>OZ038381.1:4153469-4559663 GCA_964036045.1 Eutreptiella sp. 'Long Island Sound 2002'
GGCAAAATCGTCGGCCTGGAATACAGGTTGTTCATGAGCAAAACCATCGATGTCGATGACCTGAAGGCCAACATGGTCTGGGTCAAGCTCCCTCCATCCAACAAGCGCTCCATTTCGGAGCAGTGGCGTAGATTAAGCAAGCAGCCTTGGTTCGCAGGCCTCATGGCAGGGGACAAGGACGACAGACTCGGGGTACGAGTATGGGGGGGGGCTGTCTTGCCCGAAACCAGGGAGGAAATCGCAGGACTGTTGGGCATACAACTCACCCCCCCCGTGACACGAGTGAGAGTGAGAGGCTATGGTATTTCTATGGGCCTTGTCTCAGGGTCGCAGTCTGCGGCCCAAAGGGAGGCTGACCGCGTTTTCGGCGCTAACACCGTCAAAGTGCAACGATGTCAACACCTGAAGCACAGTGGGCTGATCAACCCTGTGTTTGTTTGCACAAGCAGAGCACAAGAAAACTGCACAGGACTTGGGATGGCAGTACTGAAGTATCACCAAGGCCGGAATACCGGCGGTTGTATGGTCGGGTGCGCTGCGGACCACTCCGCTGGATGCGGGACCCCACTCTGGAACGGACCCTGACCCTATACCCTGGTCCACACGCTGCAGCACGGTTAGATCCCCCACTCTACCCGAGGGAATCGGTTTCAAAAGGGAAAGAAAAGGGCAGGTGCTCTCAGGGGGTCAGCCGGTCAGTGGGTGGGTGGGCGGGCAAAGACAGGAAATCTGCCTAAACATTGGAGACGCAAACAAAAGTTGAGACGAGGCACAACTAGTGTTTGCACAAGCAGAGCACAAGAAAACTGCACAGGACTTGGGTATTCATTCTCCGCCGTACCCAGTTCCCACACCACAGGTCCCACATCCGGATCCCAGCTCCCGAGGAATGTGAACTGAGGTAATAATCAAGCAAAAGGCAAAGCAACAGAAGCAACCCCCCCCTCCCCCCCACGACAACCAGGGGACCCGCCACCGTGCACTGTGAACCCGCATCTTCCCGAGACACGGCGCCGCGCTCAATGGCAGAGGCCAGAGGCTGAAGTGGAGGGAGGGCAGGATTCGTGTCTTGTACCGGGCCCAAATCAGCAACGCCACCCCCGGCGGACCCCTCCATCGGCCGCGCCGCACGGACTGCCACCACAGTGGACAGACCCGGGTGGTCACGACGGTCTTCGTGCCCCACGTGCAAATAAGGCGGGTAAATCGCACCAACCGGCCGTCTGAAAGTGCTGCCCTGGGTCGTTGTGGGTGCCGGAGGGCTCGGGGCCGGCAAGACCAGTGGGGCAGGCACGCGAGGAGTCTCCCTGGATGTTGTTATTGGGGGTAGAACCGGATACTCGGACACCAACAGAGGCGAGAGCAGCGACAACAGAAGCAAGGTCCATGCTGATTGTTATCCGGCAGAAAATCCCAGTCTATGAAGAAAATTGAGGGGAATTATTCTAAATACATCTGAGTGTCCAAAACTGTCTGAAAAGATTTAAATAATCCATTTATGTAAAAATGTTTGGCCGATCTGGCCCGCGAGCGCGCGTCAGCGGCAAATGGCGATTCCAGCTAAAATAGCGGAACGCGGCGGATTTACGGGAAATGGACCGCGGAATCAAATCCGGCATATCAGAAATATATAGGAAATATCCTGTGACTGAGCTGCGAGGCGGCAATTCCGCCGAAGCAAAGAAAATGACCAAAATGTAGCCAATCTGGGCAGAATGTCTGAAAATCTGAGCAGATGGGGCTAGCCGCACTTACACTCCCCCTCCAAAAACACACTGGGGTGTGTCGCTACGTCAACGAAGAACGTAGTGCGGGTAAGTCCCAGAAAAACATAGAAATGTAGCCTCGATGGGGCGAAATCTGCTTGATCTGACCTGATTTGGGCTGAATTGGCACTGAATCAGGCTGGATGAACCTGAAGTGAGACAGAATGAGAAGTGACGAACAGTCCTCCGTGCAGTAAAGCATTAGGTCAAGGGCTAAAAAGCATGTAAACGTATCGAGAATCGATACCAAACCATGCATTGGTTGAGAATGAGGTAGATTATTGATGGATTGAGTGGGGGGATCAAGAATTGGAGTGACATCTCAGCGCTCTGGCACAGTTTCGCTGTCGCGGGCACGCTACGGTGTCCTCGCCGAACTCTACATCGTGTTATCCCGCTTTTGTCATTCTGAAAAGTGCAGCATGTGGCTCAGAATTAGCGCATCTGGTGGATGATCACAAAATTGAGCAAGATTGAGAGTCAAATTGAGCAGAGATTAAGGGGATGAGACAATCACAGTGAGGGTAAACAATTACAATTGCAGTCTACAAACCCTAAGTGCACCACAGAAGGTAAAGATGTTTTTCTGTGCACTTAGATCTAAACAGATCTTCGAGGAATGATGGGAGATGACAAGGAAATCAATCTAAATTGTCCTAATGTCAGCAATTTCCCTAAGATGAAGATGAAATGAAGCGGAATGTGTACAACTGAAACTACCAACACCTTCGTTTAGACTAAAGTTAATATATATTGTCGTTTATTCAGCTCAATTGTGCTTTCCGGCACGTTGGTTCGCGAGCATCTAACAGATTCTATCAAAATGTGGATCATGTGATGATGCATCATGATGGGACATGATAGCCCTGGATCCTTGGCATGTAACGCGCCGAAGGTTCGCTGAAGGCGCTTTACTGACAGTATATAACTGAGAGACACCGAATTTACAGTGGCGGCGGTGTCAATCGACTTGGACAAGGCCAATCTTTCGATGGAGTCCCACAAGACACTTGGATTCACCATTCTCGACAGTTTCAGGTCGGATTGAGCTCACATTGGCGTGTGCCAAAAATACAACGAAGCTTACGGACTTCAGAGGTTGCTGTTAGAAGTCCCTAGAGCTCCTAGATGAAGATTATCTGAACAATTGACGTCTGGGTTTCGTACGACAGTGGCAGAATGATGGACAAACCTGAGAAATTCAAGGCAAATTTGAGGATCCTGGATCTGAATCTGGACTTTGGCGTTAGCATCACAGCAAATGAAGATACGATCTGAGTTCCTGGCGTCGCCTCTAGGGCAGCCAGTACTACAGGGGTTGCCTGTAGGGGTGAATGTCGCTGGCCAGCGTTTTGATTATGTACATTTGCTTCCATCTGCACGAGTAGCCAAATTCCAAAGATGCACAGACCAACAGAGACAAGATTACCCCGAATCTGCCTGAATTAAGCCTGAGTTTGGTTTTTTCTGAACACGGCAGCACACTCCGTCAGCGTATCTACGCCTTGTCTGCCGAACGGAGACCAAAGAAAAGTTGATTGACGTCAAATTATCAAACATTCGCAGTTCTCCACATCATGACATAAACAGAAAGAATGAACAGTGGATTGAGCAGAATGTGGTAGGATGGCTTCCTCAATTCGGCCAAGCACGAATACATGTGACCACCAACCTGTCTGGCCTGGCCCTCGTACGGCTTGGGCGCTGCAAATCAGCGGCCGAACTTGAAGCTTGGTCCTCATTTGGCTCCTGGGCTGGCCTGACCGCAGGAGGGGGGATCGACGGATCAGCCCTGGAATGTGGCTGCTGAGGGCCGTAAAAGGCTGGATCTCGATTCACCACAGGTCGTTTTCCGTCGCTCTCCACTTGTCTGTCTGGTTTCGACAAACAATCTGTCAGGAGTACACCAATTTCGGGGTGCTTCTTCAGGAAGTCGATGAACCCCTTGGTGTATCCATGGACAAAAGATTGGGCTGGTTCCCAGTTGTTGTGACTGGAATCAAAGCCCCTCCACTCACACAGAAATTCCCATTCGCCCTTGGCGTCACGTCTTGCTTCAACAATCCTCTTGAGTTCGTACTTTCCCCCTTCGATGACCCGATCAGACAAGTGTTTCGCAGTCCAAAAAAGGGGTTTAACCCGATCCTTGGGGGAGGGGATCTCTCTCTTGAGGCGATCGCCCGAAACGTCAATTTCCCTGCTGACATCCACACGAATCCTCCACCTGTTCTCACCAAGACGCGCTGTAACAGCGAATGGCCCCCCCCACAAGGGAAGAAGCTTGTCATCTCCGTCCAGGGTGGTTTCGGATTTTCGAAGCCAAACTCGATCATCGACTTCAAAATTGTGGGGGTTTTTTCGACCTTGATTCTGAACCCAAAGCCAGTCAGCTTGATGCTTCTCGATTAATTTCGACACAGATTTATCTGCTCGTTGGACTTCGTCCAAAAACAGCGAAGCATCCTTACAGGGGCGAGGATTATTCAACGGCATGTTCCACCAACACTTCTTTCGTCCAAAGACAATTTCATTTGGAGAAAGGCCATGATACAAAGGCGTGTTGTGGTAACGGCGAAGCAATGCGAAGAGAACTTCCATCCAATGGAAATCCTTTTCACTCGCGAGCTCCTTACGAAGCATATTAATTATAGAGCGACCGGCTCTTTCGCCAGGCAGCGCTCGATGCGAGTGGATTTCACATCGGAGGTGGTGGATTCCAAGGCGAGCACATAATTCTCTCCACCATTCGGAGGTGTACTCTTTGCCTGAATCCGTCACCACCTCGGATGGGACGTCCCAGCCTCCCATCCAGGTCTGCGCGCACCATTTGGCGGCAGCCTTGCCAGTCATCGACTCAATGTTGCAAGGCAACACTTGAATGTAGCCGGAATGACGGCACTGAATAAGGAGCACACCATTGACTTTTTTATTAGTCCAATGGCACTCTTCGTCATCGAGCTCACCGAGATAGAAGAAATCACTGGTGACTCTGTTAAAGAGGCGCTCCGGAATAGGATGAGGCCTCAGATGGCCGTGCTTCTTCGCGCTGGGGGGCGTCGAGACAGCACATTGGGCACATCCGGCGGCTACTTTCATGCAATGAGTGTAGAGCCTCGATCCAAACAACCTATGCTTAATCATCGACCACAGTCGACGGCCATGTGCGTGGGGGGACTCCCATTTGTGCCACCAGTTTAACACTCGGGGGGCTAGGGCGTCTGGCACACACAATTTACCCTCCATCCACAGCTTCCCCCCATCCAACGAGTACTCAGGAAAAATCCCATCCTTGTGAGCATCTTTGGATTTGAGATTTCCAAAGACCTCTTTAAACATGGGATCCTGCAGATAATCGGACGTCCAGTCACGGATGATCAGGGAATCTTTAGGCAGGGGTGGAGTTTTGGCCGGATCTCGACGCTTAATGCCCTGGATCAACCGAAATCGACTTACTCGTCGGGTGTAGTCAAACCGTTTCACACTCCCTGAGGAGGGATCGGTGACTTTTTCCACAACTTTCAGTGTTTTGGTGCAGATCTCATGAGCATGCGCCGGATCTGAGATGGCCGTGATGTCGTGACACGGCAATGCGTGCTGTTTAACAGCGCACTGCATGCATGCACGTCGAATGAGTTTCTTTTCTTCCTGATCCCATTCGATGATGACATGGCGATCCTGCTCCGTACCATGGATGTTGGTACTTTGTAGCCCCTCTGAGGCGGGGTAAGCCCATCGGCTCAGAGCATCCGCTACCGTGTTGTGTTTTCCAGGCAAATACGACACATGGAGGTCAAACAGAGAGAGAAATTCGTGCCATCTGGCCCGTCGACCAGCTGGGCTCGCGACAGTATCAATGTGTTCAGTGGCCCAATACTCCAGAGATCGATGATCCGTCAGGACCTCGACTCGATTGGTGCCAACCCACGATTGGTACTTTTTTAGAGCGCAAATTATGGCGTAAGTCTCTTGCTCACGCGGCGACCATTGCATTTGGCGTGGGGCTAGCTTCCGAGACCAAAATGCAAGAGGGTAGTGATCGCCGGTGGCTTCATCAACCTGTTCAAGAACAGCTCCGATCGCGTACCTAGAAGCGTCGGTTCTAATGTAGAAGGGTCTGTCAAATTGGGGCACATGCAACGTGGCGACTTTGCAGAGGGCTGCCTTCAAGTGATGGAAGGCCTCCTCGCACTCGTCAGTCCACTTGACACGAACCTTTGAACCTGCCTTGCCCGCATCTCTCCCTACCTTCAATAATTCAGTCAGGGGGGCAGCAAATTTGGCATAATTCGGCACAAAAGTGTGGTAAAAATTGCAACAACCCAGGAATCCTCTCAACTCCGTGATCGTCTCAGGGCGCTTCCACTTCTGAATAGCGACGAGCTTCCCTGGACTGGGTCGTCGGGTGCCATTCTCCAAGAGAGAACCACAAAATTCGACTGATTTTAAAAATAATTTTCCCTTCTTTGGCCCACAAATCAGCTGATTGGCGTCAAGAATGTCCAAAACTTGGTTCAGCTGCTTCTCATGTAGGGCCACCAGCTCGGCTTCGGTCAGTCCCTCCCCTTCCGTCGCGATGATTATGTCATCTATGTACACACTCACGAAGGCACGAAGCTCAGGATGGGTTGTGAACAGCACATCCTCCATCATTCTTTGAAAAAATGAGGGGGCATTCTTCAGCCCCATGGGCATGACGGTCCATTGGACTGGGCCACATGGCGTGCACATACAGGTGAGAGGTCTGCTGTCCTTCCTCAACGGCATTTGGTGAAAGCCGTGACGGAGATCCAGCACAGAGAACAAACGACCTCTCGCCCTCTTGGCGATTTCCTCCTCAATGAGGGGCAGGGGGTGCGAATCCGCCTTGGTTTCGGCGTTGAGATTGCGAAAATCAACCACCATTCGCCAACCATCAATGGTGTTCTGGTCTGCAGGCGGTGGCTTCGGGACTGTGAAGGGTGAACAGCACCATTCGCTGGTCATACAACCCTCAAGCCAACCAAATTCCATGAGATTTCTCTCAATGATTTTTCTGAGTATCCCATGCTTGTGTCCATGATTTTCATAAGGGCGCTGTTTTTTTGCCTTGTACCCTTCACGAAGCTCGATGAAGGCTTCACCGAACTGTCCACGGACAGGGGGGTCTTTGATCAACTTCCCTGAAAGGGTTGTGTCCTTCCGTTCCTCAAAAATCTTTTCTCTTGACTTGGAACACAATTCAGTGTCCACCTGATCGCCAGGAATTACTGTCGAAAAAACTTTGGCGACTTCTTCGGCTTTGGCAGGAAGAATCTTCTTACGGATGTCCCTAAACAGGTCCGTATCAACTGCCTCTTGAAGATAGGTGGGTCGTGTGTCGAAATCCCAGAGATTCTCTTCGTGATCCAGCTCCTCGAAAGGATCCATGAAAGCTTCCACAGGGGTTTTTTCATAAAAAACTCTGAATTTGCGGCGCGATTGGAGATTTTTCCTCACCCGTGCACTGAAGATTCTTTTCGATGTCGACCGTATTGGGGAAGAGGGAGACGAGGCGGATCCATTGGACGTTGAATCACCTTGGGTATCTGACGGACAAAAATCAGAAAAAATAGATTCATCATCAGTACCACGCTCAACCTCAGATTCAGACCCAACACAGGAATCTGTACTAGAATCAGCAGAATTAGAGTCAGAAAGCTTTCCATCCACCAGGAATGCAAGCGAACTCCAGGACCGCTGTGGCAGGGGACCTGTGTCGTCCCTGGCATACAGCTTAATCTTCCTGGGAAGTTCGATGTAATCTACACAAATGTCTTGTAATTCCTGAAACCAAGGCTTGTCGTCCCACAAGGGCACAACTAAAATTGCCTGGGTTTTATCTTGCTTGATCTTGTGGATGACCTGCTGGATTAAGTGAAACGGAGGATTAATCCACAACTTCTTGTCCCATTTGTGGGTCCAAGCGTCGCTAAAGTGCTTATCAAAGCGCTTGTTCGTACGGTTAGCAAAGGCATCATACTGGGGCCAAAAGGAATGGTGTTCATGAAAATATTCACAAATTGCATCGCGCCATTTGTCGACAACTCTGTAGGATGAAGAGTGCCAGCGCGAAGGGCGTCGTGGCTGGGAGTCCCTACGAAGACATTCTAACTCTTGGGAGTAATCGGCACTCCCATTCACCTCTGCAATGGTGACATCTTCACCAAATTTTGGTGTCACCTTTTGCTTCAAAAATTCTTCTGCACTTTTAAACCCTGCGTGCAAAAAACGAAATTCAGGACGCTCCAAGGGACCTGACTCCAGCAAAAAACAACGACGATGACCTACGGGCGCTACCCTGTTCTTGCGAAGCCAAGGATGGCCCAAATAAAGGTCATACTTTATGTCAGCACGATAGAAGTAGTCATCCTTAAGGACAACTTCTTCCACATTTTGCTCTTCCCAAAGGTCTTGAGCGACCAAATGAGTTGATACATAACAACCGCGTTGCCCACCTGCGAGAGAATGTCCAGAAACTCCCTCGAGGGTATCAGGATGAGGCGACTCAAACACGCAGTCGTCGGGTAAGAATGAATTGGATTGGAGATTTACCTCTGATCCATTGTCACACAAACAAGTGGCGAGGTGGAAATTTCCCTTGCAATCAGAGACCCACAGCTTTGTGACAAACTGACGGGCCCTGTGCTTGGACTGTACACCAACCTCGTCCACTACAACAGAAGGATCCGCTGCCGGATCCAGGGGAGAGGAGACAAGCGACCCTACATCAAGTAATGGTCGATCAGGAATTTGGGGATCATGCCTGAAATCGCCTGGGGAGGGGCGATTTTCGTGGCTCCCCTAGGCGTTCTGACCTCCAGCGGCTGCGTTAACATTGTGAACACAGCCTGATTCGTCGATCCACTCATCTTGGAACGGATCATCCGCTGGATTCAGGGCATTTTCGACATAATCTCGATCCGCATCGGACACACCCGATCTGCACCTGAGACCTGATCCACACGATGATTTCCCTTTCCACGTCCACGGCCACGGCCGCCGGATGATGGGCCACCACCGTCGCCACGCCCTCAGCCCTTACCAGAGAAAGGGGTTCCCGAAGGATTTCCCTTACCTTTACCCTGTGATCCTGGAGCATTTCCTTTGTTTGTACCGGATTGAGGGGTTTGGCCTGGATTTCGATTTCCGCCTCCGGCGTTGACATTAGGACTTGTCTGGCCGTTCGGCTGCCCACCGGAGCCGGATGGAGTCCGACTTCCTTTGCCTTGGGACCCGCCAGGGCCTCCAGTATTTTTGTTTCCACCGGAGGGGGTCGGATTACCCTTTCCCCCCTTGGCACCATGCACCTGTCTGTCATTCCTGTCTGAATTCTGCGAATTACTGACATTTTCACCAATCACCTTGTGATCGTAAGCAGACCATCGGTGATTACAAGTAGAATGCGTCTTAGCTCGGTTCGTAGAACCTAAAAGAAGGCATATGCTACAATGATCCTGAACATTCCGGGTGTCATTCACCTTTTTGTTGCCCTTTTGGGCCCCATTTTGGGTGTTTTGCTGGGTATTCTTGTTTCCCCCAAGACCCTCATGAAAATTTTGATTGGCGGCGTCAGCGAGCCGCTCAACCTCTTCCCACAGTTCCTGCGGGGTGAACGAAAACACCCAGTTCCTGGCCTTCAGGCGATGGCCGTGGAAACTTACTCCCCTATTGAGGACTTGGACAAACAAGTCCCGATCCTCGTGTTCATTAAACTTGATTTTCCACGTGTTTTCAGTGAATTTCACCTTGGTAAACGACGTGGGGGAGCACTTTTGAAGTGCCTCCCTGACCGTAAACCTGTTGGCCGAGGCGTCGAAGCCATCGACTTCCGCCCACCAGGTCTTGACCTTTTCTTCGGACTGTTTATTCCGAAGGGTGGCGGCGGTTTCGGAGGGGATCTTGTCAAAAATCAAATTTTTCAGCTCGGCACTGGAAAATTTTTCGCCTGAATGTTCAGATTCTTCTACGAGATTCCAGAAGCGCTGTCTCTTGTCTTGCACTTCGTGCAAGATTAATCGCGAGAACGAAGGAAAATTCTTCAACATCTGGTGATAATGGTCCTCTGGCAGTCGGGATCCACGTACCTCCAACTGGTCCCACACCTCATCAAAGGTAAGGGGGGAACTTGAATCTTCACGATCACTCCAGGTCCTGAGCCAAGTGTTGGCCGGCGCTCCCTCAAGGCAGTCCAAGAGGGCCATCAGGAACTGATCATCCTGGAGCTTTTGAGTCTTAACCCACAATTTAAATTCCCGTTGGAACTGAGGCCAACGTCTGGGGTTCCCATTATACTTCGGTTGCTTGGCAACCTGACGAAGTCGCAATGAAGTGGGATTTAGAAGTGAATCCAGCCCAACACCGGCCGTAATGGCAGACACCTTGGCGGCATCATTAGCCACACCAGCTCCGGCGAGGGTCTGGGCGAGCAACATCTGGGCTATTGCATTGGAATCAACAGCAGGAAGGGTAGTACGGGAGGCAGTTCGTTTGGCATTCTGAACCTCAGTCCTAGCCTTCGCCGATCTACTCTGTGATCGAGAGATTGTAACCCTTTCCTTTAGCTTAGTCCTGCTGATCCTTGCGTCGGTGGTCTTAGAGTCCACCGAAGGAGCAATCGAAAAAATTTCTGTCGCCTCCTCCGACGGTTCTGTTGTTTGTTCCACCGATGATGCGCCCTCAGACCTCATGTGGGTCTTGAAAAGATCTTTAATTCCCAGCGTCTGAATGATGAGTTGCATTTGATCTTTGAGCAATTGGAGCTCAGTATCTCGCTGTAATCTGCAAGAGCAGTCGGCAGGACAGTACATACCGTGTCCTGAAGGGCCTGAGCAGGCTGTCGGACCGCTAATCTCAGTGGTTCGCAGCCAGGAGTCCACTTGGGGAGCTCCTTCAGTCCTAATTTCCAGGCTTGCCTGCCTAGCTGCCTCTAAAATTCCTTCCTCAACCGCGGCGGCTAGATCGTCGCGGATGGAAACAGAGGGATGAGGGGCGGAAGGCCCGGCAACAGGTGCCTTGGTCTTCTCCTTCGGGAAGGGACTTGCCTCCCAGATCTGCAAAAAAATGGCAAAAGATTCATCTTCTTGAGAACACCACCACATCCTGGTATTAATTTCTTCTTGAAGGAGGAAAAAATATTCGAATAAAAAATCAGAGGCGATTCTTTCTTGTCCTATCAGCTTAGACGTGGCTAATAGACACAGGGCCTCAAGACTCTGAAGGTTACGGGACACTTCTGAAGACAAATGGTTGTCCCATTGTGCCCAAGAGTCTGGTCGATTATAGGTAGGTACCTCACCTGGACCACCCATCTCAATGTCGTCAATGTCGGCGTCGATGGTCTCAAAATGTGGACATTGGTAAGGAGTATTAGTACCTGCCAGGTCCGTAAGCTCCACCGGAGCGTTGCCATTAGCGTAGGCTGGGAGATTCCAGCTACTTGATGGCCAATTTCGACTGGGATCTTGATTGTAATCTGGGCCTCCACAGCTGCTGATTTGTGCCCTTCTTGGGCAATTTGGGCTTGCGCAAGGCATTCCTCTCAAGGCCTCGTTCGCACAGCACCACGGCAGCGTAATCGTTACGTCTCCGGAGGTGGCGGAGTCTACGGGGCCGTACTGGGGAGCTAGCTGTGGTTGGGACACCAAAGGAACAACATTCAGATAGCCTCTGCTACCATGAAAGTGCTGCCCTGGGTCGTTGTGGGTGCCGGAGGGCTCGGGGCCGGCAAGACCAGTGGGGCAGGCACGCGAGGAGTCTCCCTGGATGTTGTTATTGGGGGTAGAACCGGATACTCGGACACCAACAGAGGCGAGAGCAGCGACAACAGAAGCAAGGTCCATGCTGATTGTTATCCGGCAGAAAATCCCAGTCTATGAAGAAAATTGAGGGGAATTATTCTAAATACATCTGAGTGTCCAAAACTGTCAGAAAAGATTTAAATAATCCATTTATGTAAAAATGTTTGGCCGATCTGGCCCGCGAGCGCGCGTCAGCGGCAAATGGCGATTCCAGCTAAAATAGCGGAACGCGGCGGATTTACGGGAAATGGACCGCGGAATCAAATCCGGCATATCAGAAATATATAGGAAATATCCTGTGACTGAGCTGCGAGGCGGCAATTCCGCCGAAGCAAAGAAAATGACCAAAATGTAGCCAATCTGGTCAGAATGTCTGAAAATCTGAGCAGATGGGGCTAGCCGCACTTACACCGTCAGCCCCAGCCGGACGCGGAGTGTGGCCGGCCCAAAAAGGTCTCCGCCATACCCAGGTATCCACCACAGGGTCCACAACCTAACCCCGGCGGACTCCTCCAGCGGCCATGCCGCCCCAGACAGCCACCACAGCGGGCAGATACAGGCGATCACGACGGTCGCCGTGCCCTGCGGACAAAGAGGTGGGCAAATCGCACCAACCGGCCGTCAGTCCCAGCCGGATGCGGAGCGAGGCTGGCCCAAAAAGGCGAATAAATAAAGCACCCAGCGGCCGCGCCTCCAACCAAGTAAAAAGACAACACAACATGCGCACCCAGCGGCCACGCCGTCGGAGTCAACCTCTGCAGAGGGCAGATAAAGGCGAACACGACTGTCGCCGATTCTCACTGACGGTAAAAGGCGGTCAGTCCCAGCACCCGGCCGCCATCTCCAGCGGAACGCGGACCGACGCGGCCCATAAATACAAAACCAAATCAGCACCCAGCGGCCAAGCCGTCAGGGACACCCACTGCACTGGGCGGGCACAGACGACGACGACAGTTGCTACATAGAGGGCGCATACTCTGCCGCCTCTGGTCTGCTGGGGGGGGGGGGGGGGCTAGCATCCCCGGAGACACACCACCCCCCTCACCCGAGCCTCGCCCAGATTCTCCAGCAATGCATCCCACGTGCACCAAGCCTCGACTTCCGCTCTGGCCTGTGAGCCTCCGAACACTGACGTCACCCTGGACATAGGGTCTCCCGGCTGAAGCGCCGAGGGCACCCACACGAGGCAGAGCACGATCCCCGATACCCACAGGATTCTAGCCAACGACCGAAGGACCGTTTGGTGGTGGGTCAGGTGGCTAGTCGCGCGCAGCCTGAGGACCTGAGCAATGGCCGCCTCACTGTCGCTACAGACCGTAACAGATCGGTGTCCCGTCCTGACTGCAAACCTGACAGCCCACGCCACTCCCCTCAGTTCCGTGGTTTGCTGGCTGGCGAAGCGGGCAGGAGGTGTCACATGCGTACGCACACCCACTCCCGGCACGAGCGCCCCAACCCTCCAGCACCCCGCATCGCGCGCTCCATCGACACAGATGACGACGCCCCCGCACCACAGAGACGATCGCGAAAGCCTATCCTCAGTCCCAAACTGGAGGGTCCTCAATTGCCGCCAGGCCTCCCCGCCCGGCGCCTGCCAGGGCTCGGCCGCCACCGCCACCAATGTTGCGAGGCTGCCCAGCATTTTCAGGGGGAAGCCCTGGGCCGGCTGTTTGACCCCCCCCACCGTCCTACCCCAGCGCAACCAGCAGTAGGCGCCCGCCGCGAAAGGGCAACCCAATCCCCTCGGACGCACATGCCAATTCAGCAAACCCAGGAAGCTTTGGAGGTGCCGGTCGTTGCCTGCGCCAACCGCCAGCCTCAGCCATCCCGCCCACAACTGGAGCAGTGCTTGTTCATGGCTCCTGATCTGCCTGGCCTGCAAGTCGAGCTCCTTCCCCAGGAATGACGCCACAGGCACCGGGTCCAGGACACTCTTAGGACTTATGAGGAACCCAGCCTCGATCAGGGCACGCACTGCCACTCGCCCCGCCTCCCTGAGCACCTCCCTATCAGTGAAGACGAGCAAAAAGTCATCGAGGTAGTGCACAAGGAGTATCTCGGGGGGCAGTACCCCCTGGAGAATGCGTGCAAACTCGTTTGGCACAGATAGGGGCTGTATTTCCAGCCAAACGGTAGGCGCGACAGCGCCACAGGCGGAGCCCCGGGGGCGGGCCGGAAGCGAAAAACCTGGCGCGCACCCTGGGGCAAGCAAAAGCTCCAGAACGCATTTTTGAGGTCAATGTGGAGGCCGTAGAGGTCCACATCAGGCGGGAATGCCGACAAGGACCTAGCCAAATCCTCCCAGGAATCCAATCTAAAAGTGGGGGGCTTGCCCCCGTCACTCTTGTTGATCTTGACGCAACTCAAGATCAAGGAGACCTTCTCGGATGATTTGGGGATGACGAAGGGGTAACACGTGGGGGGGGGGGGGGGGTCAGCCGGCTCCTCGTAGACCCCCGCCCCCCTCAACGCCTGCACTATCCTCTGGACCTGCTGCGACACCCATCTGGTTGCCCCTCGGACCACCCTATCCCCGTCCTGCCACTCTTGCTCGACGTCAAAATCCTGGAGCCCTCCGTGGTAGAAGGGCGGGACGACAGCGTCCCACAGATCGCCCGGTAGCTGGTGGGAGCCTACCGGTCCCAATCCCCGGTCCAAAATGGCATCCTCGACCCCCCCCATGAACCGCGGAATGGGGGAGGTGTTGATATGGAGGCATGCCTCCCAGGCGTCCGGGTGGAGCTTGCGCAAGGCGCCCAGGAGAGCGGGTAAAGCCCCTTGCAAGCGGAAATCCTCGGCTGTATCGAATACTCTATTCAACCACAAATCCACCCTCTTCGCAACCATCCACAAGCCACAACGTTCCCGCTCGGCTATCCAGTGAAAATGGGGGGTGAGCGCCTGCATGAACTCCAGGAAGAGGGGGGGCTGTTCCTGCACCCTCCCACCCCTGTCGGGACCCTTACAGAGGGGGGGGGGGCGACGCCACTGGGCCCGCCCTCCCCCAAGCCTTGGCCTTGAGACGCTCAGCTGCAGCCACGAAGGCACCCTCCACCGGGCCTTGCGTCTCCGGCGTCCGGACATGCCCGCCCTGCCCGAGCTTGATGCGCTTGGGCTGCGGCGTTCCGATCTGCTGGGCCAAACGAGGTCTCCCAGCTTGACGGCGTGCGGGGGCTCGGGATCGCACGGCCTGCGGACCACCCAGGACCACCTTAGCGCGACGCGGCCCCGCGTATGTGCGGTAGACACGGCCCACCACTCCAGCTTTCGAGCCCGCTGCGGGTCCTCCTCTGACAGGGCCAACGGCTGCCCTGGAGGACCACGGCTTACGCTCCCGTCCAACGAACCTGGCAACTCCGGCCTGTCGACGCCCGGGGGAGCCCCTGGCGCTGCCGACTGCGAATTCGCCAGAGGGCTCGCTTCCGGAATCCTCGCTGTTGTCGTCGGTGTCCACGTCGGAATCGACATTGATGGGCCCGGCTGCCGTCCCCGGCCCGCACGCCCCCCCCCCCCACGGCCACCAAAGGCCCCGCCACCGTGCACAGCTGACCCGCATCTTCCCGAGACACGGCGCCGTGCTCAATGGCAGAGGCCAAAGGAGGAAGTGGAGGGAGGGTAGGAGCTGTGTCAGGCCCCAGGCCCACCTCAGCAGAGCCGTCCCCTGGGGATTCCTCCAGCTCGGCCGCGGTTTGGTCTCCTTCGCCTCCTCCCCCAAGCGTGCCGCTCGCAGTGGATTCCAGCTTCTGACCTCGCGGCAGTCTCGGCTTGCGCTTGGTCGGGGTGTTGAGGGCGCTCGCGATACTGGGGAACATTGGGGATCCCCACAGGGCCAGGACGCCCACGCGTTCCGGAGTCGGCAAAGGCCCCTGGTCACGGGACCATGCGGGCAGCACCGTAGGGGCAACGACTCCCGGGTCTGACCATTTGGTGCCGTATTGCATCGCCACGGCCGTGCTCTGCCATCTGCCCCACCATTTGTAGTAGGCGAGGTCTGGCTTACGGGCCCAAGTCGCTGCGGCGCCTCCCCTGCGCAGGGCGTGCCACCTGGCTCGGAAGTGGGCGGTGCTCGCCAGGGTGTCGGCCATGCCTGCCTCCAACCCCGCTTCCCCTGACTACCAGACGAGCATGTCTGAGGACCGGCCCAGCGAAACCATGTGGCCATGAAGCCACGCCCGGACGCCGTCCGCATACCTGTACAGGGGGCGGGTGGTGTACCCCTCCTCCCCTGTCTTGGAGTTCCAAAACTGGACAAAGCCCGGCATAGCCAGGTCAGTAACCCTGATGCCAGCTGCTTCGCCCACCCGCAAGTAGCATGCCCAGCTGATGATGGCCAATGCGCTGAACACCGCTCCGTGTCTGGAGTCTCTGGCCTTTTCGACCAGCTGGACCAAGCCTGCTGGGGACAGATAGGGCTGAGAGCCCGAGGATGCGGCTCCCGCCGCAATCCGTTTGTGCAAGGTGGTGACTGTTGGGGGCAGCCACTGGAGGTCCTCCACGGCTCTGACCGCGGAGGTAATACCCCGCAGGGCCGACGCTGTAGCGCCGGCTTGCGCCCGCTCCGCCAGGAGGCCTGCCAGTGCTGCGGCTGTATCAGGCGGGCCCGTGCGGTCCGCGTAAGCCGCCAAGGCCCGGAGTCGGGACGCGTACTGCGAGCGGGTTCTCGGTCTCCAGGACTGCATGGCACTTTCCTCCGGTGAGCAGGGGTCGTCTGACCGGGCTGCTTTCTCCCACCGGCGGGCGAGCGCCCGCAGCTCTGCCGCCGTGTCCGCAACGCCGGAGCCCGGGGCGGCCAGTCCGGGCTCCAGCCGGTCCTGTCAGGACCAGTGTGGGCATCTAAAGTGCCAGTGGCGTTCGTCGGGGGAGCCCCGCTGCGCGCACCTCTGGCACCCTCCGCTCGGCGGCGAGTCCACAGGGATCCACTCGCCCTGCCTCGACTGCCATTGCAGTACTCCTCCCACCTCCCTGAATTTCACGCTCCGCCACGTGAACGCCGATCCTTGTTCCTTCCATGCCTCCTCCAGCGTGGTGTACTGGTTGGACTCGGAGCTGGTTTTTCCGTGCGTCCCTGCATACCTTCGGGCATACGCCGCCTGGGACTGGGACACGCAGTCCCAGACCCTCCACGCCAGCTGCTCTCCTGGGTCGACTGCGGCCTCCGTCGCCTGGCCGCCAAACTCACTTGGTCGGGGGATCTCCCCCACCTCACCAGCTCTAAGGCGCACTTACGCCTTGATGTTGGACAGCATGAGTCTTACCCACTGTGCCAACTGGGGCTTCTCGAGGGCTCGGTTTACTTCTGGTACGCTCAGTGGGGGCAGGCGGGGCCCCTCCTTCACTGCCACTCGGGCGAGTTGCTCTCTGGGTTCTTGAATTTCTTTGGCTTGCGCCGCCAGCCGCTCCTCGGCTGACTCTTGCTGGTTCTGATTAGGCTGCTCAACCCCGTCCATGGGTTAACAAAAACAAAGACAGGAAAACTGCCGCAGGGGCAGCAAGTATGAAGTCACGGTGGTGCTACCAGCGCCCATGGCTAAGCAGGTGCTCTGCAGCAGTGGCAAAATCGTCGGCCTGGAATACAGGTTGTTCATGAGCAAAACCATCGATGTCGATGACCTGAAGGCCAACATGGTCTGGGTCAAGCTCCCTCCATCCAACAAGCGCTCCATTTCGGAGCAGTGGCGTAGATTAAGCAAGCAGCCTTGGTTCGCAGGCCTCATGGCAGGGGACAAGGACGACAGACTCGGTGTACGAGTATGGGGGGGGGCTGTCTTGCCCGAAACCAGGGAGGAAATCGCAGGACTGTTGGGCATACAACTCACCCCCCCCGTGACACGAGTGAGAGTGAGAGGCTATGGTATTTCTATGGGCCTTGTCTCAGGGTCGCAGTCTGCGGCCCAAAGGGAGGCTGACCGCGTTTTCGGCGCTAACACCGTCAAAGTGCAACGATGTCAACACCTGAAGCACAGTGGGCTGATCAACCCTGTGTTTGATATGGATCTTACGGGAGTCCCCCCAGACGGGAGGGCTGCACTGCACCGGCGAAGGATTCGCGGATGCCTGTCCGTAGGTGGCACCTATGTCTGCGTAAATCCACTGGCCCCTCATACACCCCGGTGGGGAAAAACACGACGCTCCCTGCGGTCCAGGGGTGTGTCTTGCCTGATGATGAAGAAACGGAGGACTCGCCTGCAGGAGCCCCCGCGGCAGAGGAGGATGAGAGCATTCTCTGAACCCCCCTCCCCCCCCTGGAAGATGGCACTGAGTTACAGGTCCTCTGAAATTCGTTCAGACAAACGTTACCTCTTTGCGCGTCCATCACGAGGACGTATTCAATTTTCAGGCAGATGTGATTGGAATGGAAGAAACCCAGCTCACTGAGGTTGGGCAACGCTGCATGAGGGCAATTGCAAAAGAATGGGGCTGGGAATGCCACTGGGGAAAACCCCTGGGCTCCCCAACAGGGGGCATCTGGGGAGCTCCCCAAGGAGGGGTGGGACTTTTGTTCAGGAAGGGCTGGAGTGTCCGCAAGGTTGAACCAGATCCAGACGACCCAATTGCCTGCAGGCTGTGGCATTCAGGGCGCTGGCTACACACACGGGCAGGAATCGGTGCAGGGCACTGTGTGCTAAACATATGTGTGGCCTATGGCATCCCAGGCAACGAATCTTTGAACCAGGAGTTCTGGGAGCAGGTGGTCTGCTATATGAGCAAACTAGGCAATGCTGGATGCATCCTGCTAACGGACGCAAATTTCAATTTCGACCTGCTGCACAAAGTTCCTGCCGCGCTCCTGACGGCGCTTGCAGACGGCTGGCTGGTGGATGCCGACCGCACTTTTAGCGTTCTCCATGGCACACCATGTGCATGTGGCTTCACGACGGCAGGCAAACCCCCCAACCGCATTGACGGCCTCCTGGTCACCCCAGCGCAAGCGGGCACGTTGACTGATGTCGCGGCGCTGAAGTCTCATTCACTCCCTGGGCATGCTCCAGTGTGCTTCACTTTCTCGCTTGACGTCCCAATGCAGAAAGTTGTTAAAATGAAGAAACTGCCTCCCTTCTCCCCCCCCCCCAGATCGGCTGAGGACACTCAGAAAATCTGTGACTCGCTGCTCCGGCCACACAAGGCTGATTGGAATGCCCTGCTGCAACAGGGAAATGTCAATGACATTTGGGACAGGTGGACCTGGCTGGCCGAGGAAGTAGGCATGGCACTCACATGCACGCATCTTACACTGGACACCCCCAACCCCACACTCCCGTTTGCACCCAAGAGTGCCCCCCGGGGGCGTGGCACGGAGCGAATGTTGCGGGACACTACGCTAGCGCCGACAGGCCTGGCGCCCAACGGCGGCCCGCGCACGCGCATACTTTCCAAAATCACAGGGACCCTGGGAGCCCTTCGCTCGGTCATCCAGTGGCAACGTGCCCAGCTGGGCATCAGGGGCAAACGAGTCCCGGCATCCGCCAAACGCAAAGCCAGCCAGGTTTTCAGGCCAGGGGTGGTGCCCATACAGGTGGAACTATCGTGGCAGGCCGTGTGCCGCCGCATGCGCAAATCGGCGCTGGCCTTTCGTGAGGACCTGCTGCTTCATGAATTTGTGGCCAGTGCCCCTGACCCCTCCCTCCCACTCATACGCCCCCTGCCAACGCTGGTAGACTGCATGTCGCTGTATGACAGCCTATGCGCACTAGGGAAGAGATATGCCCGCTATGAAGAGCGCACGCGCATTGATAAATGGAAATCCAAAATGGACCAAGCCTGGCTGGACAGGCCAAAGGAGGTTTATCAGTGGATACAGAACGAGTACCGACCTCCTCTGGTTATGCTCCTGGACCCAGACACAAGCCAACCAACGGCGAACATCCCCCGCATGGATGAAATTCTTCATGCCTCTTGGGACCAGGTTATGCGAAAATATGCAGACACCCCAGAGCCAGACGTGCACGCTTTTGCACAGAAGTATGATAAGTTTCTAATAAAGGGAGTGCAGATGCAGTCCACCCCTATCACAGGGTCCCGGCTCGCGAAACGCCTTAGAAAGATGGGTGTTCACACAGCCACTGGCCTGGATGGCTGGTGTGTTTCGGATCTTTTACTGCTGCCCACCTGTCTGCTGGACATGCTGTCAGAAATTCTGTTTCTAGTTGAGGCAACAGGAACCTGGCCCAGGGTCCTGGCGAGGGGATACGTCTCGCTGATCCCGAAAGGGGAAGGGATGATGCCGATGCAGCAGCGCCCACTGTCCGTACTGTCCCAGATCTATAGGGTCTGGGCAGGGATCAGGTTAGAGGAGTGCATGGTGTGGCAGGAACTGTGGATCCACCCGCACGCTTACGGTTTTCGCAAGAAGCGCGGCGCCACTGATGCGGCCGCCTTTATCTCCATGCTCATTGAGCTACACAAACTGATGAAAACAGTTTTGCACGGTTTTGGATCAGACTGCATAAAATGCTTTGATTTGATCCCACAGTCCATTGTACTGCATATTGCACTGACACAGGGGATGGATTTGGGCACACACAGGGCCCTTTCTGGCATGTATCGCACCCTCACAAGGTGCTTTAAAATAATGGGATGTTTGGCCAATTTTTTCGATGCCACCAATGGCATCCTCCAGGGCTGCCCATTGAGTGTGATACTCATCAACCTCCTGACCTCGGTCTGGAAACGGGTGCTGGATGCGCAGCAATAGGGCATCAAAGTCGCGGTACAGGCCCTCCCCCCCAGCGATCATCCAGCGCAGGCCCTGCAATTCATCCTAACTGCCCTTGGGTATGCGGATGATACTTATGGGTTTGCAGCCGGAAGCAATACCCTCACCCCCCTGCTAGACTGCACCACTGACTGGCTTGAGGACACGGGTCAAGGGGTGAACGCGAAGGAATCTGTCGGCTTTTCGTCTGACGCCCGTCACCCAATGAAGGCAGCACTACAGGGGGTGCCCTTCCCTATCTCTTCTGAGTTTAAGTCCCTGGGCGCGGGGGTCCGCACCACGGACGCGACTTGTTCGGGACCGCTCATCAAGAAAAGGATTTCCAGAGCCTGCAGCCTCCTGGATAGGGTGCATGGTGCTCAGGGCAATTTTGAAAGGAGATGCGACATCATCTCCACAATGATCACGGCCACTGGCCTGCACGCAGCAGAAATAGTGCCACTTCAGCCCAAAGACCTCCTGCCCTTCGAGACTAAGGTCATGCAGACCATTTGGGGACGGTCACAGCCCTGCAGGGCCAAAGAAATCTTTTTCACCTTGCTGTGCAAAGGACACCGGATTGCACCTACCTTGGTACTTAAGTATCATCGCATCCTGTGGTTATCCCAGCTGTGTCGCACCAGGGGTGCTGGACAGATCACAGCCCAAGCCATTTGGGAGATGACAACATTTCACAAAGGCTCCGGCCCATACGGCCGAGCCATGTCCACAGCACAGGAGTGTGGCTGGGTCGCTACGCAGGGATGGTGGGGATGGAAAGTGCCTGGGCGCCAGGAACCCCTCCTCCTATACGGGGATAAAAACACTATCAAGCACGAGGTGCGTGAACAGCTGCGCTCGCAAATGCTGGACAGCCTGGTTCAGAGGCGTCCCCGCCTTTTCGCGGGGGCTCATTACACCACATGCCGGCGCCTGGTCCAGCCCAGCATAGCGTCATTTGCCACAGAGTTACAGCGCTCTATCCTGCGGGGCATCCTATCAGGAGCAACCTGGACAGCCCTCCGGGCCTATCAACGTGGCATGAGAGCCACATCCACGTGCCCGTACTGTGGCAATGCTCCGGAAAACGAGGAGCACATTTTTTGGCAGTGTTCAGCCTGGAGTACGGTGCGGGACACCCACCTGCCGGGCATCAGGACGGCGGCAGCACAGATCACAGGCCTTCCCCTCATGGACCAGTGGCCCCCATGTTTACGACTTTGTGGATTGGCCCCAGAGCTAGACACAGACAGCGTCAAGTCAGGGACAGCGCTCGCATTCATGACAGCTCTGCACAATATGTTAGTAGCCGTTTTGCAGGCCCGCAAGTTACGAGACACACAATCCCCCATGCTTTTCATGGGGTCGAGCCTCTCACAGCAGCTTCGGCAATACCCGTACCACCAACTGGTGGGACCCCTCCCCAGACCGGAAGACAAAGGGTTACTTCTTTTGCGTACCCCTAAGAAGGTGGAATGGCATCGGGAAATGCCCTTTTTGGCGGACCTGCTATGCTGGCTGAGGGAACTGCACTGGGCCCCTGAACCAGGCACAGTGACGTTCTTGGAACTCGCACTGGACTTTGAGGAATTTGCGCAACGCACCCTCCCACACGCTCCACAGGCAAAATTTAAGGGCACCACCCTTTCACTGCAAGAGAGAGGCCGGGTCTTACGACTGGCAATGGCAAATGCGCAGCGCCTGGTCACCAAAGGCCATTTGCATCCAGCGCGTGTGGTCACACGCTGCAGCTCTTTAGTTCCTTTGAGGGGGCCGGCACTCTGCGGCCTGAACTGTCGCCCCTATTTCACCTGCCGCAGTGCCATGAACATGCACGTTCAGCAGTTAGCGGCATACTGTGAGCGCACGTGGGCCACCAAGGTTGGTCTCAACAGAATACACAAACTGCGCCCGTACACACATAGGCCACGCAGAACAGCGCAGGAAGTGGAGGAGCATCGACTACAGCGTGCACTTCAGGGGAATCTGCAGTTGGGGCTGGCTCCGTCCTCGGAGCAGACCAATTTTGCCAAAGGGGGGGGGGGCTGCTCCTCCTTTGCAGCTGATTTCTTCCCTGTGATAGGGGATGGGAAGCTCCCACAGCGCCCCTACACCGGGACACGCAGGCGCGCAAACACACACAGGGCGCCACCACCGGCGCCGCCGGCTGATCCGTCAAAGTGTGCCCAGCACTCTGCTGACGCATGCACGACCTGCAAGAGACTTCGGCGCACAGCTGAAGCATGCTGTGCGCTGAGACATCACGCTGATGACCACATAGCACGCAGACCGCAACTGCAACTGTGCCCACTGCATGGCCTGCCACCGTGCCCGAGGTGCACACTCAAGCAAAGGGGAGTGCGCCACTGCTGTCAGCGGGGACACCATAAAGTGTGCACCCCAGTGCCTGCGCGCCGGAAGCGCCCACTTGCTGCACATGCACAACTGCCCCACAAACGACCACGCCTGCAAGGGCCTGCACGTATCTCTACGGGTCTGCTGAGGTCCCCACACCAACCCCCCACCCCTCCAGCCCCCAAACGCAGGAGGCCGAAAACACCCCCCCTCCGTCCCCACCAGCCCCAGTTCCACGGGGGCTGGAGGAGACCGTGGCCGAGGATGTCGCCCGCCCGCTTTTCGTGACGAGGCACGGGAGAGCAAACACTCTGGATACCTAGCCAGCAAAATACAGAGGTTCTGATTCCGCAGAAGGGAGGGAAACAGCGTCACAAAGAGGCCTCAGCAGACCTGAGCCAAATGAGGCGTCCAGCCCAACGCTGCACAAGGATCCACCTCTAAAAGTACAGATCACACACACACACACACACACACACACACACACACACAAACACGATCGGCAAAAACAACACAGGCACAACAGTGGCTGAGTGTCAATCTCCTCGTCAGTCAGAGTCGAACAAGAAAGAACATGTTCAGCCGAAAAAATAGGCACTCGGTAAAACACACGCACGCACGCACGCACGCACACGTTGGGAACCGCAACAGCAAAGCAGGAGCAGAAAATGGGGGTTGGAGAGAACCCCCCAGGAGTTGCAGAGCAGCCGCATACAACTTTCGTTGAAAACACGGTTGTCTGAGTGTGGGTTGCCTCATCAGACAGCAAATACCAAACAAACATCAAACAACACACACACACACACACACACACATTGAGGACCACAAGACAAGAGCGGAGCAAGAAATGCGGGTAAAAAACATGCGTAAACCGTGTCCAGAAGGGTTTCAGAACCTTCTGCAGGTCAGACCTGCGGGGACCAGCAAGCAGATGGACAATGGACAGTCGGTGACTGGTGCTCAGGGCCAGCTGCAACTTGGGTTTACCAAGCCATCCCTCTCCATCAGGGAGCACCTTGGTGTGACGTCTCACTGTCATTGCTGACTTTTACGGGAGGCCGGCCGCTGCACCAAGGGTCCAGTCACAGGACAGCAGGTCTCACCCCCCTGGAACCCCCCCCCCCCGTACACCAGACCAAAGCGACCATCGTGGGAAAAAACAAAATTCAGTCTGGTTGGGCTATTTCTGGTACGCAAACTTTTGGGTCCCATCCCCCCCTTCTAATACTTCCCTGTCCCTCCCTCCCTCCCTCCCTCCCTCGTTTCTTTTCTCCCTCCCGCCCTCCCGCGACACGCAGGGCAATTTGTTTGGTTGGATCCGACTGAGGATGCCACAGAGCACTTCGAAGTTTCCATCCAGGACCCCTACTCCACACCGGACTTTGGCTCCATGTTCTACACGGATGTGCGGGTATTATGCTGATCTCTCGCGTGTGCACAACTGCTTGTGTCCGGTGGTGGCCGTGAATCGGAACCCCCCGCTCCTCCCCCTTCCTCAACGCCCACCCAGGCCCCATGTCGACGGTCCAGAGGCTGCAGGAACAAGCGCTCCAATGTTGGGAGATCAAGCTGGTCAGGGTGAGAGGCCGGAGGCAAGACGATGAGGGCGTTGCGACAGATGAGGAGGACAGCGGGGGTCTGCGACACGGCCCGCCTGTGGGGTGGTCGTTGGGGGTCAGGCCCGGGGATGCAGTAGAAGGGAAGGGACCTCAGATGCGGCCCCAGCAGCGGTTAGGCAGGCGGTTGGAGGAGGTTGCCCAAGCGGTTGGGGGCGGTTACTGTCGGTTACAAATGCCGTTGAAGCTGGCACGGCGTCAGGGAGACAGTGGCTGGCCATGAGCTGGGCGACCTAGAGGGGGGTGGTACCCCCCCTGCCCCCTTTCAAATGCATCCCTGGTCAGGCCCGGGGAGTGCAAAGTTTAGGATGTATTTTGTGCCACACCCAGTGCCCAGTGCTGTGGCTTCCGTGTGACCAGCTTCTGGTGATCGAGGTCATTTGTGGGAGATGGGGGGTTGGAGGGGGCACTTCTGTGGGGACACATTTTGGGAGGTCGACCCCGCCGTTTCATGGGCCTCCTCTGTCACGGAGCGTGGACCCACCCCCTGCCCCCACCCCCCGACCTGCCCCTTTCTTAGCCCCCACCCCGTTCCTACCCCGGCTGGTGACCTCCCCCCCCCCCCCAGCTTGGGCCGGTAGTGTGGGGGATGGTCCCCAAAGATGGACTGGGCACTGCCGTGCACTCTTGTGGGGCGTGTTGGTGGGCAGGGCTGCTCACTACCGCCAGCAAGGAAGACACTCCGCCGTGGACAGAGTGCGAATACTCTGAGGGAAGATATTTCTGCAACGCGCTCGCCATGAATGGCGCAGAGCGCAGAAGATATTACTGCAACGCACTACCAGCAAGTGACACATTGTTGAGCTAGCACCCATGGCCTTGTGTGACATTCACATTGCTGGTTGTGGTGAGCACCTCCCCGCCTGGGGTCTTCGTGATGACCGCATACCGGGCGATCAGGCCGTCAGGGGAGGTCGCCATGGGCAGAAGTTGCATTGTGGATTCCCACCCAAGGGCAGGGGGGTGCCCGGGGCGGTGCGGATGCCCGCAGTAGTACGGATGCCCGCAGTAGTACGGATGCCTGCTTGTCATTGCAGAAGGTTCAAGGGCGAGAGGCCGATAGGCGCCGCCACAGGCTAACAGAGCCAACCACCAAGGCCTTGTGCCAACCCCCCCCCCCCCCCACTGATAGCCCAGGGGGGGCTTTGGCCACTTTTGGGGGCTTTCGGGGGGGCCGCAGTATGGACTGAGGAGGCACCGACCCCTGTGACCACGAGCACAATTTTGCTTCAGAAGCGTGCACCCTCCCCTCGCTGGCAGGGGTGTGGACGGCAGTAGGCTACACTGGCGTGCCGTCGGGCAGGCATTCCACTCTGCCCGTCGTGTGCCGCGGGGCAATCCATACGGGAAACATACGGTGCATTCCTGTGGCCTCAGGTTGCGTCATTTTTGTCAAACCCTGTGGAAAACGTGTTGTACGTTCGGGGTTTACAATGCAGAAAACGTCATGGACCAGAAGCGTAGAAAACGTGTCACGAAATCCTGCAACCAACACTACGAAACACCACCGCCCCCCCAACTGCATGACGCTGGGGCGTTCGCAACGTGCGAAACGTGGCAAACGTGGGGTTGTATGATTGCAACTGGCAAAGGAAACCCACATTCCGCACATTCTGCACACGTTTCATGTGGAGACCCCACCACGTCTTGTGGCCATTCCGGCCAAAACGACGGGCCTAATGGCCAAAGAGGTGGCCAAACGAATGATTCAGGACTGGCTTACCATTGTCGACCCCAATGATGTACTAGAACGGCCGTTCACCGTAGGAGGAGGGGGGGTACCCCCCCCCCCTAGACCCCCCCCCCTCCTCCCCTTGCAATGTTTGAGGCTGACAGGCAAAATTTTGCTGCGGCGCCTTCGGTGCCAAGAGGATTTG
Source organism: Eutreptiella sp. 'Long Island Sound 2002' (assembly GCA_964036045.1). NCBI lineage: Eukaryota > Euglenozoa > Euglenophyceae > Eutreptiales > Eutreptiaceae > Eutreptiella > Eutreptiella sp. 'Long Island Sound 2002'. The sequence goes on from OZ038381.1 coordinate 4,179,591, forward strand.
AGCTTCAAAATTTGCGGCCCGCTTTTGGCGGGGACCCTAGGGGGACCCTGGGAGGAGGGGGTTCCCAGCCAACCCCCCCCCCCCCCCTTCAGACCCCCCTCCCCCCCTTCTAATACATCCCTGGTCGACCCCCTAAGTCGATCTGCAGTGACGATGCCTCGCAGTTCGTCGGAGGATGGTTTAAAGGCATGTGTAGGCTCATGGGCCCACACGCAGTGAAGCACACAAGGCAGCAGTGCTTGCTACATCTTTGTGCCGGGGGCTGCAAGTTTGTGCTGGAGCCAAAGGAACATACACGCGGCACAATTGCGCACACCACTGTGACTCCTGCATTTTCTCTTTGGCAGTGTTTGTGTGTGGCAATGTCCATAAGCGTGTGGATGGCTGTCTAGGCAGTTGGTGAGGAGGGCAAGGACTGTGTGTCGAGCTGACATCTTCTGAGCGGGACTGGCTGCACAAGGGGTGAAACATATGGGTGTGGTTTTTTCGGTCCTTACTACGTGTATTGTCCACAACCACGCCGTCTTGTGGGACAATCATAGCACTGAGTGCCTTCTGATGAGCGAGCTCCGGCAGCTTATCATGGCTTGACCCCCCCCCAAAAAAAGAAATATGTGTGTGGTTTTTTGGGTCTCAATCCTCCATTGCAGGTGGCTGGGTGTTTGGCATCCAGTTTCTTGTGTGGGCTGGCTTAGGAAATTTGTGAGACATGTCCGGTTGGCGTTGTGAGTGCTGAACGGAACCTCCGGAGGCCGACCTGTTTCAACACAGCCATCGCTCAGGAGGTGCAGGACATTTGGTTCCTTTGGCGTTCCTGCCGTCCCCTCCCAAACCTTCCCCGTTGTACGCGGTGGCTTGTGCATAGGGTGTGCATAGGGTTCCTTGTCCCAAGGCCGATGCTTCGCAAGTGCTCCTTATCTGAGGAGGGCTGATCACAATGGCATGACCACTTGACCAGCCAAGGGCCAATTAAGGGGGAGCGTTTCTGCGCCGGGCGCGCGCCGGGCATCTTTTTTGACCCGTGCCCCACCGGTGACCTTTTAGGGGGTGCACTAAGCGCAGTGCGCGCGCAGTGCAACTATTTCGATGTCTAGCCGTCCTAGAACCCCATACTTTGTGATACTATGGGCATTATTGTTGTTTGACAACGGGTATTTTGATGCTTCTTTCACATTCGGCATATGGTATATTTGGATTCTCACCCAGTTTCACCAATTTTCTTCCATTTTTTGCTCGTTTCCACCACATCCACTCCTTACTAGGTTGATTTCTCCCTACCATGGGGACCCCAAGAAAGCAGGGGTAATGTAGCCATATTGATTTCTCCCCACCATGGGGACCCCGAGAAGGCAGGGGTGATGTAGCGAATACTGAGTTTGCGCTTCGTTCTTGTGACGTGAGGCAGAAACGCCGTCCAAACCGCTTGCGGCTTGGGGACTCATTACCATAGCGAAATCTATGGGAAAGGTAAAGGCAAAGTACCGTTTGTTAAGTAAAATACAAATGACATTTGGAGTTGTTGAATTCACAGCTATTGTCTAATTATGCAACGTGCTTTGTAGGGAAGGTGCGCAGTCCATCATGGTCTTTTTGGGGGGCCTTCTCCATCAGAGGGTAAACCTCGGGCTGAAGTCGGGATAGTTAATAGAAAGGTAGCGCGCCGGGCGCGCGCCGGGCAAACATTCCCCCTAAGCCCCACACGGGGTGTGGCACTGGGGGGGGGGGGTGCAGTTTGACCCCAAAACTCCAAACCCCCTTTGTCATATGTTTTGGCTTGGCCGATTCCGACCCAAAATTGATTCCCGGTCAAAGCGGAAATATTTTTGTGCGGCGCAACACACATGCGCGTAGCCGGAGTCAGGACTGGCCACTGGACTGGGTGTGGGATGGATGGGGGCCTTGCACGGGGTGGGGGGGGGGGGGGGGGGCACAGGCTGCGGGGTGGGGGCCTGGCACAGGGGGAGGGGTGGGGGCCGGGCACAGGGCTTCCCTCTTGGGCCTGCCACACACCCCAAGGCCCCCGCCCCTCACCCCGTGCCTGGCCCGGACCCCGCACCCCCATCCATCCCACACCTGGTCCACCATGCGACGCATGTTGCCTTGTGATGCAGGTGGGATTCGATGGGCAATCCTACGAGACCGACATGGTGCAGGGCAGTTACACCGATGGCCTCACCCACAACAACACTCTGCATTGGACCATGAACCTGCCAATCGCCAGCTGCAGCGCTCAGATGACCATAGAGACCACGGTGCCCCAGTTTGGTAAGGAGGGCACGTTTGCCCTCGGGGCCCGCAATGGCAAGGGGTATGCCCCCCCCCCCCCCGCCCCTCCCCAACCCCCTTGACTGGCGCAGCCCCCACGAGACAAACCAGGGAAGTGACAGACGCTGAAGCTAAAAAGGGCAGCCTACGGACCGTGCAGGCGCTTTGTATGCAGAGTATGTGTTGGGCACGCGCCCACATGGCCTCTGAAGGTTCACTGCCATTGCCCTTTGCCTGCGTGCAGATACTGGATCCATCCCTTTGAGCCCTATGTGGTGGACCTGGCCGCCACTGGAGTGTGCAGCGACATTGTGTCCGGAGCCGCCGCCCGCAACACAGAGTACACCATCGTCGACACCCGCGTTTCTGCGGCCGTGGACAAGGGCTACAACACCTACCACCTGAGGGTCCGCCTCGCCCACGCCAAGGAGTACAAGCGGTTCGTGTCGGGGTCTCTGGTGCCGGTCCCGGTGGCGCCCGGCGAGAACGTGCGCGTCATCATCGAGTTGCGGGACCCACAGATCATCGACTGCGCGACGGGCGCGGACTTCTGCTCCCGAAAGGAGTACGAAGTGCTCCCCGGCATTGTCCCCAGCGTGACCATCATCAACCTCGGCACCGGGTTCGCCAACTACTTCCCGGACATGCTGGCCTACTACGGCGGCTTCCATCACTACGGCGTGAACGCCAAGAAGCCGACGGACGAAGCGGGGGGTTCTGGCTGCCTTCAGGTGGTCTGGAGGCGTGCTTGTGTCAGGCTGGAGGTGGGTGGGTGTCCCAAGTCTTTTGCGTGTCCAGAGTGTTGAGTTACAGGTTTCTATCCTGAGCACTTGTGTCTGTGTGTGTGGGTATATACTCTTGTTACTATGGGCTGTTTGTGCGGGTGCATCTTGGGATGGTGCACCGGCGTTTGACCGTTAATAGTTGCCACGGTGCAAACGCGGTGTGCACGCGGTGCAACAACACCCTCTCACGCCGGGATCGCCGCGCTGCTCGTGTAGCGATGTTTCAAGTTCCGGTTCCCGGTCTTTCCAGTTTCTGGAACGTTCAGGGCCCTTGTCCGCAGTCATGGATTGGCAGTGAATCGGTTTCGGGGGCTTCCAATGGCCCATCTGCTGGAACCGACCACGTCCAGCACCGTCACATGTCGTCTACATCAGGTGAACCAGAACCTGGGGAACGCCATCTGGTATCCCGCGGCCCAGTCCAGCCTCGCCTTCGAGGACCCATGGCTGCAGCTCGCCAGCGCCGACGCCGCCGCGCAGGTTCATTTTCTGCCCCGAGAGCGGTACACGATGGTCGGCAGCCAGGAGATGATCTACGTGTTTGGCGGCGCGCAGAAGGGCGCGGCGACCGACCACATGTTCGCGTTCAATACGACCCGCAGGCAGTGGCTGGCCTGCGTGCCGGGCTCGCGCTGCGGTGGTGGGGCTGCGGGCGCTGCGCGGGCCAGTGCATGGCCCCCGGCCAGGCACAGCCACGTCAGTGTGGTCGTCAAGGGCATGCTGATGGTGCTCGGCGGTGTGGGGGCGCAGGGCGAGCGCCTTGGGGACATGTGGGCATATGATGCGGTGGCCGGCACGTGGGACCGGATGAAGCTCAACCAGGTGAGCGCCCATCTCACACTCCTCCCCTCTTACCCATATTTAACCCATAACCCATCTTTCCATGTGTTTATCCCTCCCTGCAGCCCCTAAACAACTCAGGCAACGGTAAGGTATGAAAGCCCACAGAACTACAGGTTGTATGTGGGTGAGGGTGTTCATATGTAAGTGGTATGCAGCCCAAGGGCAGGGTGGTACCCAAGCCCAGTGACAGACTGAACTGGTTACGAATGCCGTTGTTGATGATGATGATGATGATGATGATGTTGTTGTTGTTGTTCTTTTTTTCGTTGTTGTTGTTCTTCTTGTTTTTGTTGATGATTTTGCTGTTGTTGTTGTTGTTGTTATTGTTGTTGTTGTTGTTGTTGTTGTTGTTGTTGTTGTTGTTGTTGTTGTTGTTGTTGTTGTTGTTGTGGTTGCCGTTGTTGTTGTTGTTGTTGTTGCCGTTGTTATTGTCGTTAATGTCGTTGTTGTTGTTGGTGTTGGTGTTGTTGTTTTTGCTGGTGGTGGTGGTGGTGGTGTTGGTGGTGGTGGTGGTGGTGGTGTTGTTGTTGTTGGTGGTGGTGGTGGTGGTGGTGTTGGTGGTGGTGGTGGTGCTGTGGTTGTTGTCGTTGTTGGTGTTGGTGTTGGTGGTGGTGGTGGTGGTGGTGGTGGTGCTGTTGTTGTTGCTGCTGCTGCTGTCACCAGGTGAACAGCCTGACACAGGTCTCGCTGGTCTTCCCCCTCGACCCCGGGGTCGCCACGGTCCGGGACGAGAACGGCGCCACCGTCCTGATGCTCATCGGCGGGGTCAACCAGAACGGTCAGTGCCTGGGCACCATCCTCCTCATCGACCCGCTCTTCGGGACCTTCCGCCAGATCTCCTCCGACCTCCCGCCGCTCCGGAACGCCCTCGCCACGTCCCTCGCCAACGGCGGGGTGCTCCCGGGCCTCCTCCCGGAGGTGGTCGTGGTGATGGGCGGGCAGTCGTGCGGCCCGTCCGCGGGGGCCCCGCTCGGGGTGGTGGCCATCGACACCACCGGGAGGGTGGCGTCCCTGGGCCCGCGCCCGGAGTTCCTGCAGAGCGCATGCCGCGTGGGGATGGGCAGCGCCAGCGCCGACATGAGCCTCGTGTGCCCGTCCGCCACCTACGCCTACGGCCTGCAGTCCAAGGCGTTCCAGAGGGTGGCCAACTACTCGGACGCCCCGCCCCTGCCCGGCCCCCTCGCCGTGGCCAGCCTGTTCGGGGCGGAGCTCGCCGTGCTGGACGCGGCCGCGGCGCTCTGGGCCGTGGACCCATTCCGGTGCCCGTACAACTGCTCCGGGCGGGGCCAGTGCCGCGACGGCCTCTGCAACTGCCCCCTGATGTACCAGGTGTGCGAGGCCCCCTCCGTGTGGAGTTGGGGCTCCCGCGCTTTCAGCGGAGGAGGGGGGGGGGAGTGGAGGGGGCGTGCCCCAGCCCGCAGCCCAGATGGGCTGTTTGCGCAACGGGAGCGGGAGCCCATCGGGGGCAGACCAGCCGTGAGGGGGAAAAGGGCATATGGTGGACGGCCCGGACAGCGCATGGAGGAACAGGGCACCTGGGCCTCACGCACACAGAAACACAGCGAGGCAGGCTACGGACGGCCTGTGGACAGAGGCACGTGGACAGCAAACACAGTCAAACGACCCCGGCAACAACCAGCACATCCCCGAATACGCCAATTATTGGGCGCCGCTGACGCGCAAACGGCACACCCCGCCACATCCAGCACAGCCCCAACACACCAAATACTGGGCTCCGCGAACGCGGAAACGACACCAGCAAGAGCACCGGCTGCAGCGGCCAACAGAAAGCAGCGGTCCCACGCAACATGCGAAGGGAAGAACGGGTGACCGTCCAGGGCCCCGTAAAGGAGCAACAACCAGACGGAATGTCACACAGGGGCGGGGGGGGGGCGCACCCCAGGGGCGATCCTGTGTGCTCTGGTTGTGGGCCTGCTGCGCCCTCCACGTCGCCGCACATGTCTGATCACCAACCGGTCCAAGCACCACATGCAAGGGCAAAAAGCAACGCCCGTCCAGACTTGCCGCTAGCGTCTGCCAGCTCAGACTCAGATGGAGCAGGGTCCTACTGAGCCACACGCTGGAGGCAGCACGTTCCTACTGAGTTCTGGTGGTGCAGGGGGCGGGTATTACTGAGTGGCTGTTGATATGGGGCCAACTGCGACCGAGAACTAGTTTCCTTGCCACACGCTGGTGGCATGTCTGGTCTCGTCACTTGTTGATACGATACTGTGGACCGGTAAGGGGGGGGCAGGTGCGGGTTGCACTTCGCGTAGCATGGTACTCATCACGGAGCACGAGGCCCCACTACATCGGCTGTAACAGCGGGAGTTGTGCAGAGCGCGTGGGCCCGAGAGCTCGGGGATGCACTTGTGGGGGAGGAAGGCCCGATGGTGATTTCCAGAGCGGCTGCAAAAGCGGTTACCCGCGGTTGGAAAAGCGGTTGTGGGGCCGGTGGCGGCTTGCGATGGCGTCAGAGGACTCCGGTTGCAGCCACGCCTAGTCCCTACCATCCCCACCTCTGGGCCCAAGATAGTGCGGGTAGGTCGAGGCCTCAAGCCGACATTGAGGGTTTGCACCAAAGGCGCCGGAAGGAGATTTCTATGACAATTTTTCCCGCTCTGGGGACCCCAGTGCAGCAGGGGTTATTGCCGGCTACCCCCCCCCTCCCCTCATAAAAAGTAGCCCCCCCCCTCCCCCAGGGGCAGTGTCTGGGCCCCAAGATCAGGACTGTCCTTAAGAACACCAATTTTGTTTTAATCAAGGACTGCCCTTCAGGACAGCCCCCAAGGACCACCAACCGCCAGCCGCCAACCGCCACCAACCGCCAACCGCCCATTTCCACCAACTGCTCACCGCCGACCGCCAACCACCAACCGCCAACCACCACCAACCACCAACCGACAATCGCCAGCCGCCAGCCGCCAACCATTGTTCAATACGCATCTCTTGACCATGAAGCAGAGAGTGTCCCTGTGAACGTTCGTTTCCGTTGGCGTTACGAACCCTTCTTGCCTTTTCTTTTTCCCCTTAAGGACAGCCCTGCCCACGATAGTGCGGCCGGGTTTAGGTATAGACCCGCTTAGGCGGGAGTCCCGTGAATGGCGTGATTTCATGCGTTCTGGAGGTTAGATCACACCGTCCTCCCTTCCTCCCTCCTTTCTTCTTTCACTCCTGCCCCTGTCAAACCCTACTCCCCCGTCCCCCGTTGAGCCAAGCCCTGTACATCTACATTTGCATTTACATTATAAATTATTATTACTTATTACATTATACACGTGTACGCGCAAACACTGAAACCTCGTTTACCCCTCATTTGTGTGTAAACATTTACAGTTGTTCGCGCATAACCAGGCATAACCGGTTGCACGCAACCAAGTCCAAACAGTTTACATGTGAGCACCAGCCAGTACTCTTTCAGATTCCTGGACGTTTGCTCTTTATACATAACAGGGCGTAAACGCGTGAATGGCAAAGATTGCTATAAAGAGAGCCTGACACCGAAATTGACCATCGCATGCCATCCCATCCCATCCCTATCCTCCCATCAAGCGCTTTTCAGCCCATCCCATTCGTTCCTTCTGCATCTCCCTCGCAACGGTGCTAACTGTGCATCCTATGTAGACACTAGCGCATGTTGTACACGCGAAGAGACAATATTCAGGAAGGGCCTCAGAAACAGTCCAACAGCACCGTTTGCCCGTGCACATGAGGATGGCGTTCTATAGTATGTAGACACTGTGCGATACAAGTAGACGCTGTTTACTAATTGTAGACATGGTCGGCTTGTTGTAGACGCGAAGAGACAACATTACAGGAGGGTGGCAAAGGCCCCCTTCCTCAAAGACCTTCCAAAGGCAGCGTTTATCCGTGCACATGCCGATGGCAGTCTCGAGTTTCTACACACTGTGTGCCATGAGTGGACGCAGTCTTCTCCCACTCTCTCCCAACCCTCTCCCACCCTCTTCCGCAACTCTCCTACCCTAGTCTGCTAATTGTAGACTTTGAAGCTCCCTATAAAGTACTAGCTGGTGCTTGCGTGCGCTGTTTACACCTGGTTATTACGCATAACCGTTTCTGCCTGTTTGCGCGTAAACATTTACCCCTCATTTACGCCTCGCCTCGTTGACGCATTTACACGTATACGTTTACGCCTAACCAAGCGTGCAGCCTTCTTATCCTCCCCCCCCCCCGCCTGCTCCCCTGGCGCTGTCGCACATCGTCTCAGGGGGATTTCTGTGAGGAGCAGGTGCCCACGCTGCCATTATGGGTCTTCCTCCTCTGCGGGGGCGTCGCCCTCGCCTTCCTCATCCTGGGCGCCCTCGCGGCGTGGAAGCTCATCGCGACCCGCGTCAAGATGTGGCGCCTGCAGTCCAACCAGGCCATGGCCATGCAGTGCGCTGCGGCGATCGCGCGCATGGACTTCTCCGGGATGCAGTGGCTGATGGAGCTGCCCCACCCGTCGAAGACTCAGCGGGCGTTCAAGAAGGTGCTGGAGAACCTGACCCTGATCCGCCAGTACGTGCCCGGCACGGTGCTCGCCAGCCTCGTTGATGACACTGCCCCGGCCCCGGACGGGGAGGTGGAGGACCTCAGCCACGTGACGGCGGAGCACCTCGGCCCCCGGGAGGCGGAGCACCGCGGCTCCCGACTCAGCAACGCCACGACTGGGTCCTGCGCCACAACCGTCCTGCCCGCCCCGGCGGCGGCCCTCTCGGCGGCGATGGCGGCCCCGAACCTGCCGTCCCCGCGCCGCCGCTCCAGCTCGGACCGCCGCACCACCTACCGGCACTCCGTCGGCCGCGTCTCGTCCCGCCACTCCTCGCGCTCTGCGTCGCAGAGCGCGCCGCAGAGCGCGTCGCACGCGCTCCTGCCGCCCCGGCCCACCGCCGTGATGACCATCAAGTACCATTGGGGCAGGGAGCACTTGGCGCACATGCACCTGCACCTGCAGGTGCCGAAAGCGCTCCTCTGCCCTGCTCTCGGTCACACCCTGAATCTCACGGGGGGTGCGACTCCGCGGGTCCCAGGACGCCAACTACCGCCTCCCACCCCACCCCCTTAGGGCCCCCCCGACCAACAGTTAGTTGTCAAAGGTGCCGGCCTCAGGAGACGGGAGGTAAGGGGAGCCTGTGATTGACCAAAGCTTGGCCATGGGGGCATCTGCCCCCCAAATTGCCCCACCTGGAGGCCCCCCCCCCCCCACGCCCCTCCCAGACCCCGTCCCCCCCAAGCCCCTCCGAGACCCCCCCTCCCAAAGCCCCCCCCCCCCGCCCTGGCCAACGGTTAGTGTGTGTATGGGGGGGGGGGGGGTAGTTGGCGTCCAAACCCGAGGATTCACATCCCCCGTGCTGAATCTGTTGACGTCTGCCTTGCACAATCAGATTTTGCAACGCCGCTCTTGGGCGGTGTGTCACTAAACTCTGCCCTGTTCTCCGGTCCTTCACTGCCCATGCGGGTGAAGGGTGGCGGGCAGGCTTCGACTGAGGCCATCTTGCAGGCCACGCCTGGAAGATCCGATGTGCAGCCTTTGGTATCTTGTGACAGAGGGCCATCACGTCCACCCCTGCAAAGGTGCCTCGCACGGCTATTTGAGTAGCGTTGAGTATCGGTTGAAGAGCATTGGATAGCATTGGATAGCATTGAATAGCATTGGATAGCATTGAAGTAGCATTGAAGTAGCATTAGATAGCATTGGATAGCATTGGATAGCATTGAAATAGCATTGAAGTAGCATTGGATAGCATTGAATCGTATTGGATAGCATTGAATGGCATTGAAGTAGCATTGAAGTAGCATTGGATAGCATTGGATAGCATTGGATAGCATTGAATGGCATTGAATAGCATTGAATGGCATTGAATAGCATTGGATAGCATTGAAGTAACATTGAGTAGCATTGGGTGGCATTGGATAGCATTGGATAGCATTGAATAGCATTGAAGTAGCATTGGATAGCATTGAAGTATCATTGGATAGCATTGGATAGCATTGGATAGCATTGAAATAGCATTGGATAGCATTGAATAGCATTTAAATAGCATTGAAGTAGCATTGGATAGCATTGGAACAGCATTGAAGTCGCATTGGATAGCATTGAATCGCACACGGGGGGGGGGGGGGGCGGCCGGGCCGGTTCGTTGTATGCGACCCCCCCCTCCGGGTTTTGAAAGATAGCGGTGCCAGGTGGGCCACCAACAAGTGTCTCCAGAGAAAACTGTCTGGCGCCAAAGGCGGCAAAATTTTTTTTCATACTATGTGTTTACACTCAAAATACTCAAAATTTTGTAGAGAGTTCATATTTGTGTTAAAACAACAAAATAAAAAATTTTGACCTGAAGGAGGCTACAGGAGGGCTGCAGGCCCTAACAACAACCCTAACCCTAACCGGGACTGAATATTGGGACCGAGCTGGTGGGGAAAGGAACATCACCTTCAAGGCATTTTGTGACTTTAGACGGGCCAAAATCGCTTACAATGGGCTCAAATCGGGCTCATTTCACTTGTTTATGCACCCCAAACGGTCTAGTTGTCATTCTGGAAAAACACATTTTTGACCCATTTTTGACCCTTTTTGGTCCCCAAAACGCCCATTTTCAAGGCTTTTTGGAATTGTGGAGCGTTAACGGGCCACCATGGGCTCAAAACGAGCCAAAAACACCTGTTTGAGCACCCCAAGTGGTCTAGGGACAAATTTGGAAAAAATGATTTTGGACCATTTTTGGACCCACAGATGACCCCCGTGACCCTACCCTAGCACGTGCACCGCGCGCGCTGAACACCACTCTATTGTGCCAAAATGGGGCATTGAAGGGTGATGACAATGTGGAAAAAGGCTTCAAAGTGATCCCATTCATCGTTATTAATCACCACAAGGGTGCCCAATGCAATTCATGGCTAAAAAAACATGTTACGAGAACGTGCAAACTTGAAAAATTATGCAAAAAGGGTGCTTTTCAAGGCCGATTTTGCGGTATTTTGAACCCATAAAGAGGTCGTTGGACGCACTACTTGGGTGTAAAACCCACGAGATAGTGACCAAAGGTGATTGTTCATCATGTGTATATCAGTTTTGCTGCCAATGCCCCTCTCCAAGGACCTGATAGGCACCCGTAAATGCCAAAAAAGGGAATTTTCTGGCCATTTTTGACAGATTTTGAAACTTGGGTCCGCCACTTGCGAATCCCATTCTCGGCCGCCACCGTTGAGTTTCTTGCTCAAACTTTGTGTGATTGTACTTCACACCCATAGGTAAAATTTCAGCCGAATCCGAAGCACCACGACAGAATTCTGATTTTTCTCCATTTCGCGCGTGCTACTGCTGCTTGCTGCTGGTCAACCAAAACCCATTTTCAAGGCTTTCTGGGAATTTTGGAGGGTCAAAACGGGCCACCATGGGCTCAAAACGGGCTAAAAACACTTGTTTGAGCACCCCAAGTGGTCTGGGGACAAATTTGGAAAAAATGATTTTGGACCATTTTTGGACCCACAGATGACCCCCGTGACCCTACCCTAGCACGTGCACCGTGCGCGCTGAACACCACTCTGCGGTGCCAAAATGGGGCATTGAAGGGTGATGACAATGTGGAAAAGGCTTCAAAATTATCCCATTCATCGTTATTAATCACCACAAGGGTGCCCAATGCAATCCATGGCTATAAAACACGGCACGAGAAGGTGTGATTTGAAAAGGTATGCAAAAAGGGTGCTTTTCAGGCTGATTTTGCGGTATTTTGGGCCCAAAAAAAGGTCACTGAGGCCCCTAATCGGGTACATAACACACTAAAGATGATGAAAGGTGTTTGTTTATCATTTAGGTTAGTTACAATGCAGATGGACCCCTTCACGCATATCCTAGGCACCCAAACTGCCCAAAAAAGGGCATTTTCTGGCCATTTTTGACAGATTTTGAAACGGAGGTCCGCCACTTGCGAATCCCGTTGCCGGTCGCCACCGTCGAGTTTCTCGCTCAAACTTTGTGTGATTGTACTTCACACCCATAGGTGTCATGCACCAAAATTTCAACCAAATCCAAAGAACCACGACGGAGGTCTGATTTTCCCCATTTTCCCCTTTTCGCGCGTGCTGCTTGCTTGCTGCTTGCTGCTTGCTTGCTTGCTGCTGCTGCTAAACCTGGTAGGTCCACCCTAGACACTAAAAAGGGTTATAAAACCAAGACTGGTTCCTCCAGCTCGGTGACCCTAATCAAGACTGAATATTGGGACCGAGCTGGTGGGGGAGGGAACATCAGCTATGAATGGTGAGGGACATCAAGAATGATTCACACATTGATGGCTCTTGACAAAGTGAAATCAGCTTGCACGTGAACCCCATCACCACGAGGCCCACTTTCAAGGCTTTTTGGACTTCTCAGGGGCCAAAATAGGCTCAAAATGGGCTCATTTCACCCGTTTGTGCACCCCAAATGGTCCAAGATGTGGTTTGGAAAAATGCGGTTTTGACCCATTTTTGACCCATTTTTGGTCCCAAAACAGTCCATTTTCAAGGCATTTTGGGATTTTCGGAGGACCAAAATGGGCCACCACAAGCTCAAAATGGTCCAAAAACACTTGTTTTAGCGTCGCACATGGTCTAGGATCATTTTTTAGAAAAGTCATCTTTTTGCCCCTACTGGACCCTGGTGACCCATTTGGGCACCCACCTGTTTGGGCTTGAGCTTGCAGCTTGCCGCAGCCTACTGGGCCTAGGTATTGGGGTCTAGGCGTCCGTTTGGGCAATTCTGAGGGCTGGAAACCACAAAAAGTGGGGGGTTGCAGGTGGAGTAGGTGCCCTCGGAATCGCATTTTGAGCCATGTAGCCAAAGATATGGCCTATTCTTGGTTTGTGGCTGTCGGCATTTGGAGCTTCTGGGGGCCTTTTTGGGCCGCTTCCGGGACATATCATGGAGTTAGAGGGCCGCAAAGAGCTCGTTGACACGGGGAAGTCAAGCCGCAGGTGAAGTGTACCCACCGTTTCCCTTCGTTTGGCCGTTTTGAATGCGTTCCAGGGCTTTTTTGGCCCAAAAATGGCTGTTTTTGGCCCTAAAGTGCAGTTTTTGACCCTGAGGTCTGCCACTTGCGAAGCCCGTTCCTGGCCGCCACCGTTGAGTTTCTTGCTCAAACTTTGTGTGATTGTACTTAACACCCATAGGTATCATCCACCAAAATTTCACCTGAATCTGAAGCACCACGACGGAGTTCTGATTTTGGCCCATTTCGCGCGTGCTGCTTGCTTGCTTGCTTGCTTGCTTGCTTGCTTGCTTGCTGCTAAACCTGGTAGGTCCACTCTAGACACTAAAAAGGGTTATAAAACCAAGACTGGTTCCACCAGCTCGGTGACCCTAACCCAAACCCTAATCAAGACTGAATATTGGGACCGAGCTGGTGGGGGAGGGAACATCAGCTATGATTGGTGAGGGACATCAAGAATGATTCACACATTGATGGCTCTTGACAAAGTGAAATCAGCTTGCAAGTGAACCCCATCACCACGAGGCCCACTTTCAAGGCTTTTTGGACTTCTGAGGGGCCAAAATGCCCCAAAATGGGCTCGCAATGGGCTCATTTCACCCGTTTGTGCACCCCAAATGGTCTAGGATGAGGTTTGGAAAAATGCGTTTTTGACCCATTTTTGACCCATTTTTGGTCCCAAAACAGCCCATTTTCAAGGCATTTTGGGATTCTCGGAGGACCAAAATGGGCCACCACAAGCTCAAAACGGTCCAAAAACACTTGTTTTAGCGTCGCACATGGTCTAGGATCATTTTTTAGAAAAGTCATCTTTTTGCCCCTATTGGACCTTGTTGACCCATTTGGGCACCCACCTGTTTGGGCTTGAGCTTGCAGCTTGCCGCAGCCTACTGGGCCTAGGTATTGGGGTCTAGGTGTCCGTTTGGGCAATTCTGAGGGCTGGAAACCACAAAAAGTGGGGGGTTGCGGGTGGAGTAGGTGCCCTCGGAATCGCATTTTGAGCCATGTAGCCAAAGATATGGCCTATTCTTGGTTTTTGGCTGTCGGCATTTGGAGCTTCTGGGGGCCTTTTTGGGCCGTTTCCGGGACATATCATGGAGTTAGAGGGCCGCAAAGAGCTCGTTGACACGGGGAAGTCAAACCGCAGGTGAAGTGTACCCACCGTTTCCCTTCGTTTGGCCGTTTTGAATGTGTTCCAGGGCTTTTTTGGCCCAAAAATGGCTGTTTTTGGCCCTAAACTGCAGTTTTTGAAACTGAGGTCCGCCACTTGCGAATCCCGTTCCCGGCCGCCACCGTTGAGTTTCTGGCTCAAACTTTGTGTGATTGTACTTCACACCCATAGGTATCATCCACCAAAATTTCACCCGAATCCAAAGCACCACGACGGAGTTCTGATTTTTACCCATTTCGCGCGTGCTGTTGCTTGCTTGCTTGCTGCTGTTGCTTGCTGCTAAACCTGGTAGGTCCACCCTAGACACTAAAAAGGGTTATAAAACCAAGACTAGTTCCACCAGCTCGGTGACCCTAATCAAGACTGAATATTGGGACCGAGCTGGTGGGGGAGGGAACATTAGATATGAATGGTGAGGGACATCAAGAATGATTCACACATTGATGGCTCTTGACAAAGTAAAATGCACTCGAACCCCATCACCACGAGGCCCACTTTCAAGGCTTTTTGGACTTCTCAGGGGCCAAAATGCCCCAAAATGGGCTCGCAATGGGCTCATTTCACCCGTTTGTGCACCCCAAATGGTCTAGGATGAGTTTTGGAAAAATGTGTTTTTGACCCATTTTTGACCCACTTTTGGTCCCAAAACAGCCCATTTTCAAGGCATTTTGGGATTTTTGGAGGACCAAAATGGCCCACCACAAGCTCAAAACAGTCCAAAAACACTTGTTTTACCATCGCACATGGTCTAGGATCATTTTTGCGGAAAATCATATTTTTGCCCCTATTGGACCCTGTTGACCCATTTGGGTACCCACCTGTTTGGGCTTGAGCTTGCAGCTTGCCACGACCTAGTGGGGCTAGGTATGGGGTCTAGGCGTCCGTTTGGGCAATTCTGAGGGGTGGAAACCACAAAACGTGGGGGGTTGCGGGTGGAGTAGGTGCCATCGGAGTCGCCTTTTGAGCCATGTAGCCAAAGATATGGCCTATTCTTGGTTTGTGGTTGTTGGCAGTCGGAGCTTCTGGGGGCCTTTTTGGGCCGCTTCCGCGGCATATCATGGAGTTAGAGGGCCGCAAAGAGCTCGTTGACACAGAAAAGTCAAGCCGCACGTGCAGTGTACCCACCGTTTTCCTTTGTTTGGCCGTTTTGAATGGGTTCTAGGGCTTTTTTGGCCCAAAAATGGCTGTTTTGGCCCTAAACTGCAGCTTTTGAAACTGAGGTCCGCCACTTGCGACAGCTGTTCCCGGCCGCCACCGTTGAGTTTCTGGCTCATACTTTGTAGGGTTGTCCCTCACACCCATAGGTATCATCCACCAAAATTTCAGCCAAATCCGAAGCACCACGACGGAGTTCTGATTTTTCCCCATTTCGCGCGTGCTGCTGCTTGCTTGCTGCTGCTTGCTGCTGCTTGCTGCTGCTGCTGCTAAACCTGGTAGGTCCACCCTAGACACTAAAAAGGGTTATAAAACCAAGACTGGTTCCACCAGCTCGGTGACCCTAACCCTAGGGCTAACCCTAATCAGCATTGAATATTGGGACCGAGCTGGTGAGGGAAGGAACATCGTCTAGGAGAGTTCAACGACAAATGAGGTACGCACTGGAAAGTGGATGAGAGCGGCTCAAAAGGGGCTCGAAATGAGCCGTGTTCACCCGTTTGGGCACCACCGCTGGACTAGGATCATTTTTTGGAAAACCATGGGTTTGACCCGTTTTTGAGCCATTTGTGGTCCCAAATTGGCCCATTTTCAAGGGCTTTTGGCCTTGAGAGGGGCCAAAATGGCTCAACATGGCCTCCAAAAATGGGCTCATTCCACTTGTTTAGGCACCACAAGTGGTCCAAAAGTATCTTTGGAAAAGCACATTTTTGATCCATTTTTGACTGATTTTTGGTCCCAAAACAACCCATTTTCAAGGCATTTTGTGACTTTGGAGTCGCCAAAATGGCTTGCAATGGGCTCAAAAGGGGCTCGTGTCGCTTGCTTGTGCACCCCAAATGGTCTAGGATGTTTTTTTTTTAGAAAAACACACCTTTGACCCGTTTTTGACCCATTTTTTGGTGCAAAACAACCCATTTTCAAGGCTTTTTGTGACCTTGGAGGGGCCAAAATGGCTTGCCATGGGCTCAAAAAGGGCTCATTTTACTTGTTCAGGCACCCCAAATGGTCTAGGATCATTTTTGGAAAAACACATTCTTGACCCATTTTTGACCCATTTTTTGTCCCAAAACAGCCCATTTTCAAGGCATTTTGGGATTTTAGGAGGGCCACAACGGGCCACAACGAGCTCAAAACGCGCCAAAAACACTTGCTTTGGCATTCCATGTGGTCCAGGATCATTTTTGAAAAAAGTCTTTTTTTTTTCCACCCGGTGGACCTTGTTGACCCATTTTGGCACCTACCTCTTTGGGCTACCACTTGCAGCTTGCTGCAGCCCACTGGGCCTAGGTACGGGGGTCTAGGCGTCGGTTAGGGCAATTTTGAGGGGTGGAAACCACCAAAAGTGGGTGTTTGCGGGTGGATTAGGTGCGCTCGAAATCGCGTTTTGAGCCACATAGCCCAAGATATGGTCTGTTTTTGGTTTGGGGCTGCCGGTGGCCAATGTGCACAAATTCTGGGGCTTTTGGGGGCCTTTTGGGGGCAGTTGGCGGACATATTGTGGAGTTTGATGGCCCTAGAGGGCCCTTCGGCACGGTGAAATCTAGCTGCATGTGTAGAGTAGCCACAATTTCCCTTCTTTTGGCCGTTTTGAGCAGGTTCTAGGGCGGTTTTGGGCAAAAAAAGGCTGATTTCGGCCCTACATTGCAGATTTTGAAATGGAGGTCCGCCACTTGCGACGCCCGTTCCCGGCCGCCACCGTTGAGTTTGTGGCTCATACTTTGTGTGGTTGTCCCTCACACCCATAGGTAGCATCCACCAAAATTTTGGCCGAAGCACCACAACGGAGCTGTGATTTTTGCCCATTTCGCGCCCGCTTGCTGCTTGCTTGCTTGCTGCTTGCTGCTTGCTAAACCTGTTTGGTCCACCCTAGACACTAAAGAGGGTTATAAAACCAAGACTGGTTCCACCAGCTCGGTGACCCTTGCCTTAACCCTAACCCTAACCCCCCCCCCCTCAGCGCTGGCTGGACGCCCCCCTGACCCCCGGCCAGACCCTCCCCCCGACCCCCAGCAGGAACCCCCCCCCCCACCCCCGGCTAGACCCCCCCCCAACTGCCCCCCCCTCAGGTTTTGAAAGATAGTTGGGGCTGGGTCGCATCGGGACCGGTTGTATTGCCCCCCCCCCCCCCGTGGAATCGCATTGGATAGCATTGGATAGCATTGGATAGCATTGGGTAGCATTGGATGGCATTGGATAGCATTGAAATAGCATTGAAGTAGCATTGGATAGCATTGGATAGCATTGGATAGCATTGAATAGCATTGAAGTAGCATTGGGTAGCATTGGATATCTTAGCTCAGCCGTGCCTGAGCTCTGGTTTAGCTCGTCCGTTGGTGTGTGTGTGTGCGTGCGTGTGTGCCGTGAGCCTTTGTACTTGTAGAGCATTTTCGCTTGTTGCCAGCAGGCCATAGGTGGTCACACGTAGAGCTTGCTCCGTGACACTTTGGAACGACCCGGTCTGTGGATATGTCTGTTGACGACTTTGCCGTTTTCTCAAAGGGAACAATTTGTTCCCAGTTCATTGATAGCGTTCCCATGCTGGAGATAGCCAGGGCTGCTTCGCAGGTGGAGATGAAGCTGTCAGTGCTGCTGGAACGCAGGTCAGAGTGGGAGGCTAATTTCGTCGCCAAGTACGGAATCGAATTGGGGGAAGTGGGGCTTGTGAAGATGATCGCCTCGTTCTGCGTCATGGCCCAGTGCGACCTGGACGTGGCGTCGCTGGGCTTTGTGAAGATGGAAACACCGCCCCAACAGCCGCAGGCGGTGTCGCCGGAACTTTTGGAGCTGAAGCAGCAGGTTCAGGGGCAGGCCGTCATGATGGAAGGGCTGCGCAAGCAGTTGGAGGCGGTCAGTGCCAAGGCCGAGGCGGAGTCCAAGAGGAAGATGGCGAAGGTCCCGCCGCTGTGTAAAGCGGAAGTCGTGAAGGTGAGGGAGTTGGATTCTAAGCCCCAGTGGGTCTTCGCCAGCCTCCTCGCGCTGTCCACTTTATTGTGGCGCAGGGAGGTACCCCAACACGAGTACGTCTCCAAGTACAAGGACAAGGAGAAGTTCACGGACGCCACCCTGGACGAGCTGGCACCAGTGGTGGACGCGGACTCCGCGGACACGGAAGTATGGCAGCTGGAGTCCATGGATGATGATGAAATTACGCGCCTTAGGGGTTTTGTCCAAGCGGTCTGGACGTTCACGGTGACTAGCCTGTCGGCGTACAGGGGCAAGAAGGGCTTGGACCCCGGGCCGGTCAATGAGGGGTCGGACGCGGCCGAGGATGCGTCCGATGTGCCTGTGCTGTCCGCAGGTTGTACGGGGGCGGCGGATGAGGAGGTGGTGGGACGACGGCTGCAAGCCATGAAGGGTAAGTTCCGAGTTGAGGGGGGCCGCCGTCTGTACACCGCCAAGCCGGGAGCCGAGCCGATGGACGTTACCAATGCCCCGGTGACGGCGTGTAGGGCGTGCAAGAACGCCGGGAGGGGAGTGAAACGGCATGGGTTTCACGAGTGCCCCGGCTTTGACTGATGGGGAAGCTGCCCCATCCGGCCCATCCCTCCAGAGCCCCGGGGGGCCTTGGTGGTCCTTGGACCGTCGGACTTCCGGGATGGCGAGGACGTGGTCTGGCGCCTGGTGTGGGCAGCATGGAGACGGATATGGAAGGAGGATGAAATCACCTCCGTGGACGCGCTGCAGGCATCCTCCTGGGCAAAAAGCACAATGGGTACGTATTGTACCCACTTCCGCAAAATGGCCCTATGGGTGGGCTACACGCCCACATCCGAACTCGAACAAGCCGCGTGCCGCTACATTTTCCAGTTGTGGGGACTGGGGTACTCGGGGAGCTCCCTCAAGGTCGCAGTATCGGCATTCCGAGCGCTGGAGGACATGGGATGGCTGCCCGCGTTCGTCAGTCGCCGGGTCTGGCGCTGTGCCAAATGGGCGCCCACGGAACCAGCCCTACGGCCCTACGCTGGTTTGGACGACCTCCGCAACTTCGCGCTGGCTTGCAGGGAGCGACCGCAGTGGACCGTCTATGGGATGGCGGTCCTGGCATTCACCTGCCTACTGCGGGTGGGTGAAGCCGCGCCCCTCCGTCGGGGGGGCTCCCGGTGTCGGGGCTTGGCATTCCGCACGGTCAAGGTGGCACCACGCATCGTGCGCAGGCGGCTCGGGAAGTATGCCCAAGCATGGCTGGGCTGGCTCGATGCCAAGGGGGCCACGTCCGCTGTCATTGGAGCGCAATTCTGTCCGCAGGGCCCAGCATTCATGCAGCCGGTCACGGCTGCCGCGTTGGGGGGCAGCGACAACCCCCACGCCAGGTGGCACGCATGGAGGCGAGGGGGCTCCGCGGCCCTGCGATGGATGGGGCTACCCATCAAGTGGCTGGCTTGGTGGGGGCGGTGGCTGTCGGAGACGGTGGCAGTCCACTACGCCGACGCACCCGACGACTTCGTCGTCACGTCCGAGCCGTCCTCCCCTGGCCCTCTGACAACCCAACAGGAGAGTTCGTATGGCGCGCCGTGTCCCTCCGGGACGTTTTCCCACGGGAACTCCTGGAGCTCTGTGCCCCTGACGCCGATGAACCCCCCAAATGGGGGGATGATGGAGATGGGTCGGCGGGGGGTCGGGGTGGATCGTGCCCAGGGGAGTCCGCGGGCTCTGCCACTGCGGGGACTGCTGGGGGAGAGGACCGGGCTGGCGCACGAGACCCGGGGGCCCCTCCGGCCCTTCCGGCTATTGAGGGGTCCTCAGGTCGCGGGCGCTGGCCGCGGGGAGACGGGGGGGGGGGGGGGATCATTGACGTGGATGCGGACCCCCCGCCTGCCTCTGCAGCAGGCTCCTCCATCGGGCGGCTGCGCATCGCGGCCCGCAGGACGGGTGAGGTCGCGTCCGTCTTGGGCAAGAGGAAGGCGAGGCCAGGATTGTGGGTGCGGCTGCCCGAACGGCGATTTCCCGCCGCGTCGGAGCTGGGTCAGTGGGTGCGGGAGCGCCTTCAGACCGGTGAGTGGGAAGACTGGTTGTGTTCCCTGCGGGCTTGTCTGCCCCGTGCGCCGCCTGGTTTGTTGGAGCGTCGCCTCCTACAGTTTCTTGAGTGGGGCCGTGAGGCTGCCCATGATCTCAGGCAACCGGATTTTCTGCGAGTCTTGGCTGTGGCTTTATCCTCATTTAGCCCTGAAGTTTGGGAGTCTCTCTTGCATGATTCTACGTCACCAAAATTGCTTATGCAGCGTATCAGGGAGGAGGTTTTGGCGCGGGGCCTGGGGGTGGTGGGGCGAGTGGATATCCCCCGTGAGGTCTGGGATAGTTGTGTGCCGGACTGCTTCGCGGACTTGGCGGGCAGGCAGTTTTCTGGGATAGTACCCCCGTCGGATGAGGCAGTGGTCATGATGCGGGCGTTGCGGGGCCAGGGTTTGCTTTTCCCCCTGCCGCCGGGGTCGCCTGGGCCCAATGGGGGAGTTTTTGCTGTTCCCAAGACGGAGGAGAAATGCAGTTTGATTGTCAATCTTGTGCCCCTTAATGAGGAGATGCGGTCACGGCCGGAGAAGTTCTCCCTCCCCTCTGTGGAGGTGTTGGCCCTTTTGGCGCAGGTGGCGCAGCAAGGGTCCTCTTTCTTCCTCCCCTCTTTTTATGCCCGGGCGCGTTGCTTGAGTCCGGTGTGGGACATTCTGTCCCTACCGGGGGGGGGGGGGGAGGATGAGCTTTGCATGTGCCACATCGACCTGAGCAATTGCTTTTGGTCGCTGCAGCTGCCACGCGAGTTCCGGGGGGCCTTTCGCGTCTCGGATGGAGAGGGGGGGGTGTTGGCTTTCCGGTGTTTGCCCTTCGGATGGAAGTACAGCCCCCTCTTGTGCCAGCGCGTGTTAGAGGGACTGATGGCCGACGCGGGGCTGTCGGGGGTGCTGGTTTTAATTTACTTGGATGATGTTCTGGTTGTGGGGCGCGGCCGCGCGCGTGTGCGCGAACAGACGGCGAAAGCGACGGAGGCGTTGCGCCGTGCAGGAGCTGTGGTCAGCCCGAAGAGTACGTTAGAGCCTGTGCAACGGCTGGTGTGGCTGGGGAAGGACATTGATTTGAAGGGGGGGAAGTGCGGACTGCTGGCAACGCGTGAGAGGCTCTGTTTGCGCATTGGTTGAGGTTGTCTGTGGGGCCCTGTAGGGTAAAACGGCTGCAGCGGTTCTTGGGGCGGGCGCAGTGGATCTGTCGCCCGGGTTCTGGGCACAGTCCGCATATGTTTGGTGTGTGGGCTCATGTGCTCTGGGCGCCCCCCCGGCTGCCATTTACCCCTGTGTGTTTGCTTAAGTCTATGTGCGTGGCGTGTGTGATGGCCAGGCGGCAATGGTCGGTGGTGTCCCTCCCCAGAGTGGTGAAGCGGTCGCCGTTGGTTATTTACGTCGACGCGGCGATGGACGCGGGTAAATACCGGTTGGGCCTGTTTTCCATGGATGTGGGTTCTCGGTCGGTTGTACCCGCGGAGCAGCCGCCCAACCAGCAGTGTGCGGAGGCCGCGGCGCTGCTCTGGGGCTTGAAGCTCATACTCAATGTAGGCGTACGTGAGGCCCATTTGTTTGGGGATAATGCGGCTACGCTGGTGCAGTTCCTTAGGTGTAAAGCTAAGGTGGGGCGTAAGTTCCAACAGTCAGTTTTGAAGCGTTTCCGCTACCTGTGGGCTTCGTGCCCGGGCTTCACGGTTTACATGCACTGGGTGCGTGGTTCCCATAATCCCGCTGATCCTATCAGTAGGTTGTGTGACAACTTCAATGGAGATCTGGGTTTGGCGCGCGAGGTGGCGACGCACAGGGTGGGGGATCTCTGGGCCTTCCCCGATAGGCGCACAGTTTTTTTGTGGACCCTGGGGGTGCCTATGGGACCCTTTGTGCTGCCGCAGTCGTGGAGAGCGGGCCTGTGGTCCCCGGGGGGTGGTGAGGGGGGGGCGGAGTTCCACGAGGTCTTTTTGCAGTACCGCTTGGAGGAGTCGGTGGGTGCGATGACTTGATGTTGTGTGGTGTCGGCGCCTGATTGTAGCGCTCGTTTTCTTGGTCCATGTGATCATGACCCGGCGCCGCCGTAATCGCCATGCGCGCAGCGGCAAGCGGAGGCGGGGCAAGAGCCGCTCGCGCAAGCGTTCGGAGGAGGCCGTTCAGCGGCGCGCGGCGCGACGACGCGCTGCGCTGCGGGAGAAGTTGGGTGCCTTGGTGGGCCGCAGGGCCTGTCACCGGGTGCTCCTACGGAATGGGGTGCGGCTGTACGTCGAGTATGGCGTGCCTGACGATCCCGGGGAGAGGGAAGACTTTCTGGGTGCCGCGGCCATGGATCTCGCCAAGAGGGTTCGGGGGCACGCGACAAGGCGCACCACCACGGTCGGGGACCCCAGGGTGAAGCCGGGGGGCAGACACACTTGCTGGGGGATGTGGGACGTGGTGGCTGGGACCGGGGGAGGACAGAGGGTGGTTGTGTCACTGATGGACTGGAAGGGGGTCGTCGCACCCCCGTGCCGTATCTGTGGGTGCAGGGGTCTTACTCCTTGGTGGTGAGAATAGCTGGCCACTTCAGGCCGTTGGTGTGATCTTTTTTTGGGGGGGTAAGCCTATCTTCGGGAGCTGGGATGGGAGTGAGCGCTGGCCCATTGCTTTTGGGTCTATTGCGGGTCTCTGAGTGCTGCCCTGGGGTGACCGGGCTGCTTTGCGCCCGGGCGGAGCTTGCGCATTTGCCGGCGTTTTTGGTTCCATGGCCGCGCCGGTGTTGTAATTGTCGTGCGTGGGACGTTTTCTCTCTGCGTTGGCAGATCCAGTATGAGCAGGCGGGGACCCTCCGGGCAATTGTCTGTAGAGGAGGCTCTGCCCTGCGCTGATGTTGGAGGCCGTCTGCGTGGTTGTGTGCCGGGCGATGGTCCATTGGCCTACGCCACTTCCACATTGCTGTGGGTCCGGGGTCCATGCTTTCTTAGGCTTGGTGTTGTGTTGAGCACTGGCCCACTGATTTTGGGTCTGGTGCGGGACTCTGGGGGGCTGCCCTGGACTGGCCGGGCTGCTTTGCGCCCGAGCGGTGGTACCCGACGGTCGCTGTGCATTCGCCGCTTCCTCATTGGCAGTGGCATGGGGTTCGGGGTCCACGCTCTCTTAGGCTTGGTTTGCGGACGCCTGAAGCCTGACGATACGTGCCAGTGTATGCAGGGCGCCTCTGGCGCTTTGTGTCTTGGGCGACCGTATGCTTCGTGGGCGTGGCGTGCGTCGCGCGCTGGCACAACTCGGTCTCAAAGCTGCACCGATTGTTGAGCAGGGGAGGGGGGAAATGGGAGGGGGGGGGGGGGGTTATGCGGCAGTTTGGCATGAACGAGACCCACGAGGAGGCGGCACACTGACGAGATGTACTGCAAGAGACGTGCGTGTTTTGCCTCCTGTTTGCGTGTTTGCTTCTGGTTTTAGCTAAATCTTAGCTCAGCCGTGCCTGAGCTCTGGTTTAGCTCGTCGGGTGGTGTGTGTGTGTGCGTGCGTGTGTGCCGTGAGCCTTTGTACTTGTAGAGCATTTTTGCTTGTTGCCAGCTGCCCGCCTGTCCCACCCAATGACGCTATTTGCGACTTCTATTGCCCAAAGCGGGCTTTTGTGACTGCCCACGAGGAGGCGGCACACTGACGAGATGTACTGCAAGAGACGTGCGTGTTTTGCCTCCTGTTTGCGTGTTTGCTTCTGGTTTTAGCTAAAGCATTGAATAGCATTGAATAACATTGAAGTACCATTGGATAGCATTGAAATAGCATTGACCTAGCATTGGGTAGCATTGGATAGCATTGAAGTAGCATTGGGTAGCATTGGGTAGCACTGGATAGCATTGGATAGCATTGAAGTATCATTGGATAGCATTGGATAGCATTGAAGTATCATTGGATAGCATTGGATAGCATTGAAGTAGCATTGGATAGCATTGGAAAGCATTGGATAGCATTGAAATAGCATTGGATAGTATTGAATAGCATTCAAATAGCATTGAAGTAGCATTGGATAGCATTGAAATAGCATTGAAGTCGCATTGGATAGCATTGAATCGCATTGGATAGCATTGAATAACATTGAAGTAGCATTAGATAGCATTGGATGGCATTGGGTAGCATTGAATAGCATTGAAGTAGCATTGGATAGCATTGGATAGCATTGAATAGCATTGAATAGCATTGAAGTAGCATTGGATAGCATTGAAATAGCATTGACGTAGCATTGGGGAGCATTGGATAGCATTGGGTAGCATTGAATAGCATTGACGTATCATTGGGTAGCATTGGATAGCATTGAATAGCATTGAAGTAGCATTGAAGTAGCATTGGGTAGCATGGGATGGCATTGGATAGCATTGAAGTACCATTCGATAGCATTGAATCACATTGGGTAGCATTGGATGGCATTGAAATAGCACTGACGTAGCATTGGGTAGCATTGGATAGCATTGAAGTAGCATTGAAGTAGCATTGGGTAGCATTGGATAGCACTGGATAGTATTGGTTAGCATTGAATAGCAATGAATAGCATTGGATAGCATTGAAATAGCATTGACGTGGCATTGGGTAGCATTGGATAGCATTGGATAGCATTGGATAGCATTGAATAGCATTGAATAGCATTGGATGGCATTGAAGTAGCATTGAAGTAGCATTAGGTAGCATTGGATAGCGTTGGATAGCATTGAATAGCATTGAAGTAGCATTGGGTAGCATTGGATAGCATTGATAGCATTGAATAGCATTGAATAGCATTGGGTAGCATTGGAATAGCATTGACGTAGCATTGGGTAGCATTGAATAGCATTGGATAGTATGAAGTAGCATTGGATAGCATTGAATAGCATTGAAGTAGCATTGGGTAGCATTGGATAGCATTGATAGCATTGAATAGCATTGAATAGCATTGAATAGCATTGGGTAGCGTTGGAATAGCATTGACGTAGCATTGGGTAGCATTGAATAGCATTGGATAGCATTGGATAGCATTGGATAGCATTGGATAGCATTGAAATAGCATTGAAGTAGCATTGGGTAGCATTGGATAGCATTGGATAGCATTGAATAGCATTGGATAGTATGAAATAGCATTGGATAGCATTGAATCGCATTTGATAGCATTGAATAACATTGAGTAGCATTGAATAGCATTGGGTAGCATTGGATAGCATTGCGTAGCATTGAATAGCATGGAATACGCATGGCCATGTCCGGAATTAGGGCAGGCTGCGGAAATACGCACGAGACTGAGGTTCAGAGGCGTCCATATCGGCATCCACATCCGTCGCCGTCCACCTGCAGGAGCTGAGCGCCCTCTGCCTGGACGCCATCCGGGCGGAGGACGGCGTCGTGGACGCCGTCTTCTCCTCCGGCGTCCGCGCGACATGGGGCCTGGTGTCCCACTCCGACTGGGTCGACTCCGCCTGCAGCGCCGCCCTGGGGGTCGTGCGCGCCCACGCGGTGGCGGTGGACGAGCACCCGGGCCTGCCCCGGCTGACCATTGCGGTGTGCTCGGGGCCCTGCCAGCTTGTGGAGGTGTCCACGACCGCCGTCCGGGCGCGGGTGGTCTTGGGGGCCCCGATCGAGACGTCGCAGCAGCTGCTGGAGCACCCGCTCGCGGAGCTGCAGTGCGGGGTGGTCATCAACGCGCCGCTGCACGAGAGGTATGCGCAGAGTGGGGCTCGGCACACTCAGACCCCCCCCCCCCCCGCGACTACTGTCGCTACGTAGGCCCCACGAAAGGGGCGTGGGCCCTACAAGGCTCTGGTGTTCTGTGGGCGGTGTAGCGAGCGCGGCCGGGGGCATAGCCCGGGCCGCGGCGTAGCGCGCGCGGCGAGGGGCATAGCGCTGCCGGGGGCACAGCGCGGCTGGGAGCATAGCGCTGGCAGGGCCATACTGTTGCACGGGCCTCGTGTTCCGGTACTCGTGCGTTCGGAGCTCGTGATGTTCGGAGGCGTAGTGTTTCGGGGGTACAGTGTTCTGCGGCCGAGCGTGACGCGGGCATGCCCTCTCGGGGCCATGTAGCGTTCTGGGGGCTGCTCTGGCCGGAGTGGAAGGGCAGTGATGCTGCAAAAAGAAACGTGATCAAAGTTGAATCAAAGCTGCTGACTTGCGGTGGAGGAAGCAACGTTGACTGTTCCAGGCCCCCTGTCAATTCTCAAGAGGTGGTGGTGGTGGGGGGGGGGGAGAGGTGAGCCATGGGGGCCGAGTAGATTTCCCGCAGCATTTGCCCTCCAACCACTGCGGCGTCAGAACACCGTGCCCCCCAAACGCCGTGCCTCCCTGAGCATGCCCCGTTGCAGGTGCTGCCACCGGTTCACCACGCGACCCATTGCGTTTGAGCCGTCCACCGGCATTGCCTACGCCCTTCTTGACAAGCGGGTCCAAAGTAACGACGAATGGCTGTACCAGATCGGCGAGCAGCAGTACCAACAGTCGAAGTATGACCAGGGGTTCACCGCAGCCAACCAAGGGCGATACCAGCATGCTCTGGAGATGTGCCAACAGGCCCTTGCCGACCATCCCGACAACAGATCACTGTTATATCTGCAGCAGCAATTGCAGAAGACCATGGACATTGGCACCTCGAGCCCCAGAGCGCCCTGAGCCAAAGCGTCCCGGTTCCGCAGAGACGTAAGACCGACTTTTCGGTGAGTAGCGGTGAGTTTCAGTCGGTGAGCGTTGGTGCGTAGGTTTTAATACGACCGTAGCAGAAAGAGGAATTGTCTTGCATGTCTTGTAGTCCCATGTTTTTTGGCTGATGGCTTTTCACGGCTTTTCAACGTTTTGCCTGTTTTGCCCGTTTTTCAGGGCTCCAGTGGTGAGTGTGTGAGTGAGGTGGCGGTGAGCTGACAGGCCTGGTTCCGGTGGGAGAGCCGTGCAAAGCAGGGCTGCCCTTAATCAACGGTGCTATTGGTCTTGTTGTGTAATGTGTAAGCCCCGTAAGAACCGCCCTCTGGACCGGCGGTCAACGTGTTGTTGTGTAATAAGTAAGTCCCCTAAGAACGGCCCTCTGGCCCAGTGGGGGACCGCCCGCCAGGAAACCCCCCGGTGCGTCGTAGTGTCCGTCCTCGAAGATCCGTTGGGGGCTTACGCCCCTGTTCTACGGGGAGACAGGCGAGGGGCAAGGCGTAGGACCCGTTCCTCCCGCCACCCCCGCTGTACCCGGACACTGAAGAGGACAGGGCATCCTGGCCTTCACCCAAACATGGGCCTGTCGCTGACCCTTGACCTACTTTGTGAACGCGCGGCGGACACTCGGTGGAACTTCGGTCACGAGTTCATAAAAAAAAGACACAATCGCCGGTGCCGGTGACTGGATCATGTTTGCCCGGTCGCCTGCTCCGCGTCGGCGTGCGCATTCGTGGCGTCGCGCATGAATGGCCGAGAAGGCACCTCAGCCAAAGAAACCTCCGCTTGTCCGTTTTTCAGCCCCTCTTCCCGCCGCATGCGCACTTGTGTCCTGTATTTCCGTGGAACTGCCGGAGAAGAAGGCCCCACTTGGGCCCATCTTCAATAATCTCAGGCGGGCAGCCCGGCTCCGCCTGCCAGAACCAATTGTCTGACAGAACGCTGGCTGCTGCATCATGCGATGCCGCTGGACGACCCCGCGCGCCCGGGATCTGGTGGGACACTCATGGCATACGCCACAGTGCGCCCAGAGCAGCATACATCGAAGGCACTGCAAATGCACAGTCATGGGGCATGATGCACGTTTGGACACATTTGGAGACCCCTCGGAAACGTTTGGAAATATTTGAAAACATTTGGAAATATTTGAAAACATTTGGAAATATTTGAAAACATTTGGAAATATTTGAAAATATTTGGAAACCCCTCGGAAACGTTTGCAAAATTAGGAGGCCACTTCACTCCAAGCAAATAGGTTTCATTTTCTCTTTGTGGACCGCCCTACAGCTCTTTCCGCTCCCATGCCGCCAAGGGCATCGCTCCTGCGCGCATGTGTGCGGGACCATGCCCGGCCCCCCGCCGACATTGGCTGGATGGACGGTGGCAACAGTGTTTGCCACCGGAGCCCGTCCCTCCCCCCGGGCCCAGTGGTACAACCTGCCACAACCTCCACACTTCACGGTCCGGGAGCGACTGAACACAAGCCTGTCAGCCCTCGCAGGCGAGTGGACGCCACAAGCGCGGCAGCTGCGACTGTGAGTAGTGGGACAAACACTCTGCTCTCGTGGAGTCTTCAAGTGGCTCAATGCAGACCGTCCATTGGAGGTGTTTGCCTTGTTTCCACGTATCCCAGGTGCTGCACAGGGGTCACAGGGGTCGCGGATCCGCGCCCTGGCTGCATTCACTGAAGACCATTCTTGGCCTCACCAACGCGCTTGTGTCTCATCCCCAACCCACTCCTCACCCGTACACACTGCCCACTCCCCCCCCCCCCCAAGGCTGGTTGTGGTGAGCACCTCCCAGCCTGGGTTGTTCGTGATGACCGCATACCGGGCACTGATCAGGCCGTCAGGGGAGGACGCCATGGGCAGAAGTTGCATTCTGGATTCCCACCCAGGAAGTTGGATGCCCGCGGCAGTGCGGATGCCCACAGTAGTACGGATGCCTGCTTGTCATAGCAGAAGGTTCAAAGGCGAGAGGCCAATGGGCGCCGCCACAGGCTAGCAGAGCCAACCACCAAGGCCTTGTGCCAACCCCCCCCCCCATGCCTCCCCCAGCTCAAACACACGGCCCGGAGCACGCCTCCACAAACCACAACCCCCAAACCTGCCCCACCTCTGATGCCCGCCCTGCTGCCTGGGCATGCCGCGCGCCACTGCTGGGTAGCGTTCGGTGTTCCAGGAGCCCCCGGACTCCTGCGGTATTTCCCGCATTGGTCATGAAAGTGCATACTTTATGTCCGTACACGTGCACCACCCCTAAATTGCCCTCCCATGCCTGCAGTACATTGCATATATCTTCCAAGACATCAGGTGTCTGATTGGGGAGGCACTCCATATTTGCCCACTCCTCACACCACCACAGCTCAATTGATTCTGCGGTGGCCATGGTCCAACATGCTCTCAAACCTCCAGCAAAAGATGTTCCCCACACCCTCAATAGGACTTTGGCCTATTGACCAGGGTTCTGTGGAGCTACGACCCACGCTCCTTTGTTCACATCCAGCATGTACTCACCCCCAGTCTTAGTAAAACAGCCATTTTTGACAGGGTATGGAGCGCCCTCCGAACTTTGGAAAGCGTTTGTGTGAAGCGTTGCCGGCGCCGGCATCGGAGGGACGCCGCGGGGAGTGCCGTGTCTGAACATGCTTTTGTTTTGACACTGCACCTGACAAGATGCGGTGCACCCAGGCCGCCTTGACCAGTGCCCTGTTTGTCGCGTTGACCGTGTGTGTGTGTGGGAAGCGTTGGAGGCACGCCTGCTGAGGCAAAAGCTAAAGCCAGCGGCGGCCTGGCACCCACACCCCCGGGGCAGATGCAGCACCTGCGAGTAGAGCGGGACAATTTCCCCACTCTCAACCAGTGAAAATGCTTCGCCCCAGGGGCTTGAGTTTCTGTACTCTGTCTTGACCAGGGAATCGCTTGAAGGGGGGGGGGGTACCCCCCTTACCCCTCCCCACTGCCCTGACTCTCCCCCAAAGACATTCCCAGACCCCAACACCAGCCCCGCATTTCCAACCGCCAGCAACCGCCCCCCCCCCCCCCAACCGCTTCCACATCCCCTGTGACCGCTCTGCAACCGCTCTGGAACTGCGAAAATGCGCATCAGGGGTCATGGATGCGGCCAAACGCACGTGCCCTGGTGCACCATGTGCACCGTGTGGGCGGCACCAACGTTGTCACAGCAGCGGTAGGTGTTGTTTCCGTCAAATTTTGGATCTTTTGTGCTGCTCTCGGAAGGGGGGGGGGGGGGGGCATACTCCTGTGGAAGTTGGGAGCTTTTTGCAGCCTACCAAGCTGCATAGTCAGCAGTTTACCGCCGCAGCCGTGTTGCCAATATTGGCATTGGCATTTTGTATTTTCGCCATTGCCCTGCTGTAGCCCCACTCTGTGATTGGAATGCGTTTTGCGGCCCCCTCACGCATCGGCCCGTGCTGGTCCAGTTTCGGGGGCAGGCCGGGCAATGGTGGACAGCAATTCAAAAGACGTCTCAGATTTTCCAAGTTGGCTGCTATGCAGCGCCAGGATGCACTGTTTTTCAAGCAGAGAGGGTGCCACCCGCGCACAGCGCGCACTGTACACGCTGCGTGATTCAAGTATCCCGGGTTTTGTGGGATGCTGCACAACATAGCCCTAGGACTTGGAACGTAGTGAGGGGGTGCCATGTCTGTTTGTGTTTTTTCCTTGCTGCGGTGTCTTGTATCCCCATTTGTTTGGTTTTATTTTACGTTCTGTCTTTGATTGCTTTGTTGATCGTTTCGCTGTGTTTGTTTTCGGCCTCTGAGGGTGCCGCCCGCATGGTGCGTGCAGTGCACATGGTGCACCAGGGCATGTGCGTTTGGGCGCATCCATGAACCCTGATGCGCATGTGCGCTGCAAAAGCAACAACATACCAACACAACAACAACAACAAACCAACGGGCGGATGATTGCCTGTTCCGGCACCAGGGGGAAGTTCACAGGGGCAGAGGGAAAGCTGCTATATATAGCTGGTACGACGACAAGCACAGTCTCCAGTCAGCTTAGAGACAATAGACTCCAGGATCTTACCTGAGCACTTTCGTAGCACTCCCAGCTGGTCGGCAACAGTTGCACACTTCGAAAGTCGAGCAAACAAAAGGTCTCCGTATAAAATCGTATATAAGGGGCATTGATGCGAAGGAGAGGGCAGGGATGCCCGAGCTGTCATGACACCTTTCCGGTGCCACCCCTCCCGGTGCAGGTGGTGATCGCACACGCCCTACCCCTGTACTCCCCCCTCCCATATTTCTACTCCCCCCCCCCCCACTCTGGGCTACGAGGGCCAGACTTTCTGCAGGGGTTGATGGGTGAGGGGGTGTATGCGACGACGATCTTCTGGTTTGGTGAGTCTGCGCCCAACGATAGCAAAGGCCGCAACGTTTTGTAACCGCAAAGTTTCGGGAGTGCCCTGCAGGACCGTTTTGGAGGACCGCTTGCCCTTGTCTTTGTCTGGTTGGCCGCCATTTGCTAAGGAACAGTCGCGGTTGCAGTGGATGAGCGGTCCGCGACGAACCGCCGTCAGTCAACCGCTGGAGGCTGGTACCCGGCGTTGAACTACCAGGGGCCCGTCACCGGATCGCCCCTGCCCCTAAATATGAGCAGGTGGCCCCGGAGTGGCCACGTTTGCTGATGTCAACAGACATGTGGTGTGTGTGGCCCTGTCACATGGGCAGATTGAGTGTCGTTACTTGCAGGCCCCTGTGGGGGCGGGGTGAGGCGGTCGAATCCTGGGCCATGTGAATACAAGCCTGATCTACAGGGGGGTGGGGGGGCAGTTGTTCGGTCAGACGTGCCACTCGTGGCCGGTGACGATGCTTTGGTGGGTGTTGTTCCCAACCACCCCAAAAAATTTAGCCAATGAGAGAAGCTCGAAACTACTCCTATATATTCCTTCCCTGGCTCCTGTGATGCCACTTGAAGTTGTCCCCGAATTTGACATGGTGTCGTTAGGGTTAGGGTTACCGATGCCGAGAGTGTTTTTGGGTACCACACATTGCAACCCGATGCTGTTTGTTTTGATGTGATTTTGAGCCATGGCTAACATTACCCCCCCCCCCCCTTGTATAAGCTATGCCCTTGTCCAAGCTACAGTAGGCGTAGGGACCGTATTAATTTGGGACCTAATTTTAATTCGGTACCAAACGTAGTGCAGCCACATAAGACATGGGTTTGGTGACGGATTTGCGAGTCGCCCTGGTGCACCATGTGCACCGTGTGGGCGGCACCAACGTTGTCACAGCAGCGGTAGGTGTTGTTTCCGTCAAATTTTGGATCTTTTGTGCTGCTCTCGGAGGGGGGGGGGGGGGGGCATACTCCTGTGGAAGTTGGGAGCTTTTTGCAGCCTACCAAGCTGCATAGTCAGCAGTTTACCGCCGCAGCCGTGTTGCCAATATTGGCATTGGCATTTTGTATTTTCGCCATTGCCCTGCTGTAGCCCCACTCTGTGATTGGAATGCGTTTTGCGGCCCCCTCACGCATCGGCCCGTGCTGGTCCAGTTTCGGGGGCAGGCCGGGCAATGGTGGACAGCAATTCAAAAGACGTCTCAGATTTTCCAAGTTGGCTGCTATGCAGCGCCAGGATGCACTGTTTTTCAAGCAGAGAGGGTGCCACCCGCGCACAGCGCGCACTGTACACGCTGCGTGATTCAAGTATCCCGGGTTTTGTGGGATGCTGCACAACATAGCCCTAGGACTTGGAACGTAGTGAGGGGGTGCCATGTCTGTTTGTGTTTTTTCCTTGCTGCGGTATCTTGTATCCCCATTTGTTTGGTTTTATTTTACGTTCTGTCTTTGATTGCTTTGTTGATCGTTTCGCTGTGTTTGTTTTCGGCCTCTGAGGGTGCTGCCCGCATGGTGCGTGCAGTGCACATGGTGCACCAGGGCATGTGCGTTTGGGCGCATCCATGAACCCTGATGCGCATGTGCGCTGCAAAAGCAACAACATACCAACACAACAACAACAAACCAACGGGCGGATGATTGCCTGTTCCGGCACCAGGGGGAAGTTCACAGGGGCAGAGGGAAAGCTGCTATATATAGCTGGTACGACGACAAGCACAGTCTCCAGTCAGCTTAGAGACAATAGACTCCAGGATCTTACCTGAGCACTTTCGTAGCACTCCCAGCTGGTCGGCAACAGTTGCACACTTCGAAAGTCGAGCAAACAAAAGGTCTCCGTATAAAATCGTATATAAGGGGCATTGATGCGAAGGAGAGGGCAGGGATGCCCGAGCTGTCATGACACCTTTCCGGTGCCACCCCTCCCGGTGCAGGTGGTGATCGCACACGCCCTACCCCTGTACTCCCCCCTCCCATATTTCTACTCCCCCCCCCCCCACTCTGGGCTACGAGGGCCAGACTTTCTGCAGGGGTTGATGGGTGAGGGGGTGTATGCGACGACGATCTTCTGGTTTGGTGAGTCTGCGCCCAACGATAGCAAAGGCCGCAACGTTTTGTAACCGCAAAGTTTCGGGAGTGCCCTGCAGGACCGTTTTGGAGGACCGCTTGCCCTTGTCTTTGTCTGGTTGGCCGCCATTTGCTAAGGAACAGTCGCGGTTGCAGTGGATGAGCGGTCCGCGACGAACCGCCGTCAGTCAACCGCTGGAGGCTGGTACCCGGCGTTGAACTACCAGGGGCCCGTCACCGGATCGCCCCTGCCCCTAAATATGAGCAGGTGGCCCCGGAGTGGCCACGTTTGCTGATGTCAACAGACATGTGGTGTGTGTGGCCCTGTCACATGGGCAGATTGAGTGTCGTTACTTGCAGGCCCCTGTGGGGGCGGGGTGAGGCGGTCGAATCCTGGGCCATGTGAATACAAGCCTGATCTACAGGGGGGTGGGGGGGCAGTTGTTCGGTCAGACGTGCCACTCGTGGCCGGTGACGATGCTTTGGTGGGTGTTGTTCCCAACCACCCCAAAAAATTTAGCCAATGAGAGAAGCTCGAAACTACTCCTATATATTCCTTCCCTGGCTCCTGTGATGCCACTTGAAGTTGTCCCCGAATTTGACGTGGTGTCGTTAGGGTTAGGGTTACCGATGCCGAGAGTGTTTTTGGGTACCACACATTGCAACCCGATGCTGTTTGTTTTGATGTGATTTTGAGCCATGGCTAACATTACCCCCCCCCCCCTTGTATAAGCTATGCCCTTGTCCAAGCTACAGTAGGCGTAGGGACCGTATTAATTTGGGACCTAATTTTAATTCGGTACCAAACGTAGTGCAGCCACATAAGACATGGGTTTGGTGACGGATTTGCGAGTCGCCCTGGTGCACCATGTGCACCGTGTGGGCGGCACCAACGTTGTCACAGCAGCGGTAGGTGTTGTTTCCGTCAAATTTTGGATCTTTTGTGCTGCTCTCGGAAGGGGGGGGGGGGGGGCATACTCCTGTGGAAGTTGGGAGCTTTTTGCAGCCTACCAAGCTGCATAGTCAGCAGTTTACCGCCGCAGCCGTGTTGCCAATATTGGCATTGGCATTTTGTATTTTCGCCATTGCCCTGCTGTAGCCCCACTCTGTGATTGGAATGCGTTTTGCGGCCCCCTCACGCATCGGCCCGTGCTGGTCCAGTTTCGGGGGCAGGCCGGGCAATGGTGGACAGCAATTCAAAAGACGTCTCAGATTTTCCAAGTTGGCTGCTATGCAGCGCCAGGATGCACTGTTTTTCAAGCAGAGAGGGTGCCACCCGCGCACAGCGCGCACTGTACACGCTGCGTGATTCAAGTATCCCGGGTTTTGTGGGATGCTGCACAACATAGCCCTAGGACTTGGAACGTAGTGAGGGGGTGCCATGTCTGTTTGTGTTTTTTCCTTGCTGCGGTGTCTTGTATCCCCATTTGTTTGGTTTTATTTTACGTTCTGTCTTTGATTGCTTTGTTGATCGTTTCGCTGTGTTTGTTTTCGGCCTCTGAGGGTGCCGCCCGCATGGTGCGTGCAGTGCACATGGTGCACCAGGGCATGTGCGTTTGGGCGCATCCATGAACCCTGATGCGCATGTGCGCTGCAAAAGCAACAACATACCAACACAACAACAACAACAAACCAACGGGCGGATGATTGCCTGTTCCGGCACCAGGGGGAAGTTCACAGGGGCAGAGGGAAAGCTGCTATATATAGCTGGTACGACGACAAGCACAGTCTCCAGTCAGCTTAGAGACAATAGACTCCAGGATCTTACCTGAGCACTTTCGTAGCACTCCCAGCTGGTCGGCAACAGTTGCACACTTCGAAAGTCGAGCAAACAAAAGGTCTCCGTATAAAATCGTATATAAGGGGCATTGATGCGAAGGAGAGGGCAGGGATGCCCGAGCTGTCATGACACCTTTCCGGTGCCACCCCTCCCGGTGCAGGTGGTGATCGCACACGCCCTACCCCTGTACTCCCCCCTCCCATATTTCTACTCCCCCCCGCCCCCACTCTGGGCTACGAGGGCCAGACTTTCTGCAGGGGTTGATGGGTGAGGGGGTGTATGCGACGACGATCTTCTGGTTTGGTGAGTCTGCGCCCAACGATAGCAAAGGCCGCAACGTTTTGTAACCGCAAAGTTTCGGGAGTGCCCTGCAGGACCGTTTTGGAGGACCGCTTGCCCTTGTCTTTGTCTGGTTGGCCGCCATTTGCTAAGGAACAGTCGCGGTTGCAGTGGATGAGCGGTCCGCGACGAACCGCCGTCAGTCAACCGCTGGAGGCTGGTACCCGGCGGTGAACTACCAGGGGCCCGTCACCGGATCGCCCCTGCCCCTAAATATGAGCAGGTGGCCCCGGAGTGGCCACGTTTGCTGATGTCAACAGACATGTGGTGTGTGTGGCCCTGTCACATGGGCAGATTGAGTGTCGTTACTTGCAGGCCCCTGTGGGGGCGGGGTGAGGCGGTCGAATCCTGGGCCATGTGAATACAAGCCTGATCTACAGGGGGGTGGGGGGGCAGTTGTTCGGTCAGACGTGCCACTCGTGGCCGGTGACGATGCTTTGGTGGGTGTTGTTCCCAACCACCCCAAAAAATTTAGCCAATGAGAGAAGCTCGAAACTACTCCTATATATTCCTTCCCTGGCTCCTGTGATGCCACTTGAAGTTGTCCCCGAATTTGACGTGGTGTCGTTAGGGTTAGGGTTACCGATGCCGAGAGTGTTTTTGGGTACCACACATTGCAACCCAATGCTGTTTGTTTTGATGTGATTTTGAGCCATGGCTAACATTACCCCCCCCCCCCCCTTGTATAAGCTATGCCCTTGTCCAAGCTACAGTAGGCGTAGGGACCGTATTAATTTGGGACCTAATTTTAATTCGGTACCAAACGTAGTGCAGCCACATAAGACATGGGTTTGGTGACGGATTTGCGAGTCGCCCTGGTGCACCATGTGCACCGTGTGGGCGGCACCAACGTTGTCACAGCAGCGGTAGGTGTTGTTTCCGTCAAATTTTGGATCTTTTGTGCTGCTCTCGGAAGGGGGGGGGGGGGGCATACTCCTGTGGAAGTTGGGAGCTTTTTGCAGCCTACCAAGCTGCATAGTCAGCAGTTTACCGCCGCAGCCGTGTTGCCAATATTGGCATTGGCATTTTGTATTTTCGCCATTGCCCTGCTGTAGCCCCACTCTGTGATTGGAATGCGTTTTGCGGCCCCCTCACGCATCGGCCCGTGCTGGTCCAGTTTCGGGGGCAGGCCGGGCAATGGTGGACAGCAATTCAAAAGACGTCTCAGATTTTCCAAGTTGGCTGCTATGCAGCGCCAGGATGCACTGTTTTTCAAGCAGAGAGGGTGCCACCCGCGCACAGCGCGCACTGTACACGCTGCGTGATTCAAGTATCCCGGGTTTTGTGGGATGCTGCACAACATAGCCCTAGGACTTGGAACGTAGTGAGGGGGTGCCATGTCTGTTTGTGTTTTTTCCTTGCTGCGGTGTCTTGTATCCCCATTTGTTTGGTTTTATTTTACGTTCTGTCTTTGATTGCTTTGTTGATCGTTTCGCTGTGTTTGTTTTCGGCCTCTGAGGGTGCCGCCCGCATGGTGCGTGCAGTGCACATGGTGCACCAGGGCATGTGCGTTTGGGCGCATCCATGAACCCTGATGCGCATGTGCGCTGCAAAAGCAACAACATACCAACACAACAACAACAACAAACCAACGGGCGGATGATTGCCTGTTCCGGCACCAGGGGGAAGTTCACAGGGGCAGAGGGAAAGCTGCTATATATAGCTGGTACGACGACAAGCACAGTCTCCAGTCAGCTTAGAGACAATAGACTCCAGGATCTTACCTGAGCACTTTCGTAGCACTCCCAGCTGGTCGGCAACAGTTGCACACTTCGAAAGTCGAGCAAACAAAAGGTCTCCGTATAAAATCGTATATAAGGGGCATTGATGCGAAGGAGAGGGCAGGGATGCCCGAGCTGTCATGACACCTTTCCGGTGCCACCCCTCCCGGTGCAGGTGGTGATCGCACACGCCCTACCCCTGTACTCCCCCCTCCCATATTTCTACTCCCCCCCCCCCCACTCTGGGCTACGAGGGCCAGACTTTCTGCAGGGGTTGATGGGTGAGGGGGTGTATGCGACGACGATCTTCTGGTTTGGTGAGTCTGCGCCCAACGATAGCAAAGGCCGCAACGTTTTGTAACCGCAAAGTTTCGGGAGTGCCCTGCAGGACCGTTTTGGAGGACCGCTTGCCCTTGTCTTTGTCTGGTTGGCCGCCATTTGCTAAGGAACAGTCGCGGTTGCAGTGGATGAGCGGTCCGCGACGAACCGCCGTCAGTCAACCGCTGGAGGCTGGTACCCGGCGGTGAACTACCAGGGGCCCGTCACCGGATCGCCCCTGCCCCTAAATATGAGCAGGTGGCCCCGGAGTGGCCACGTTTGCTGATGTCAACAGACATGTGGTGTGTGTGGCCCTGTCACATGGGCAGATTGAGTGTCGTTACTTGCAGGCCCCTGTGGGGGCGGGGTGAGGCGGTCGAATCCTGGGCCATGTGAATACAAGCCTGATCTACAGGGGGGTGGGGGGGCAGTTGTTCGGTCAGACGTGCCACTCGTGGCCGGTGACGATGCTTTGGTGGGTGTTGTTCCCAACCACCCCAAAAAATTTAGCCAATGAGAGAAGCTCGAAACTACTCCTATATATTCCTTCCCTGGCTCCTGTGATGCCACTTGAAGTTGTCCCCGAATTTGACGTGGTGTCGTTAGGGTTAGGGTTACCGATGCCGAGAGTGTTTTTGGGTACCACACATTGCAACCCGATGCTGTTTGTTTTGATGTGATTTTGAGCCATGGCTAACATTACCCCCCCCCCCCCCCCTTGTATAAGCTATGCCCTTGTCCAAGCTACAGTAGGCGTAGGGACCGTATTAATTTGGGACCTAATTTTAATTCGGTACCAAACGTAGTGCAGCCACATAAGACATGGGTTTGGTGACGGATTTGCGAGTCGCCCTGGTGCACCATGTGCACCGTGTGGGCGGCACCAACGTTGTCACAGCAGCGGTAGGTGTTGTTTCCGTCAAATTTTGGATCTTTTGTGCTGCTCTCGGAAGGGGGGGGGGGGGGGCATACTCCTGTGGAAGTTGGGAGCTTTTTGCAGCCTACCAAGCTGCATAGTCAGCAGTTTACCGCCGCAGCCGTGTTGCCAATATTGGCATTGGCATTTTGTATTTTCGCCATTGCCCTGCTGTAGCCCCACTCTGTGATTGGAATGCGTTTTGCGGCCCCCTCACGCATCGGCCCGTGCTGGTCCAGTTTCGGGGGCAGGCCGGGCAATGGTGGACAGCAATTCAAAAGACGTCTCAGATTTTCCAAGTTGGCTGCTATGCAGCGCCAGGATGCACTGTTTTTCAAGCAGAGAGGGTGCCACCCGCGCACAGCGCGCACTGTACACGCTGCGTGATTCAAGTATCCCGGGTTTTGTGGGATGCTGCACAACATAGCCCTAGGACTTGGAACGTAGTGAGGGGGTGCCATGTCTGTTTGTGTTTTTTCCTTGCTGCGGTGTCTTGTATCCCCATTTGTTTGGTTTTATTTTACGTTCTGTCTTTGATTGCTTTGTTGATCGTTTCGCTGTGTTTGTTTTCGGCCTCTGAGGGTGCCGCCCGCATGGTGCGTGCAGTGCACATGGTGCACCAGGGCATGTGCGTTTGGGCGCATCCATGAACCCTGATGCGCATGTGCGCTGCAAAAGCAACAACATACCAACACAACAACAACAACAAACCAACGGGCGGATGATTGCCTGTTCCGGCACCAGGGGGAAGTTCACAGGGGCAGAGGGAAAGCTGCTATATATAGCTGGTACGACGACAAGCACAGTCTCCAGTCAGCTTAGAGACAATAGACTCCAGGATCTTACCTGAGCACTTTCGTAGCACTCCCAGCTGGTCGGCAACAGTTGCACACTTCGAAAGTCGAGCAAACAAAAGGTCTCCGTATAAAATCGTATATAAGGGGCATTGATGCGAAGGAGAGGGCAGGGATGCCCGAGCTGTCATGACACCTTTCCGGTGCCACCCCTCCCGGTGCAGGTGGTGATCGCACACGCCCTACCCCTGTACTCCCCCCTCCCATATTTCTACTCCCCCCCCCCCCACTCTGGGCTACGAGGGCCAGACTTTCTGCAGGGGTTGATGGGTGAGGGGGTGTATGCGACGACGATCTTCTGGTTTGGTGAGTCTGCGCCCAACGATAGCAAAGGCCGCAACGTTTTGTAACCGCAAAGTTTCGGGAGTGCCCTGCAGGACCGTTTTGGAGGACCGCTTGCCCTTGTCTTTGTCTGGTTGGCCGCCATTTGCTAAGGTAGGCGGGGGAAAAAAATGCAAATGCAATTTTTTTGCATTTTTTTGCATATCCAGGAGCCACTGGTTTTTTGCATATTTTGCATTTTTTTGCATTTTTTTGCATATGTTTTGCCTTCAGTTTCCTTTTAATGTCGCAATCCATGGACAAATTTGTGTCACGTGGTGTTGCAAATGATGCTGCTGCTGATGTTGACGATACCCCTGAGCTGACTGATGGTGAGGGCGACAGTGAACCTGAATCCAGTGAATCTGGGTGACATGCAACATGACCTTCCGAGTTTCACTCACCTGCACTTTCCCACCAGCAACGAGTCCTTTCGGAATGAGTGGCATCAATATTGTAGGGTGGAGAACAATGCCATTAACACCCCGACGGCTTTGGCTGCTTTTTGGGCCAACCGTGGAGGTGAGTTGGCAAAGCTTGCCCGCTTCTTGATTTATGTTCCTGTAACTTCTGCAGGAGTGGAACGCAGCTTCAGTTTGGCAGGTAACATGGATACGAAATACCGCCATGGCTTGCCAAATGCAACGCGGTGCATTACAAATATGCTCATGTTTAATGGAGATATTGAGGGCAGGTTCAATCCAGTGTGATAGTGACTTGGAAGGACCTTCAGCATCCATTGTTGTGGAAAAGCGGTTGTGGAGTTGCTCCGTATGTGCATCGGTTGTGGGGTTGCATTTTTTTGCATTTTTTTGCATTTATTTGCATTTATTTGCATTTTTTTGCATCGCATTTTTTGTCATCTCAATTTGCATTTTTTTCCCCCCCCTGGCTAAGGAACAGTCGCGGTTGCAGTGGATGAGCGGTCCGCGACGAACCGCCGTCAGTCAACCGCTGGAGGCTAGTACCCGGCGTTGAACTACCAGGGGCCCGTCACCGGATCGCCCCTGCCCCTAAATATGAGCAGGTGGCCCCGGAGTGGCCACGTTTGCTGATGTCAACAGACATGTGGTGTGTGTGGCCCTGTCACATGGGCAGATTGAGTGTCGTTACTTGCAGGCCCCTGTGGGGGCGGGGTGAGGCGGTCGAATCCTGGGCCATGTGAATACAAGCCTGATCTACAGGGGGGTGGGGGGGCAGTTGTTCGGTCAGACGTGCCACTCGTGGCTGGTGACGATGCTTTGGTGGGTGTTGTTCCCAACCACCCCAAAAAATTTAGCCAATGAGAGAAGCTCGAAACTACTCCTATATATTCCTTCCCTGGCTCCTGTGATGCCACTTGAAGTTGTCCCCGAATTTGACGTGGTGTCGTTAGGGTTAGGGTTACCGATGCCGAGAGTGTTTTTGGGTACCACACATTGCAACCCGATGCTGTTTGTTTTGATGTGATTTTG
The DNA here is from genome assembly GCA_964036045.1 of Eutreptiella sp. 'Long Island Sound 2002'. Taxonomy (NCBI): domain Eukaryota; phylum Euglenozoa; class Euglenophyceae; order Eutreptiales; family Eutreptiaceae; genus Eutreptiella; species Eutreptiella sp. 'Long Island Sound 2002'. The sequence continues at coordinate 4,220,519 of OZ038381.1, forward strand.
AGCCATGGCTAACATTACCCCCCCCCCCCCCCTTGTATAAGCTATGCCCTTGTCCAAGCTACAGTAGGCGTAGGGACCGTATTAATTTGGGACCTAATTTTAATTCGGTACCAAACGTAGTGCAGCCACATAAGACATGGGTTTGGTGACGGATTTGCGAGTCGCATAGAGTCATGGACACATTTGTGGTGAGTGATTGCCACTTGAACCCACATAGCTCTGATTTTGGGGATGTTTGTGCATTGTGCGCCCCTTGCTTGCACCAGCTCACCATGCAATCCTCTCTTTTTGAACCTGGGCGCCCGGTGTTGGTAGTTGTATGTGTCGCGCGCAAGCTACGCCCGTGTCCAAGCTATAGTAGGCGTAGGGACCATATTAATTCGGGACTTTGGCGCAGCTTATACAAGGGGGGGGGGGTACTATTCCCAGCATGGCTGCAATTTACATTCAGAGCATCGGGGACCATGCACCTGCCATTATGCCGCGCATGGTGTTTGGGGCCTGGCCCATGTTTTCGAAGGCAAGTTGTACCCCCCCCCTCTTGAAAGCCCCCCCCTGCAATCCTCCCCCCGTGGGGGGGGGAGACCACTTCACTGTTTTGCCAGGCAATGTCGATTACGGTGGTTTGTGTTCCCTATCTGTCACACACACCTTCTTGCATTGCTTTCCCATTACTGCGAATCAGTCACCTGTGTGTATCCTGTGAAATCCCTTCTCCAAATGTCATCCCCCTCCCTCTCTGGTGCTGATAGTGTATGAAATACAAATCGCTGATTCATCTCGGCCTTCAGTCTTCACACCGCTGTCTTTTTCAGCCTACAGTCTTTGTGCCTTGTGCACAATGGGACCCCTACGGGCGTGGCAGTCTCCCATTGCATAACCTGGTTTCAGACTCAGCAAATCTTCACTACGTGTCAGATCCGCTACCACGCCATTGTGGGATCATTGTAGCACTGGACAGCTCTGAACCTTGATCCCGAGAGGTTCTCTCAAGTACTGTGAAGTGAGCAGGCTACGCCAGCTTAGTCTAAAACCCCCCCCACAAAAAAAATTCTGTGATATTCTCTCTCCAAAGGCGGTGTACAGGGTGTTGTGTCCCTTTTTCAGACCCAAGATGTTTTTTTCCCGGAGACCGTGTATGGTACGGGTAGAACTCACGCACACTTGGTGCACATGTGTTGGCCACTGTTGCAGGGCCTTCAGCAAACGGGCCGCAGTTCTGCCACATTCGGTACATACGCCCTGGTGGGGTCACTCAAGTGGATCATGAGAGTGCTAAACTCTCAAGGCTCAAGGCTGTGGTGGTTGCATCACCCAAGTCTCCAGAGTCGCCGGACATCACCCCCACGGCGCCGCAACCCCAAAACGCCGGCACAGCCCGCACAGCCCAGTGTGGAGTGTACCACAGTTGCCTTGAAATACCCTTGCAATCCCCGGCCCCCCAGGGGGGAGACCGTCACTTGGCGACCGTCTGCCCCCCCCCGAGGGGGAGACTGTCGCGCGCTATGGGGGGAGATTTCAAGGGGGGGCGGGTACTTTACTAAGGATATTGTGAATGACAGCTTTGTGCCAACGAATGGGAAACCCAAACTCGTGCCTCAACCTGCCACAAAGCCTGCTCTCAAGCCAGCTCCGAAGGGCAAGCATGTTTGTTTGGGATTTGGCGGAAGGTTGTGAAGCGCTTGTATTCTATTCTACGGCATCTGATGCCCCTGACAGCAAATAAGAAAGGCAGACTATATGGAATGTAGCATGTGGATTGTACCATGCTTTGTATAAGGTTTGAGGTACACGCATGCTTTGCTGTCGTGTGTGTCGCGCGCAAGCATGGTCTTGTCTGAGCACGAGGTGGGCGTTGAACCGCTGTTTTGCCTGGACTTTTGGGACGGCGGCTGTGCTTGCGCAAGGAGGGGGGAAGCCATAAAGTCGCCTTTAGTAGATCCCTTGGTGATGAAAAACTAGCTTTCCCCACACCACGCCACGCCATGCTGCACCACAGTGCACAACACCACCCGCTGCCCCACCCCATCCCTCACAAGCTTGCAGTGTTGCAGCAACACCACAAAGAAAGCCATGCTCTTGCAGGTGTACAGGTGCCGCTAGGTGTGGCTGTCCAGCTGCGGTAGTTGGCAATTGCCAAGGTTGCCAAGTGACAGCATATGTTGCATGATGCTATGGATCAAACTCAAGACAAGATCAATAATGTGTGGGATGTGGTATGCTGTGATGGCGCATGTAAACACACAGCGGGGTTGTCACATACTGGATTCAGTGTATGGGATTCTCGGAAAGAAGATAAGCCTGTGCCAGCGACCGAGAAACAATCCATCACAAGGGCGGAGCTTTGGGCAGCACTGCATTTTGTGACAGAGAGCGATTTAGTTTTTCTGGGGCTTCAGGGAAAGTGTGGTAAGTGGCAGCGGCAAGGGTGGGTGGGGTCATGAGGACCATTGGCACATGTTGATGTGTGGACTGAATTGTGGGACAGATGGCTGATGCTCGGGGACAGTGTGACCATACAGTGGGTTCCCTCACACTTGGAAGTGCAGGGCAATGGATGTGGATGGGCGTTGACGGAGGCATTTCGAGAGATGGTGAGAGATAGGGGGTTCACAGACATCTGGTATGACTTACGACTGGAAGAAATGGACAATGTCAGTGACGATAGTATGAGTGGGTGGTCGTAGGGTAGCAACGTGTGTGACAGTGAGTGGGCCGGAAGTACGGATGATGATGTAATCGGTGACACTAAGGGGGAGCGTTAGCGCGCTGGGCATCTTTTTTTGACCATTCCCACCCCTTCCCTGCAAGGCACCTTGCATAAGCCGAAATATGAGAATTCAACAACACAAAATGTCACTCCCACCACTTCCAACCACCACCCTTGCCATCGTCAGAAACTGGGTGCAAAGGATGGGCCAAATTCTTAGACACGGCGAGAAGGTACTCCAAATTGTTTGGTGAGGTGGGGGCATTTGCATTTGCGGTCTAGTGCGGTCTACTTGGGGGACTTCCCAAGGTGAGGATAAACCTGGGGCTAGATAAGATAAGATAGATAAGATACTTAATACAAAGGTAGCGCGCCGGGCAAACATTCCCCCTAAGAGGGATGCCGGGAGTCGTTGGGGTTGCCAGTATGCAAGCCACGGCTCACCGGGTTCCTAGGGAGGGGGGTGAGGTGAATTGTGGCAGCACGAATGCAGCACATGAACCTGAGCTTAGGTATTATGCCAAAATGTACGTAGTGAACTGATTGAGCGATGACCGAATTGCCTGTGACACAGACCCTACTTTTGGCCCCTTTTGACAAGTTTTTGGTTCCATACTGGGGGGGTGTTGCCTGAACCGTGCGCGCACCGTGCGCGCACCGTGCGTCCTTTTGCGTATTCTGTGTCCACCAGATCCACAATGCCTGAATCTGAGCTGCCCTAGCTTGTCGCCGGACTGCCTGTGTACTACCACCGCTCCAACGGGGATAGGGTGTCGGCCACTGTCGTTGACCCTTCTCCAAGAGGTGGGCGTCGCGTCTCTATTCGGTACGAATTGGGTGGTGAAGAGGTCTTGTATGAGCATGCACCTGAGGAGCGGTTGGAGTTTGCAATTGTGATTGCTGAGAGCCCCGATTCCCCCCAACCTGTGCACCATGAGGCGCCGATGGACGCTTTGCTGGAGCCCCAATTACCTGAAGTGGAAGCTGAAGCCCCTAGAATTGATGATCATGAGCCAGAATGCTGTGGCGGATGAAATTGAAATTCCCGTAACCCAACCAGTGTTGTCGCTTGTGTTGTCGCCTGTGCATGGTTTGTTACGGAGGTGCGTGCAAGGTGCAGAAATTGGGAGCCTGGAACCTGTGACAAGCATCAGATTCAAAAAAAAAATTCCCCGTACGCCAATAGGGGCTGCAGGGTGCAGAAAATAGGACCCTGGAACCTGTGACAAGCATCAGACTAAAAATTGAAGAATCCTGGTATGCCAGTATGGACTGCAAGGTGCAGAAATCAGGACCCTGGGTGTGTTTCTATGGGGGCCATTCAACGGGGTACAAGTTGGGCAACCATCCCAAAAACATTGAACCGTGCGCGCACCGTGCACGCACCGTGCGCGCACCGTGCGACAACGCCCCCTGGGTTTTTTTTTAGCTTCCTATGCATTTGGGATGTGGCACGTTTGAATTGTCACCCATTTTTACCCATTTTCTATCCCCCATATTGGACTCTCCCCACCATGGGGACCTTGAGAAGGCAGGGGTGATGTAGCCATATTGAACTCTCCCCACTATGGGGACCCCAAGAAGGTGGGGTGATGTAGCCACATTGATTTCTCCCCAGTATGGGGACCCCGAGAAGGCAGGGGTGATGCAGCCACATTGATTTCTCCCTAGTATGGGGACCCGAGAAGGTAGGGGTGATGTAGCCATATTGATTTCTCCCCAGTATGGGGACCCCAAGAAGGCAGGGGTGATGTAGCCACATTGAGTTCTCCCCAGTATGGGGATCCCGAGAAGGCAGGGGTGATGTAGCCATTCCGCCCACAAGTGAGCCCCGGAGACGGCAGGGGTGATGTAGCCAATGCTGAGTGACAAAGGAAGCCGGAGCATCTACGTTGATCGCTTCTAGGGGCAAGTGCTAAGGAAGTACCTTCGGAGAACCTTCGGGTACAGTAATCGGTTCTCCTTTGAAGTGCCTTACGGAAGGTAGTAGACTTTCTAAAATCCATTTTCTTGATATTTATGACCACTCACAATGATCAAACATCCTATGTCCGCATGTTTTAAGCCTTGTTCCATGGCAATGTTGATATACCGTCTCTTTTGTAGCATACCCTGTTCAAAATGGTTGTTTACTAAGACTGGGGGTGAGTACATGCTGGCTGTGAACAAAGGAGCGTGGGTCGTAGCTCCACAGAACCCTGGTCAATAGGCCAAAGTCCTATTGAGGGTGTGGGGAACATCTTTTGCTGGAGGTTTGAGAGCATGTTGGACCATGCACGGCAGAATCAATTGAGTTGTGGTGGTGTAAGGAGTGGGCAAATTCCAGGGTTGACGGGAATTTACTCTGGCCTGGTTCAGGTGCTGCATGATTCTAAAGTTGTGAAATACAGCAATAAGGTGGGCTGACCCAGAGCAGTGGCTGAAGTTTGTACACAAATGAGGTTGACAAGTGGAAGGTGTAATAATATCTGCGACAGGGAGGTGGGGCCTGAATGGCGCCGGAGAACCTGCAGAGGCTGGGGCACATTGGAAATGGGGAGCAGATTTGCTGCCAATGCTACTAAAGTGGTTAGGAGAGCTGTGGCTGCGCCCATGGGAGCGGGAGAACAAGTTACTGAGGAGCCACAGGCAGGTGTCATGGAATTAGCCATTGATATTGAGGCCTATACAGTCGGGCGGCCCAACCCAACATCACAAGCAGTCTACTTGGGGCACAAGATGTTCTTCGAGAAAGGGGCCATCCTGAACCGGTGAAACGGGGGGGGGGGGCAGTGCAGGTGCACCCCCCCCCCCCGCCTGCCCCACGGCTGTCATCGCCTTCTGTCCATCCGCCAGCATGGCGGTGCGTCCTAATGCGGACACTGCAACCTGACCATATTGAGGCCTGCCCCGTGTGAAAAGGTCATGGTAACAAGCGGCAGCACAAAGATTCGCTGCTGGAGGCGCTGCGCGCGGATCACCAGGACGTTGCCAAGAGTATGAGGGCGTACCGTGCGCTGTGCGCGCGCTGTGCAAAAAGTAGGCCATTCTCCACCACCAGTAGGCAGTTTTTTGGGTGTAGGATTACCGCAGGGTACTATTGCCATTGTGTATCCTTGTAGCATCAACCCTCCCCCTTTTTGCGTGTATGTACCCTGCAAACGGGCACCCTGGGGCCGGTATATGATGCATTCACATGTCCCTTTCATTGGTCGAAAGACTTTGACCATGCGGCAGAAAACATATAATGATGTGCATGGGTATTATAGGGCACGGGTGGAACACTTGTTTGCCCACCTTTGGTCTTGGAGAGTAGTGCGTGACATTTGGCTGGGGTCCCATCAAGACTTGCATGCCAACACACGCATACCTCTGCACTTTTCACAATTCATGTTGCGAAGACAGAAAAGGTATCAGCCTTATGGCCCATGGGAGCACATTCCTTCTTCCATTTGGACAGAGGAAGAGGCCCCTGAGGTTGATGAAGAAGAGGAGGATACTTTCCTTTGCCAAGTTTGTGGCAAAAGGGACACATTGGAATGCTCCACGTGTGACCTTTACTTGTGTAGAGGTTGCATGGGTGAACATACTTGCGATATTGATGTTCCCGAGTAGCCCCTAATATATTTTCAGGTGTTCTTTAACACCCGCAAGACAATTTTATTGTCTACATTGCATTGTTTTGGACAATTGGATAATTCTGAGAACACGACACGTCTGAATTTCGGAGTTTTGAATTGCTCATGCATGCTTCTAGAGGTGGCAGGTTTTCAGGGCTGTTGCCGGGGTAAACACCAGCAACTGGCGCTGTGCGAAAACGCCCCCTATGTGTTTGTTTTCCCTACTGCTGCTTGCATTTGCTGTGCACTCATGGGTAGCCCCCATGTTGCATTTCCCCTTGTTGCACAAAGGACGAAATCTGGTCGAAAATTTCATGCCACTTTTGTGACTGCAGTGCACAATGTCACGGGCTGCATCCGCTCCATGGGTGTCGAGGCTGAAGGTGTAGTGGTGGGGCCATTCCCAAACAGGGAGGATTTGGTCATGATGGCAAGACTGTGTACCATGCCTGTGCTGAGCTGTGCAAGTTTCAATCTCTGTTCACCTTCACCTCCAGTGTGGTCCCCCCTCACCACCAGCATCTGCAACACCTCTGGAACCACCTGCCACTAGTCACCTGCCACCAATTTGTTCAGGGCCGTTAATGCTGAGTTGACGGGGGATGTCAAGGAAAGGGCAGGCATGCATTACAACAGTTTGGGGGGTTGTGCCATGTTTGCCTGTGTAACCCTCCTGTTCGCTTGCCGAAAGGGCCGCTTCTTGTCTGCAAAACCCCCCTGGTAGTTGGCCTGTACGTCATTTGATACCCCTATTGTAGGCTCTACACGTGAGGATGGTTGATGGGTTGATCGCTTTACAATGTGTTATTTGAACTTACCTCTGTACTTCCTCTTAGTTGGGCTCTACGTTTGGGGTATCTTTTTGCTTCCGCCTCTATTCCATATTAAAGACCTATTTTGGGACATGGTCCTATGTAGGACCATGTCCCTACTGGCAGTGGGAGCCTTCTACACGCATTGGGCATCTGGTCTGCAGTTACCAGACCCGCCCACCTGCCCACATCTTCTGATCCCACCCACACGCACTGGCTGTACTTCTGTCCTGTGTGCCACTGGGGCAGGTTGCATATTTGCTATGCATGCAACAAACAGGGACTCCTCGCCCTTTCTGACAGTTCTGCGATTGGTCTTCCTTGATGGGCGTGGCAGTCTCCCAGCATCACCTGGTTTCATACTCAGCCAATCCTCATTGCGTGCCAGATCCGCTACCACGGCCATTGTGGGATCATCGTAGCACCGGACAGCTCTGAACCTTGATTCCGAGAGGTTATCTCGAGTGCTGTGAAGTGAGCAGGCTACGCCAGCAGCCAAAAAAAAAATCATACGATTGGTCTTCCTTTCCCATTGGCTCTTTGACCTGCACAACTGACGAGTGGCCTTTCATTGATGCCTGCGAACAGGACTTCGCACTCAAGTCCCAAGGACGATGATTTCTTCGCCCCTGGGGACCCGCTCTCACCGAAGCAGAAATCGGCCATCCATTCGGTGCAGCATTGCCTGCGGGCGATGCGGAACACACGGATCGTGCGGATGCATAGAACCGATGAATCCTTTGTCAAACCCTTTTGTGAGTCACTACTTCTCCCGCTTGACCTCCGTGCATTGGCCCTTGGACGAGTTGCACTTGGGCTGCTGAGTGTATGGCACATTATTGAGCAATGGGCCGAGCGGGAATACTGGCTTCTCGACGGGGGCATTTGTCCGCGCACCTCCGTGATGGCGCGGTCGCTCGACACGTTCAGTCTGTATTGGATGGTCGGGAAGGAGCCCGCCGTCTCTTGCCTCTTGGCCGTGCACTTGTTGGTGTGCCTTTGCTTCACGGTCGGCTACCGCACCGCCTCCGCCGGTGCGTTGCTCTGGGCCCTACACCACTCACTCAAGGTCAAGAATTGGTGCCATAGCTACGGGGGCGACGTGGCCCTGGTCCAATGGTCGTTTTGGTGCATGTTTGTGCCGCTGGGCCACGTGTGGTCCCTCGATAGCGCCCTCCGCAGGGGCCGTCCGGGGCCATCGGCGGCGCCGGACGCCGCCGGCGCGTCGGGCGAGAACGCGCCGCCGAAGAGGGACGGCGACGCGGCGGCCGCGCCCTCCACCCGCGGCGATGGCACCGCCGCCGGGAAGGCAGAGGTGCCCCCCCCCGCCCTCCCGGGCGCCGTGCGGCACGATCTGCAGTGGCACGGGTACATCCTCATCCTGCACCTCTCGATGGTCTACTACAGCACCGGCTGCACGAAGCTGGGCAGCGAGTACACGCAGGGCACCGCCGTGCGGACGGTGCTGCGCACCGCCTTCGCGCGGGACCCCGTGGCCGGGGTCCTGCTGCGGTTCCCGGCGCTGCTGCGGGTCTCGGGGGCCGCGGTCGTCTGGCTGGAGTACCTGGGGTGGCTGGGCTTCTTCGTCCCGTTGCAGTCCGTCCGTCTGGTGGCGGTGGGGGCGTTCGTGCTGATGCACCTGTCGCTCCACGCGGCCCTGGACGCGCACCACTTCCAGTGGGTCATGATCTGCGGCCTGGCGTGCCTGCTCCCGCCCTGCGCGATGGCGCGGCTGGAGCGGCCGTGCGGCCGCGCGGCGCAGTGGGTCGCCCGCACCCTGGGGGGCCCTGGCCGGGCCGTACTGGAGGGGCTGCGGGGGACTGGCCCGCCCTCCGAATCGGCCGGGGGCGGGGGCCTCCTCCCCGACGCCGTCGGGGCCCGGCTGCGTGTGGCGCGGAGCGCGGCGCTGTGGCTGTTCGTGTGGTTCTCGATGGTGACCTCCACCTGCGACACGATCGCGCGTGTGGCCAGGAGGTACGGTCGCTCTTACCTCTGCCCCCCTCTCCACCCGCCGCGATGGATTGGCGACGTGGTGTCCGCGCTCCGGCTCAAGTACACCTACACGATGTACGCCCCGGAGCCGGTCCTGCCCCGCTGGAAGACGATCCCGGCGCTTCTGGCGAATGGGGAGGTGCGGGAGCTGCTGTTGGACGGTCGCCTGGACCTTCGTCAGCGGGGGCCGCCGCGCCGGTACAACGAGACCGCGGTGCTGCCCCCGCGGCGGCGCCCCGCGTATCCGTTTCGGCTGTGGAAGTTCCTCACGGACCACTTCGAGGGGCTCGAGGGCCGGTTCGGGGGCTACGTGTGTCGCGCGTGGGACCGGGGGCACGACCGGCAGCAGGCCCTGGCGGGGTTTGTGGTCGTGGGGCTGTACCTGCAGCGGCGCGATGTGGGGCTGGCGGTCCCCCCGGTGCAGCGCTATGTACAATATGTGCACTGGTGCAAGGGCGTGTACAACGGGACCATGCAAGAGCACCGGTTTATTGACTTGAAGAAGTACCGGTGGCCGGCAGCCCCACCGAATCCCAGATGACGTGAGTCTGAATGCCGCCACCTGACATGCCCCGAGCGTCTGTCAGGGAAACTGGTTCTGAGTAGCCATCCGCCCTGCATCAGCGGCCACTCAGTAATACCTGCCCTCTGCACTACCAAAACGCAGCAGGAACGGGCGGTGTCCAGTTTATGGCTCGGTAGGAGCCTGCTCCATCTGATCATGTCTGGGCTGGCAGACACTGGTGGCAAGTCTGGTCGCCACACAGCCATGCGCCCCTGGCCCTTGTCCAAAAAGGAAGGGCCGTTCCGGTGGTGTGCGTTTGTGCTCCTTCGTTTGCAGTGGCCAGTGCGCTACAGGCGAGCGGTTCTGGTGAGGCCAGTCCAGGGCAGTCAGGTAGCGCTGGTACCCCCCCCCCCTAGCGGTTGGCAGTTGGCAGTTGGTGGCGGTTGGTGGTTGGCGGTTGGTGGTCCCTTGGGGCGGTCCCTAAGGCCGGCTCTTAACAAAAAAAAAAATCCAGTTCCCTAAGGACCCCCCTGCCGGGCGGTGCTGGCTGTGGTCTTGGCCCCAGTGGGTACAGGTCGTGGTTTGGAGGCAGCTTGGGGAGCGGAGACCAACCGCCAACCGCCAACCACTACCAAGTGCCACCAACCACCAATCACCAACCACCAACCGCCACCAACTGCCAGTCGCCAACCGCCAACCGCCAACCGCCAATCGCCACCAACCATGGTTGAACATATGAGCTACATTCGGTCTTTTTGCAAAACTGCTGTGCAGGAACACTTTTTTTTTCTTTTACGGACCCCCCTGCCGCCCAGATTTGCGCAAATGATTGTACTTATAATTGTATATACGATAGTGGAGCACCCCAACCAAGAAGGGGACACTTGAGACAGTGCGAGAACCTTCGGACTAATGGCTGAAAGTGTCTATGCGGGGGCATTCCGTCGATCGATACCAACCGTCGATCCCCAAGCCGCCTCCGAACCACGACCTGTACCCACCGGGTTTTTCAACCTAAGGACCGCAAACAAGCCTGACCTGGATGGGCTGAATGGGGCCAGCCAAAGCACGCCCGAATCAGAAGTGACCGCTGACCAGGATGTACGCGCAACCCTGTAGAGTCCGAGCGGCCGCAACCCCAGCCAGTCAGGCCAGAACACATCGGTGGACGCCTTCTGCGCTGATTCACCCTTATTGTATCCATATAAACCATCTTCACGGTCAGGGCTGGCATTGGGGGTATCATGCGACTCACCAATACGCCTCCCAACACGGGCAAGGCATTCATGGTTGCTTGGATGGGCTGGAACCACATCGCAATCATTCGCCAATTGCTACATCGCGATATCTACTACTTGTGACGGCCACCATGCGGGACCTCAACAATACTAAAAAGTACAAAGACTTTTTCTGGGATGTATGGGGTACACAGCGTGAGTCCCAGGCTAGAGAGGAAGAAACGTGCACCACAGGGGCACGAGAGGTACGGGTGAACCAAAAGATTTCTACGGCGAGCGCACCCATACCCCCGCACGACCCAGACCGGGGCTGCTGCAAAAACTTTCATAGAGCTTGCGGTGGCACGATGCAAAACAGTGCAAATATGACAGACAAAATAACGGAAAGACGGGTGGCATTCTTCTATCAGCGCGCAGCACGGTGGCATATTGGCAGCCTTCCAACGCAAATTGGTCGGCAAGCAGCGATTAGCCTTCTCAAACGGGCCGGGGTCCAGTCCCCGATTTGCCGATACAAACCGGTCGATACCTGAGTGAATGGGAAGTGAGATCGTGGACAGTCGGCGGTGAAAGTCGCGGGAGCGGGCGCGGCTGGAGCCTAATGCGGACACTGCAGCCTGACCATTGAGGCCCCCAAGCTGCCCCCTGGATTATGGAGACAAGTCCCATACCACTGCCCCGGCCACGACCCCATCTGCAGGGAAAGGGACGTCGGGGTAGTGAACCAGGTAATGTGCACTGATGTGGCGATGAAGGCCATGTGAAGGCGGGCGGGGGCGGCTGGAGCAAAGTGGCGGGTCCACACCTGACCTTTGGAAGCCATGGCTGCCCCACACCGCTCCATGTGCCTGGGCTGCTGCGGTTGCGGGAGAGTCTGCTGCACCGTTGTTACTGAGCGGCCCAATGCTATAGGCCGCCAGGCCAACATGTTCCCCGGTGCCCTCGGTGTAGGACCCCTTTTGGGGAGCAACCACGCTGTGCCCCCGAGCATGACCCCCTGGGGCAGTCAGGTTTTCACTGGGGGGGGGGGGGGTCGATAGAGCCCTCGAAACTGGGGGGGGGGGGGGCTCAATTGACAGGACCATTAATCAGCTACTATGAACTTGGGCGCCAAAGGCGCCACAATTTTTTTTGAGCATTGAAAACGGTCAAATTTCTTTTTCGCTGAATTCATGGCAAATGATGACTTTTCTGAAACCCCTCGGCGCACTGATTCCAAAAATCCATTTTTCGCCGTACCGGGGGGGGGGGGGGGGGCATTTTGGCTGCTGCGAAATTTGGAATGGCGAAATGTGGCACCGCAAAATTGTACCACATTTTGCCATGGTATTTAAGGACTGAAGCCAAGTTCTTGCCTTTACCAGATCTATGCACATTTTCTCTCCATTGCAAGGTTCCGAGGGTCTGAATTGTTGGGAACATCATGTGTTCACTTTGAACCCTGTTTCACAGGTGAGCAGTAGGGAAGGTAGATAGCTGAGCGGCAGAAGTTCTACGCCTGCAAATTGGAAGTCCTCAGTTCAATTACTGAGTTGCCCGTTATTTGGAAATTTTGTACCACATTTTTCCATGGTATTTATGATTTTGTACCAAATTTTTCCCTCACCGAATTTTGCCTTACCAAAATATGCCCATACCATCCTCCCCCCCACCCCCCACCCCCGGTATTTGGGGTCTGGGTCACCTCCAGGGCCAGGCGACTCATAGCCAACTCGTAGTAGTGACGCGCTGATGTCCTGTTCGTTTCGGCACCGATGACAGGGCTACCCTCCAAGTCGTATCAACTGAGCGCACCATCCATTTTTATGATGCAAGAGAGAGAGAGAGAGAGAGAGAGAGAGAGAGAGACAGAGAGAGAGGGAGGGAGAGAGAAGGAGAGAGAGAGAGAGAGAGAGAGAGAGAGAGGAAGGGAGGAGAGCTGCATGACAGGTATTGACGAAACATTTGCAAATTTCAAACAATGGACGGCAACACAAGGATGGACTCGTGCAGGCTAGCAAGGCCACAACCATGACAATCTCCACAGCACTGTATATGGGAACAGCATGAGGAGCACCAAACCAGCATAAACACGGGATGCAGCACGAGACGCAACAAAACGCATCACATTGACCGCTTTGGAGTCAGACCACAAAACATCGCATACACAGCGTGAGCCTCTGCTTTTTTTTCAGGCAGCAACATGAGCCGGTCTCCTGCCGTGGTGGGCAGACCCAGCATCCGTTTTGGCCAGAGCAGCAGGCGCTTGTAACAGCACCTGGTCAGAGCGGTCCTCGAGGTTCTCCAAGCGGCGACAAAGCCCGTCGCAGAGGCATTGCTGCGGCCGGCGAGACTGCATATGCATGGTATGCCCGTCCCAGGCAGGCCCAGGGGAAGGTGGGGAAGTCAGGTCCGGGAGGGGGGAGGGGGGCGCTGGGGAAAAGGGCTCAACGAACAGGACCATTACTCAGTGATTATGAACTCTGGCGCCGAAGGCGCCGAAAATTATTTTGAGCATTACAAATGGTCAAAAAAAATTTTCCTCCCAATATACATGGCAAATGATGACTTTTCTGAACCCCCTCGACGCACTGATCCCAAAAAGCCCATTTTCCCTTTTTTTTTTGGCCAAATTTCGGGTCCGGGCCACCGGAGCCCGGGGGTCATCGGTAGGGCTTTGGGGTGCCCGTCAATTGAGCGGTTTTTTTTGGGGGGGGGGGGTCTAGCCAGAGGGCTGTACTGACCCCCCAACCCCGAAGCTGCAAGTGCGCCCGGCCCAGACCGATTCTGCTGCAATGGGACATCCCGGAGCGCTCCAGGTCACACAGCCTATGCGGCACGCAGCTGGTCAACACCCAGCCACCTGCCACTGCCCATTGCATTGCGAAGTCCAATGCCACATCCATATGCCTACCTACCCCTCTGATACCAACTGCTGCGCCGATTGTTGTGCCCGCCCTGCTGATCACCCCCACTGACCATGTGTCTTCTGCCACAACAGCCTGGGAACATCCTCTGCACCGGGGGGGGGTGGGGGCAGGGATGCATTGGAAGGGAGGGGGGGGTACCCCCCCCCCCCCTCCAGGGCGCCCAGCCTATGCCCAGCCACTGTCCCCCTAACACCAAGTGCCGGCGTCAATGGCATTTGTAGCCGACAGTAACCGCCCCCAACCGCTTTGACAACCTCCTCCAACCGCCTGCCCAACCACCTCTGGGCCCTTTCCCTTCTTATGCATCCTCGGGAGGGGGGGGGGGGGGCTGATGTTGGCGGCCTATAGGGACGGCGCCTGTTACGCTGCGTGGCACCTTAGCCATGATGGTCCGCACACGGAATGGTGTGCCACCGGGTGTACCCCGCGCGCCGTCAAGTCGGGCTTCCGGTCGGCCTTCTGCGGCGTGCCTCACCTCCGGTCCCACGCGGACTGTCTTTTTGGGCCCAGCGTTTCTGGCCATGTCAATGGTATCGTTCTGTTCTACCTTTGCCTCATCCGATTGCACTTCTGCGGCACATGTTGCCTCCTTCCACCCGCGAACGGGACGCTCTTCTTGTGCTCCTTCCAACAGACATGTTTGCGACAGGGGTTTCCGAGGGTGGCAAACCCCCCCACCCGCGAATTTTCCCCATCGAAATAATTGGCGTACACCCCCCCCCCCCCGGGGGGATTGCTTGAAGGGGGGGTTCCCCCCTCCCCCCTTCCCACTGCACTGACTCTCCCCCAAAGGCATTCCCATACCCCAACACCAGCCCCAACCACATTTCCAACCGCCAGTAACCGCCTCCCCCAACCGCTTTCACATCCCCTGTGACCGCTGTGCAACCGCTCTGGGACTGCCCCGATGGCCCCCCTCCCCTTCAAGCAAAGCTATGGCCTGTAACGCAGGGGTCATATGGTGGCCAAGTATCCGTGCTTCATTCCCCTTCAAGCAAAGCCCCCCCCCCCCCCCCCGGCCGCTGCGTAAGGAATCATTGCCAAGACAAAGATCTGCAGTCGGCTCTCAAAGATCATTGTAAGAGCGCGTCCTGCCCCACCCCACACACCCCTGCCTTCTCTCTCACCGTTTCAGGAGCCAGCAGCCCCGACCCTCAGTTCCCCACCATCCCATCGAGCTCCCTGAGTAGAGCGCAGCTCAATCCGGAGTACCAGTACCAGCAGCAATGCCCCCAGGCAACCGGACTGCACGACCTACTGGCCCTGGCGGTCAGTCTCTGGGCCCCATGCACAGCCTGCGTGTTTGGGTTGTGTTCCTTCTTGGGGTTTGCGATCAGCAGCAGCTACGGAAGTTTGCTCTTTGCTCTGGTGGTACGCCATGAGCCACAGGTCGTGTTCGTGGGTGCCGACTGCGGGCCTCCGGGGGAGGCAGGACTCGGTGTTTCCGTGGCCGTTGCTCCCCATGCGCCTCACGGAACGCCGCCCGAAACACATGCCTGGAAAAGCCCCAGCCCCAATCAGGGCTCCTTTTCACAACTCGGCACCACTGGGGGGGGGGGGCTGGACCCACCCGCCCCTGGACCCACCCGCCCCTCTCATAACATTGAGCCAAGTTTTTCTTCCAGGCTTCTGGCCAATCGGAAAAAATTTTTGTCTAGCGCCTTCATCGCCAATCAGTTTAGACCACAAATTGTCTTCGGCGCCCCCCCCCCCTCCCACCCACCCTAGACCCCCCCCCCCTCTTAAAAGGAGCCCTGGCCACAATACCAATGGAGCAGCGCAACACGCGGATATGCGCCATCTTCTCCGTTCCTTGGCTTTTTTGTTTTGGCCAGGGAGTCCTAACCAGAGCCACACACAAACACGATTGTAGTACCCAGCACACCGCCCCTTCAGCCCCCTGGCCCAGTGCCAGCCCTGTGCTCTTCATCTCAACGGCTTCTTTCTTTCTGGTCTCATCCTTCAGGACCCTGACCCCCCCCCCCTCCCCAGGGATGCATCAGAAGGGAAGGGACCTCAGAGGCGGCCCCAGAAGCGGTTTTGACAGGCGGTTGGAGGAGGTTGCCGAAGCGGTTGGGGGCGGTTACTGTCGGTTGCAAATGCCATTGAAGCCGACACTGGCCGTCAGGTAGACAGTGGCTGGGCATAGGCTGGGGCGCCCTGAAGGGGGGGGGGGGGGGTCGCCACTCCAGCCTCTATTGGTGCTACATTTTGTATGGCAGTGGCGCTCTGCCCTGTGCAGCCGGACCCTGCACCTGAGGGGGTACAGCGCCCCTTGCAGGCTGCCAGGGGGGGGGGGGGGGCAGACTTGACGTTAGTGTGCGGCAGGAGGTTGGTCTGCGTGTGCCGACGTCTGGCGGATGTGCAGTGCAATTTTTTGTATGTGTTTTTATTTTGTGCACCTCCTCGGCATCGAACCCCCTCCCGGGCGAGCCCGTCTGCTGCTGTGGCTGCGGGATAGGGCGCCGAGCCAGGCTTGTGCCGACGGGCGGGCGCATGCTCCCCTGCGTGCCCCGACGTGTGGGTTGCCTCACGCTACCGTCAAGTCTGGGGGAGGGGACCGCCCACAGCTGCAACGTCGTCATGCTGCATGTCTGTTTCCTGCAGCTGATGGCGGTGTCTTGCTCCACACTTGGGCACCTGACGGACTGCTATTCCGGTGCCACGGAGACTCCTCTGGTCAATACCTTGCAGATCAAGCCAGTGCACAGGCTTCTGCAGCCAGCGTTATTCGCCTCCGAGGCAATGTTTCTGGTCGCAGGTTGGCCCACCCACATTGTAAACGCAGGGCGCAGGTGACCATGCAGGGCATTGATCGGCGACTCTGGGGCCGAGAGGTTCACAACATGACCTTTACACAATCCCGGATGTGCACAGAGAGTGGAGGGTCCCGTTGTTGTCATTCTTGTTGTTGTTATTGTGGGTGCACCATGCGCATGTGCACGCGCTGTGCCTGCGCTGTGCGAAAAGTCGGCTGTTTTCCACCACCGGTAGCCACGGGTCCCGGGGTCCTGAATTCTGCACCCTACAGCCCCTGCTGGTACACCAGGGATTTTTGTTTTCGTCTGATGCTTGCCACGGGTCCCAGGGTCCTGAATTGTGCGGCCCGATGCTGTTTTGAATGGATCATGCACGCTTCTGTAGGGGGGGTGGTTTGCAGGGGTGTTCCCGGGATAAACAACGTAATAATTGGCGCTGTGCACGCGCTGTGCGCAAACGCCCCCAATCCCAGCGAGAGATAGATGTGAGTGCACAGGAAGCGAAGCAGGACGAAGAAACTTGCGGAGCACAACCAAAAAAGTCCAAAACCGTGGGTCCAGTGGTGACCGAGGATCTGTTGAAGAGTGGGCCGGCAAATCCACATCCTCCTGGGGATAGGCCCTCAGATTCCCTGGAGAGGGACGGCATTGGTGTCACCATTTACCTCTCCCTTTTCCGTTACTCAGTGTGCTGCAATTGCTGCCTGCAGTGTGGACGCAGTGCACAGTATGGGTCCTTCTCGGCGTATGGCCCTACTGGGTGGGGAGCAGGGAAGTATTAGGAGGGTTACGAGGAGGGGGGGGGGGGGGGCGTGAGAAAAGGGCATATGGTGGACGGCCCGGACAGCGCGTGGAGGAACAGGGCACCTGGGCCTCACAGAAACACAGAAACACAGCGAGGCAGGCTATGGACGGCCTGTGGACAGAGGTGTGTGGACAGCAAAAACAGTCAAACAACCCCGGCAACAACCAGCACATCCTCAATACGCCAATTATTGGGCGCCGCTGACGCGCAAACGGCACACCCTGCCACATCCAGCACAGCCCCAACACACCAACTACTGGGCTCCGCGAGCGCGGAAACGACACCAGCAGGAGCACCGGCCGCAGCAGCCGACAGAAAGCAGCGACCCGACGCGACATGCAAAGGGAATTAAGAACGGGTGACCGTCCAGGGCCCCGTAAAGGAGCAACAACCAGACGGAATGTCACACAGGGGGGGCAGCGAGAAACACAGAGAGGCAGGTTACTACTATAGTAGCCATGGTCCTCATCATCTATATTCCCCCCATCCCGGACGCGAGTAGGCACACAGGACAGGGTCTTCAACCCGTCTTCTCCTTTAGCGATGTGCTGCATGGCCTCTGCCATGCCCAGGATCATCTTTCTGACCATCTCCCGTCTATGCACCTTGATTCCTTTCATTTCGCTGACGTCAGCCACCAGTTGCACTATTGGACGGCCTGAGGACGGAGGTGTGTGGACAGCAAACACAGTCAAACGACCCCGGCAACAACCAGCACAACCCCCGGTATGCCAACTATTGGGCGCCGCTGACGCGCAAACGGCACATCCCGCCAAATCCAGCACAGCACAACCACTGGGCTCCGCGAACGCGGCAACGACACCAGCGGGAGCACCGGCCGACAGAAAGCAGCGACTTGACGCAACATGCGAAGGGATGAACGGGTGACTGTCCACGGCCCCGTAAAGAAACAACAACCCAACGGAATGTCACACAGGGGGGGGGGGGGGTTGGCTGGGACCCCCCCTCTCCTCGGGTGTCCAACCCAAAAAGGTCCAAATATATGTTTTTCTCTGCGAAGCACATCCGCATAACTCTGGATGGACATGGGGTATGCAATAGAATGCACGAGGCAAAGCTCTCCTTGTGGAACAGAGAAGCAGTAGCTGGGCCACACAGCGTACGGCCGGCCGACGGAGATGGCGACCGTGTCATCGTGGCGGGTCTTGCTCCTGTGTACGAGGGGCCTGTGTGTTGGCATGGGGGTGGCGACGGCAGGTGGGTGGAAGGGGTCAGGGACACTCACAAAGAAGCACTAAGGAAGGTGTTCAAGGTGCCAAACTATAGTTGATGCTAAACTATGGTTTTGCTGGGGTCTGCCGCCCTCTGCCCTCCCTAGCGCCCCGATCCCCTTCCCGTGGCCCTGGTGTGCACAAAGGTACAGGGGATCCAAATTTTGGGGGGAGGGCGATTGGGTGTCCCCGCCTGTGCCCTGCACCCCCCTCCCCCGCCCGCGGTGTCCATTCATGCCTCATGTGTTATGGTGCCTACTGGTTTGAGCCATGCGGATGGGGTGGCGTGCAGCTGCGCGCGGGTGTGTGCCATTTCGGTAAGGACCGCTGTGGGGGTGGGGCACTCCAGTCAAGGCGATGAAACCCAAGTGACATTGGGTTGGCCGCGTCCAAGTTCAAGGCAAAAAAGCCCTTTTTTGGAACAAAAAGTGTCATTGCACAGACTCCAGTTGTTAGTTCCCAAAGGGGCCTCCGCAATTGTGGGCGAAAGAAAGGCAATTTGCATTGTGGAATTTCACATTTGCGATTTCAAACTTCGTTGCCTTCCAAACGCCGGTTTTCGGTCGTTTTTGCTGTTTTCAGGGCGAAATGACCGTTTTTTGGCCCTTTTTTCGATCTAGTGTTGGTTTTTTCGTTGCGGTCTCTTTTTTTATAAGTTCTGGCTGTAACACACAAGGCACCGCCCGTCCGACACTCAGAGAGCGTGCGTACTGCATCACTCGGGGGGCCTGCCCCAGGGGACGGCGGGGGGTGCCCCGACGTCGCGGAGGGAGGGGGGCGGCACTCCCGGGCCATCCGTTGCGTTCCTTCCCATTCCCTCCTCAGCCTTGCGGCTGCTGTTCCCCTTCTACTGGGAGCCGCGGCAGGTGGCGGCCGTCGTCGGGCCCCAACTGGCGTGCCTGGCCTTCAGCGTGATCCAAGAAGTGGTGTCCTTGTCGTGGAACGCCCTCCAGAGCGGCCTCCTGCAGGCCGCGCTGCCGCTCCTCGCGGCTGCGCTGTCCCTCCTCGCGCTGAACCACGGGGCCCCTGAGGGCCACCGGATCATGGCCACCCGCCGGGAGCTCGCCAGCTTCGCGTTCGTCGTGCTCGTCATCTGCGCCGCGTTCGGGCTGCTGTACACGTTCGTGGTGCTGCGCGCGACCGGCGTCCACCTCCTGTTCCTCCTGGCGCTCAGCCTCATCCGCGTGGCCCTCACGCTGCTGAACCTCCTGCTGGTCTCCGCGTTCGCGCGGCTGCCCCGGGTGTCGCTCGAGTTCCGGCTGGTGTTCATGCTGGGGTGCCACGTGCTGGTGCAGCTGAAGGTGCGCGTGCCGAGGCGGGGGGGGGAAGGGGCTGTGGGGGGGCCACCGGTGGTGCTCTTGTACTACTTCTGCTGCTGCCGTTTCAAAGGGGCACCGCCTTTGTGTCGGGGGTCCGGAAAAGGCTCACTGCCTCACAGCTGCGTCACGCCCGCAGTAATGGCAGTGGTGTTGTCTTCCACTGCAAGTGAGGACAACGAGTGAGGTAAGGGACTGGGGCGTGCTCCAAGCTCCAGCATAAAGTTGCCCTTCTTATCCCTCGCAGCATCCCTTCCGGCTCGTGGGGTCACAGACACCCTAGCGCCTAAAACGCTGCGTTCCTGCTCGTGTCCTCAATGGGGCTCGAACCGGGCATCCCTGGTGCAGCCCTGTGCGATGCAACACCGCACTGACCATCCACAGTGGCTCGGCCAAATGCAGACCCCACCGCTCCACACGACCGCTCGGGTCAAGCGTCGGGAGGGGCGGGGGCCCGGTGCGGTCCGGGGCCTGCCGCACCCAAGGCGGGGCTCACCACCGCGCCTGCGTCCTTGGCAGGGGGTGGCGTGGCGCGGTGAATGCGCAAGGGCATGGTCAGGGGGCGGGGTCGGTGCTCAGGTCGACTGCAGTGTTGCAGGGCATGGTGCACTCTGTGCCCGAGGTGAACGTAAGCAGTGGACGCCGACGACGGAAAGTGAAGCAACATTGGAATGGGCGCGACGGCTACCATATTGGGCATGGGACCTGGGGATTGGGGGTATTCGGAAAAATGACCGTAAATGCTGCGAATGCAAGACGGCTTGAAGGTGTCATGTGCATGACAGCTGGACTACGCGTCCTTCTTTTAGGTGCGCGAGTACATCACCGTCCTGCGCAACCCCTGGGAGGCGCTGCTCCAGCTCCAGCTCCAGCATAAAGTTACCCTTCTTATCCCTCGCAGCATCCCTTCCGGCTCGTGGGCTCACAGACACCCTAGCGCCTAAAACGCTTGCGTTCCTGCTCGTGTCCTCAATGGGGCTCAAACCGGGCATCCCTGGTGCAGGTGTCATGTGCATGACAGCTGGACTACGCGTCCTTGTTTTATTTTTTTATATTTTTATTTATATATATATTTATATATATTTATATATTTTATATTTTATGTTGTTTTTTAGGTGCGCGAGTACATCACCGTCCTGCGCAACCCTGGGAGGCGCTGCTCCACAGCCTCGTGATGAGCGGCCTCGAGGTCCTGTCCTTCGTCACGGTGGCGTACGTGCTGCGGTGGCGGATCCTGCAGTGCAAGGGCCGGCCGGCCCTGGAGGCCCGCGTCCGGTGGCTGCAGGCGATGGCCCTGGCGGAGTTCCTGGTCCACAGCGTGAGCGACGCCCTCGCGCTCTGCGTGAGCCTCATCTA
The DNA here is from genome assembly GCA_964036045.1 of Eutreptiella sp. 'Long Island Sound 2002'. NCBI lineage: Eukaryota > Euglenozoa > Euglenophyceae > Eutreptiales > Eutreptiaceae > Eutreptiella > Eutreptiella sp. 'Long Island Sound 2002'. The sequence goes on from OZ038381.1 coordinate 4,241,752, forward strand.
CGGCGTGGCGATGGACCCGCTGGTGTTCGACTTCTGGGGGCCGGGCGCGCCGCGCGCGCTCGTCCTCACCGACGTCCTCCTGGGGTTCGCCATCCAGGCGGGCGCCGGGGCGGTGGCGGACGGCGTCATCCTCGGGGCGCTGGTGTGGGGCGTCGGCCTGGCCCGGCTGCCGGTGGCCGCCCTGCGCACGGGGGGCGGGTTCTGGTCGGCGGTGCTGGTGCTGGTGACGCTGCTGTTCATGATGACGATGCTCTACTTCCGCGTGTACTACCGGGCGGGGTGCCTGGCGTGCCCGGTGACGTGGTGCAGCATCCGGTGCGTGCCCGCGGCTGTCGCGTGATCCGTCGGCCACGCACACGCTGGGGGGGGGGAGGGGGGGGGGGCAGGGATGCATTGGCAGGGGAGGAGGTACCCCCCCCCCCCCACTCGGGCCCCCCCACTCGGGGCGCCCGGCCACTGCCTCCCTGACGGCAAGCGCCAGCTTCAATGGCATTTGTAACCGACAGTAACCGCCCCCAACCGCTTCGGCGACCTCCTCCAACCGCCTGCCTAACCGCTTCTGGGGCCGCCTCTGAGGTCCCTTCCCTTGTAATGCATCCCTGGGGAGGGGGGGGGGGGGGGGGCACTGCTTAGTGGCGACCGTTACCTGCACCGGGGGGAGGGGGTCAGAGGCCAAAAACAAGTTTGTGTACCTAAAATCAACCTCCATTTTCGGACCCCTTTGAAAATTTCACCTTTTCTCTCCTCCTCTGAGGGGGGTCAGGCGGAGGAGCCCAGGCTGCCATTCCGCCCCCCCCCCCCCACCTCTCCCCGGTAACAGTAAGCCGTGGCCTGGGTGAGGCGGATGGGGCACGCCGGCACTCACAAGCCGCAGGGGCCCCCCAAGCCGCCTTCGCCGCGGAGGAGGCCTCCGGAACACTCTGCAAGAGGGAGGGAGGACGCACCCTCCATACAGCCCCCGAAGCGGCGCTGCCTCCGAGGGCAGCAGGCGGGACGGCGTGGCCGTGCGGGAACGGAGCGCCCCTGACCGTACCCCCCTTACCAAAAGGTTCTGGCGCCAGGGGCCCCCATTTGCATTGAGAGACCTTGTCCCCGGGGACCAGTCAACCAGCCCCAAGCAGACTTGCCACCAGCGGCTGCCAGCTCAGACATGATCAGATGGAGCAGGGTCCTACCGAGCCACACGCTGGACGCAGCACGTTCCTACTGAGTTCTGGTGGTGCGGGGGGGGCGGGTATTACTGAGTGGCCTTTGGTACGGGGCCGGTTGCCATTGAACCGGTTTCCCTGCCGGACGCCAGTGGCATGTCCGGCCCCACGTGATGGGCCCCCAGCAGGCGTTGTTCATGAGTAATTAACATGTAAGAGGGGGGGGGGGGCGGCACGAAGGGCCGCTTGCAGGGATGCATCGGAAGGGGGGGACGTGCGCCAGCGTGGCAGGGTAAGCCTTGCCCAGGGGCCTCCGGGAGGGCCCGGTCTTGAAGGACCCCGCTTCTTACTTCGCGGTACTTCGCTCAAGGCCGCCTCACCCCATAAAATGAAGGCTGTCATGCCAAGAGAACACTAAATTCCGGAATGCGGTGGTGCTTGTATCCCACAAAGACACACGATTTACATTACAATATGTGCTTGGGGGGCCCCTTGAATGTTGAGAGATCCGTGTTGCAAGGACCCCAATTGGGGGGTCGGGGGATTATCGCAAAACCTGCGAGTTAGGCCACTGAGAACTGCCGTTGCCGTGCACTATCCATTGCCAATTCAGACACAGTGGACGGCAAGCGCTCCCTTGTGATCTTCTTTATGTCTGCAGCGGACATCTGCTGCCCACGGGCAGTCCACTACCGGCGCCAACCCAGGTCCACGGAACCGCTTGGCAACTATTTTGCCAAGCACGGCGATGGTGCCCATGTCATTCACTGCGGCCCCCCCTCAAGGATCGCCCTATGCCGTTCCGAATGCCGCCAGTTGTCCCCGGTTTTCGTCGGTTACCCTCCAACCGCCGTCGGTTGGTCTGCAACCGCCAAGGCTCAGTTGAGGTGGTGGGCAGTGTTTGACGCGGGGGTTGCGGATGCGGCCGGCGGTGGTATCAGTGTGTCCGCGCCGGTGTTGCGTTCCGCGTCCGCGGCAGGACGCCTCCGTTTCACCGTCAGGGGATCGGCCTGGTTCGATTCGCATCCCCCGCAGTGGCACCTCATTCGGTGCGACCGCCGTGGTGAGACCCATGGTGAGACCCCATCGTGCGACCCGCATGGCGAGATGCCAATGGTGGGACCCCCTTGGTGAGAGCCCACAGTGAGACCTCATGGTCAGACCCTCATGGTGAGACCCCAGTGATGTATTAGAACGGCCGTACACCGCAGGAGGACGGGGAGTTACCCCCCGCCATGAACCCCCTGCCCCCCCCCCCCCCTTCCTCCCCTTCCAATGTTTGAGGGTGATAGCCAAATTTTCTGCTTCGGCGCCTTCGGCGCCAAGAGGATTTAAGCTTAAAAATTTTCGGCCCCCCTTCGGCGGGGACTATAGGGGGACCCTGGGAGGAGGGGGCGAGGGTGCATTGGAAGGGGGGGAGGTAACCCCCCCTTCAGGGCGCTCAGCCTATGCCCAGCCACTGCCCCACTGGCGGCAAGTGCCAGTTTCAATGGCATGCGTAACCGACAGTAACCGCCCCCAACCGCTTTGATAACCTCCTCCAACCGCCTGCCTAACCGCTTCTGGGGCCGCCTCTGAGGTCCCTTCCCTGCTAATGCATCCGAGGGGGGTCCCAGCCAACCCCCCCCCCCCCCTTTCAGACCCCCCCTCCCCCCCTTGTAACATATCCCTGTCCTCGTGGTGAGACCCTCATGGTGAAATTCATGGTGAGACGCCGACGGTAAGACCCCCTTGGTGAGGCTCATTTGGTGAGACTCATTTGGTGAGACCCCTCCGCCGTGACCCCTTTGGTGGCATGCCTCACACTCGCAATGCCGCGACAGTGGATGCGCTCACCTGACCCATCGCATCGGCCTGTGGTATCCGCACGCCGCCCGCGCCGCATGCCGTCGCCCGCGCGCAAGGCAGGTGCTCCTCTCCCAGGCCCTCTGTCGCCGTGCCTGCGCCTTCGTGGCGGCAAAGGAATCTGAACGGGCAACCTGCGGACGTGCAATGGCACGCTCGCTGTTGCTCCCCGCGCGCCTCACGGAACGCCGCCCGAAACACGTGCCTGGAAAAGCCCCAGCCCCAATCAGGGCTCCTTTTCACAACTCGGCACCAACGGGGGGTGGGGGGGGGCTGGACCCACCCGCCCCTCTCATAACATCGAGCCAAGTTTTTCTCGGACCTGCCCCCGCCGCGGTGCACCGGTGCGAGTGTGCGCAGACAGACGAACAGAGCCGTTCGCCGGGGAGGCTGACTGGAATCTTGTTTTTGGGGAGGGGGGGTTGGCAGAACAAAGAGCCCATCGCAGTCCTCCCCCGACGGGACATGGGCCGTCGGACGCACTTATTTGCGACACCCTCAACGTTGTCAATCAATCAAACGCCTGCCATTGAAAAGGGGGTCATCTTGTGGTGGCAGTGGACGAGCCACGGCCGGGCTGCCCACGGCTGGAACGGCTGCCGCGACACTTGCTGATGTTGGTGCTGCTGCCAGTGGGAATTGGTGGGTCACTCAGTCTGCAAAGAGGGAGAATCCAGCAGTGAGTCTTTGTATGGGTAATTGAACACCCGTGCCTCAAATGAGGACGCGATCCCCCAGAACTGCCCCCCTCCGCCAAGCCCTCCTCTGACCGCTGCCCAGTAGCGCCTCTCTGCAACCCCCTTTGAAAACCCACTGAATCTGGTCTCCAATTTGTTGCCCCAGTTTGTTGGAAAACTTCCCCTGATCTGGGTGGGTGCTTACATTTCATCAGAAAGGTGGTGGGGTTTTGTTAAATCACTTCCGTGTGTGAGCCTTCGGCAGTCCACAACTGCCATTCAATTCAGTGCAAGTATGCCCAGTCCGTTCGGAACGAACCACTTGACCACGCCCCATTATTGTGGCATGCTTCGCTAAAGACGGGTCCAAGGGAATGCCCTTCACGCAGTGTAGCAACTATGCGAACCCTAGTCTTGGCCCTCTCCTACAAGTTACCAGGTTTCGTCGTGTGTAAAATGACCTTATTTCTCTTGGTGACATGCATTTCATTGAATTTTGTGTGAAAAGGGGTGTTTGGTCACGGTCGAGGGGTCCGGCACATGGAGTGTTCGCACACCTACGCTGACTCCTTCCCGCTTTGTGAAATGGGGGAACCTGATGTGGCACCGTTGACCAGAGGCTGGATGGAGCCAAAGTCACGTGCCCTCCACAACAAGGGCTGCAGTGAGGAGGGGCTGGGGTGGCCATCCCATGTGGTAATGGATATGCCAAGGCTCGGGGATGCCTGCCTTTAGGCCAACCAAATCTAAAGGGAATGTCAGCCTGTCGATCTAGCAAGACACCCACAGGAGAACAGGGGAGGCAGCCGAACATGCGGGCGGGGAGGTAGCCGAACGGGTGGGCGGGGCCGCGCGCTCCCGCCTGTCAATTGGTCGACTGCTTTGAACTGTGCCTGTGTAGGGGGAGCAGGATCAGGGGGCATCAGCATTAGTTGAGATGAATGAACCCTAGCACCCTACCCTTTTAAGCCCTATCCTTGTTGGACATTGCCTTAATGGGCGTGGGCGTGCCGGCCATGGTCTGCATGCCCAATACTGGGGCATGCCTCCCTATTGAGAGACCAAAGCAGCATTTGTGAGCAAGGGGGCAACCATCCCACTGTCACCAACCAAAAATGTGTTTCCGCAACTTCCCCCCCCCCCCTTGTATAAGCTACGCCCTTGTCCAAGCTACAGTAGGCGTAGGGACCGTATTAATTTGGGACCTAATTTTAATTCGGTACCAAACGTAGTGCAGCCACATAAGACACGGGTTTCGTGACGGATTTGCGAGTCACATGGAGTCATAGACACATTTCTTGTGAGTGTTTGCCCACTTGAACCCACATAGCTCTGATTTTTGGTATCCTTGTGCATTATATTCCCCTTGCTTGCACCAGCTCACCATGCAATCCTCTCTTTCTGAACCTGGGCGCCCGGTGTCGGTAGTTATATGTGTCGTGCGCAAGCTACGCCCGTGTCCAAGCTACAGTAGGCGTAGGGACCGTATTAATTCGGGACTTTGGCGTAGCTTATACAAGGGGGGGGGGGTATGTGGGGTAACACTATAGACAAGTTCCTCCTGAAAAGCCAAACCAGCGTGTGCACCCACAAGTGCTACCGACACTCTTACCGACCCACTCATGGCCAACCCCTTGGCCATGCATGGTCATGCAGTTGGGGTGGTGCGGCGCATGCACTTGCAGCTGTTGTTTCTTCCGATGTACAGTACCCACTTTGCGCCTAATCCTAATCCAAGTAAGCCTTTCGGCGCCCGTAGGGGGAATGGGCGCATACGATTGCGTACACGAGCAGCGCTTGAAAAGCGTTTGTTGAGAGGCAAGTGGCATGGTGGTTCATTCTGAACGCAACTCCGTTTTCCTGCCGGACGACAACAGGGCGTGTGGCCTTCACTGGCCCTAGGACTGATGCACCCTTGCAGACCAATCAGGCATTGCGGGAAAGTCAGTGCGCCAAGCTTGCGCAGGGCGTCTTTTTCAGCCAAAGTGCCTGCAACCAATACTACCAGGGGAGGAAAAATTGAGGTGGGGACGATTGACGTGGACAGCTCTCCCTCCAAATATTAACTTCAATGTTAAGGATGCTATGTGCCACAATGTGTGCACCGTCTAGAGCCCATCATCAACCATCCACCAGGAAACAACAGCATGAGATTGTATACCAAAAATTTCCTCAATTTCCAAGGAGTAGTACCAGAATTTTCCCCTCCTAATTTTGGTCCCCCCACCAAAAAAGCCCCTCAAACTATTCTCCCGGTGGTATACGAACAAGCGCCATCCAGTATTCCCTCACCCCAAGGAGTGAAAACATTTTTGCAGTGAGCCAGCCAAGGGCCCTTGAGCCTATGTCGGCGCAGTATCAGGGGCCACTTTTGCACCATATGGGTATATCGCGAGGGGCAACCCAATATGAGGCGTACTTGCAAACCCACTTTTTCGCATGATTTTCGCCAAGCGTGGTGACGAGATCGCGTCCTGCCAATTCGCGACCGCAGGGCCATTCCGGCCCCACATGGGTCTGTCCCCTTGAGGACCCCAGTCAGACCCCTCATTTCAAAACCCCTGCTTACCTGCTCTTTTGCACCAAGCCCGCTCAGTATTGGGTACAGTGGAGGGGTCTGCCTGTGCGCTATCTTCCCCGGTGATGCCTGATGAGGCTGGTTTTCTGGCAGTGGCAGTCGCACAAAACCACCAGCACTCATGAGGTCTGCTGGGAGCTAAATGCTGTGGCTTTCAAGGCACTAGAACCCTAGCTCAATTACACAAGTGCTCAGTTGCACGGGCACTCTTGAACCCTCCACAGAACTGGTGGTGGGCACCCATGGCACGCCCACAGAGTGGGCAGCTGTGCTGCTACACCACCATTGAAGATGGTGCGAGGATTGAGCTGTCTGAGCTACTGCAGAGGAAGGTGCACTGAAAGTACCACAAATCGAGCCAACAACCAACCCTTTATGGGATATTTTGTTGTGCACGGGGTTGGCAGGACCGGAAAGCAGTCATTTATTTGGAGGCAATAGGGCACCCCAGCAGGAGTGGAAAGAAGTGAGTGGAAAGTGAGAAATAGCCAGCAATAATCATACCCCCCGTCCCCATGTCTTTGGCCCCCTGCCCCTCCCCTCCACAAAGAACAATCCCCCCCCACGCCCCAGGCCGCTGGCCCCACCATCCAGAAAGAGGAATCATGGCCCCATCATGAGGTTTTTTTCCCAATTTCCCCCCTTTCACCTATGTTCACCCTTTTTCACCTTTTTTTTGCTCACTTTTGTTGCACGTTCTCCTTCCTTCGGGGGAGCACCTGCCGTGGCGCACAGGTGGGGAGAAATACACAGTGGTGGGACAAATCCAAAGGGTATGAAAGCTCCACAAACGGTAAGGCAAGTCCATAGGGCAGTTGTTGAAGTTTGGTGAGAAGGGGGGGGGCTATAGGTCCCTTGGTGACTGCAAATGACGGGGGGCGGGGTCATATTTGGGGGGCCGGTTACAGGTGGGGTGGCGGGTTATGGGGGGGGGGGGGGGGTTACATGCTTTGGGGTACAGGGGGGCTGGGTTTCCATAACGCCTATCAACGCGGCTATGAACTCACTTTTACAGTGCCTTTTATCGCTTCATGTGGTCGCGCAGCAGCGTAGTGTGCCGGCTGGGGATCACCACCCCGTGGGCATCCTCCCGAGCTTTCACCATTACCAAGCGAGACGACCTCGTCAAAGCCAATCGCATCATGGTCAAATTGGGCTCCGCTGTGGTCACAAGATCGAACGGCGCTGGCATTGCCCTGGGACGGACAGCAAATATTGTTGAACAGGTTTCGCACTTGCAAGGCGCAGGTCGGGAAATGTTGATGGTGTCATCAGGAGCTGTCGCAGCAGGAAGACAAATCATGTACAACCAAAGGGCTTTGATGCGGCAGTTCGAAGCTGAAGGCCGGCCTTCATTGCCCATTCCGTCACGCCCTATCTTAATGCATGACTCTTCTGATTTGCCGGAAGACTGCAAGGCTCAAGAGTGTGCAGCGGTGGGGCAGAGCAGTCTGATCGCGCTGTATGAAGCAATGTTCAAAGTCTACGGGATGGGCTGCGGCCAGATCTTGGTGAGTGTTCCTGATTTGATGTACGCAGTTCCCAGAAGAGCAACGTGCAAGACCATTGAGAAATTGGTGCAAATGAAAATCGTGCCGATCATCAATGAGAATGATGCCATTGAATACGAACCTGCTGAGGGCGATGGGAGTGTTCCCATAGATATTGCCGACAATGATGCCATTGCAGCTCTGCTGGCAGTGGAGCTTAAGTGCGACCTGCTGCTGCTGCTTTCCAACGTGGATGGTGTGTACACTGGAGATCCTGCAGATCCCAAGTCCAAATACTTGCCCGAGATCACCCCAGCAATGTTGCAATCAGGTGAGATCGAGTTCAGCAGCAAATCCAAACAGGGCCGCGGAGGCATGGAGTCCAAGGTGAGAGCTGCACAGTTTGCGGCAGACAACGGTGTGGCAGTGCTCATTGGCAACGGGCTGGAGTGGAGGAACATCATTGACTTGATGGACGGTAAGCCAGGCGGCACCCTCTTTACCACTTCTTGAGCGGTTTCGTTCATTGTTTGTGTCCCTCGCAAAAGCTCGCCTCCTCCCTGCCCTTTGTCCATTTTCATAGTTCTGCAAGTGGTTTGACATTGCCATATACTCTCTTTTGAAGTAACCTATTTCAGCAAAGTTTCATGTATGCGGTCCAACGAAGTTTTTTTAGCAATGCACAAGCACAGTCACGGCTGCCTATGGTTGATCCTGTGACCTCGTGGCCTTGCCAACCTGAATGCCAAACCTGTGCATGGCAGCCCTGAGCTTGTTTCAAACCTGCTTAACCTGCTTAACCTGCCATCTGCTTAAAACACTTGGCAAGCAAAATGGCTCGCTTGTCCCAGTCCGAAGCCAAGCGCCCAGCCTACTCAATATCAGACAGAAGGTTGGTTCTGTGGCGGCTGATCTGCCTACCGCATGCACAGTTTGAAATTTTGCTGTGTTTTATCCAGTTCACACCAGATGGAAGCGCCACTGAGGAGACATATCTGTCACTCTCATGGCTTTCACTTACAGATGGTTTTATATACGTGGACTCGGTGTGCCTAAACAATGGGGGATATATTTCAGTACAACGTCGTTGTCGATGTGTGCACAGCTCTTGAAGGCCATGCAACCGGACCACGAGCCTGCGTTTTCCATTCCTACCCGCACTTCTTTGGCTACAGCCCCAGAGCCCCACCGTCCCCAGGGGTGCTGGGGACGTTAGGCAAATGAACCAGGGGAAGGAGTTGCAATGCAGTGTTGTGGTTGGTCGGTCTCATTGCTCTTGAGCATCATCGTTATAATCCCCTTGCAGGGGGCTGGATGCAGCAAGGCTGACGTTAGGCATCCCACGGGCGACATAGCCCAAGACCCTGGCTTCTGTCATCGATGGAGCCAGAGCATGTCACATCTAGACGCACATTTATGGGAATATTGATTTGATTACAACGCATTATTATTGCACACCATGGGTCCAGCCACCAAGGCAACAAGCTTCATGCTGCATGCAGAAGCACGTTCTGAGGGCGTGCCTGTCCAGCGCTAATCAGCAGGCAGCGGTAAATGCTCTCCCTGCTGATTTGAGTTGAGACATGCATGTGGGAGCACTGTGCCTGTGGTGTGGAGCACAGTGATGCCGTCTTTTTTGATGATTGATTTGATTCAAGGGCCTTACGATTGTTGTGTGTCCTTTGCTTTGTTGTATTTGAGGGCGCATGGGTTTGTGAAGTGGGCGGAACGCTGCAGATGTTAAATTTTTTCACACAAAATCAACAAGCTGCAAAGTCGTGTTGCAGGGTCTGTCCCCTTGAGGACCCCAGTCAGACCCCTCATTTCAAAACCCCTGCTTACTGCTCTTTTGCACCAAGCCCGCTCAGTATTGGGTACAGCGGAGGGGTCTGCCTGTGCGCTATCTTCCCCGGTGATGCCTGATGAGGCTGGTTTTCTGGCAGTGGCAGTCGCACAAAACCACCAGCACTCATGAGGTCTGCTGGGAGCTAAATGCTGTGGCTTTCAAGGCACTAGAACCCTAGCCCAATTACACAAGTGCTCAGTTGCACGGGCACTCTTGAACCCTCCACAGAACTGGTGGTGGGCACCCATGGCACGCCCACAGAGTGGGCAGCTGTGCTGCTACACCACCATTGAAGATGGTGCAAGGCTGCGCCCCAGTGGATTGAGCTGTCTGAGCTACTGCAGAGGAAGGTGCACTGAAAGTTCCACAAATCGAGCCAACAACCAACCCTTTATGGGATATTTTGTTGTGCACGGGGTTGGCAGGACCGGAAAGCAGTCATTTATTTGGAGGCAATAGGGGCACCCCAGCCCCGGGGGGACGGCCGGGCCCGGTCCTTGTATGCGACACCCCCCAGCCCCCCCCCCCCCCCCCGGGTTTTGAGAGATAGTGGGCTGGGGACATGGCGCCAACGGCGCCCCCTTTTTTCCGCATGGCGCCAACGGCGCCCCCCTTTTTTAGTGTGAGCGCCAGATTTCGCAAGACGAGGCGCTATACAAATGTCGTTTGTTGCGAGGTGCTTTCAGCGCGGATTGGCAAGACGGGGCGCTATACAAATGGTTTGTTGCCACCTGAAGATCGTGCATTCGGAGCAAACCCCCGGCCCGAGTGTAGCGCCAATTTCTTTCTGGGGCGAACACATTCGTTCAATCTTTCTTTCTCCTTCCCACGCTTTGTTGCGTGGCCCCTCGAGTTGGGGTTAGGTACTCACAATCCACGCTTCGGTGTGGCCCCTCGAGTTGGGGTTAGGGACTCACAATCCACGCTTTTTTGCGTGGCCCCTCGAGTTGGGGTTAGGGACTCACAATCCACGCTTTGTTGCGTGGCCCCTCGAGTTGGGGTTAGGGACTCACAATCCATGCGACGTTTTTCCGCGTTTTTCTTAGGCAAGTGCTCCATGGGGCGGTTCCCCTTGCAAAATCTTTCAAAGGCCAGCATGGTGCCCAAACCCAAACCTGTGTGTGCCGAAACCTAAACCACAACACAAGCAGTCGCCGCAGAGCGATGGGAGTAGGCACCCAGGAAAGCATTCTTCATTATGAAGGCTTGTTTACTACAGATCGTGGTGACAAAGGTTTGACCACGGACATTTCCCGCTCAGTGCAGTGTAGGATTTGCGAGGCAACAGTGCCACGCGTGTGCATGCGCACTCATGTGGGTCAGCACCTTCTGCGGAAGGAGTGCGTCCAAGGTCAGGAAGAGATTTCTTTGGCCACCGCTTGTGGGTTTTGTGGCGACCGTGTCACTTGCTCCACGCAGGTCGTGATGCGGAACAAGCGGACACATGCCTTGGTCACCCTCATGATCTCTGACTGTCCAAGTCAACCAGCTAAGCTACGCTGGAACACGCTTGCAAACAGATCCGCAAGCAGCCCGTGCACGAATCATCCTGTGCGCTGTCCGCTATGCACAAAGACAGTTTGGTCATACTGCATGGCACAACACTATGCCCAGTCTGATGCAGCGGCCTCATCTGCACCTGGCGACGTTGCTTCATCGTCGTCAAGCTTGCCTCCCCAGCCAAAGCCTCCTGCTCCCCCGCTCCCAAGTGAGTCAGAGGCAACGACCTCTGGGGCTGAGCGATCCCGTCCGCTTAAAAGCGTCGGGAAACGCACAAGAAGAGGCGGGACGAAGCCCAACGGGAGCTTCATTCGAAGCGCGCCCGCCGAGACTCCTCCTCGTCGTCCTCAGAGGGGGAGCTTTTCAAGGACCTCTAAGCAAAAGTCCATCCATTTTTTCTTTTAACCCCCAACTCTAACCAAGCTTCAGGAATTTTTCTCACAAACTAACCGGGGGGCGTGGGGGAACAAGAGGGGAGGGGGAAGGGGGAAGAGGGGAGGGTGGAGGGGGGAGGGGGGCAACACGGCGACCCTTAAGACTTTCTTCTCGGCAATGACGAGAAAGCGCTATTATCGCATACATACCTCCGTACCCCCAAACCCCCAGACACACAACCCCCCAGGAGGTGTGCATGTGGTAGTAGTGGGTCGCGCGCAAGCCCCCCCACCTTTGGAACCCCCCCCTACGGCCGAAATCCCCCCCTACACCCCCAGCCGACCCCTCCCCAAAACCACCCCCTGCCCCCCCCCCCCCCCCCCCCACTTTCTGAGTGTCTATTTTTTTTGGTGTCTTTTTGTCCATGCTTGCCCGGGCCACTGGGCCTTGACAAATTGCCGCCGACGTCACCTCCCTGTCCCCTGACCGCATGAGTGTCCGGGACACCCAGGCCCGTCTGGCCACCCTAGGCGAGGAGGTCATTGTCCCTGCCAACGCCGGCCAATTGGCGTGTTTGGCAGCCATCGATGACGCCGATTACATCATCCAGGACGAAGTGGTGCTGAAGAGTGGAGTTTCAGAGGCTGCCTCCCTGTCGTTCGACCTCTTCAAGGACTGCGACTCGTCCGAAAAACTAGCTGCCGTCCTTTACAGCAGTCGCCTCAACGTTGTGCTCGTTGGGGAAATGACTGAGTATGAAAAAATTCAAACTGCAATTAAGAGGCTGCTTACTGATCTGCCCATGTTGGGCCGCTTTGTTGCCATCTTGCTTGAACCTGTCAGCGATGATGATGACAAGCCATGGTTTCTCAATCGGGCACTCGCCCTCAATTCCAATTTGCCTTTCGGGTGCGACAAGCTGCAAATGGCAGACAGGTCTCTCATGCACATACGCACACATGGTCAATTTGATGTCTGGATTGCGAGCGGCACAAGGGACTCCAGGAGACTGTCGCCGCCCCTAACGTACAAGCTCCTGCGACTTATGACACCTGGGGCAGAGGTTGACAAAGTGGTGTTCCATGAGCCAGATGTGCGGGACAATCAGTACGCCATCCAGGTCCACAATGACCTGATCAATGGGCTGTTGGGGTCTATCGGCCTGAACTCTGATGAAGTCCATCTCCTTCCGGGAACAGACCCACGGAACTCGAAGTTGTTTTTCACGGAGTTGAATGAGGAACAGGTGAATACCGTGGTTTCACAATTCGGATCCAAGCCAAGGTTCCAGATTCAGCCAGTGGAATGGTACCGTGGGGCCAACTTGACCAACATGTCTGCTGTTTATGAGGTCTGGATAAAGAAGACACACAAGGAAACATGGTCGCCCATGCTGTATGCCTCAGTTCTCGCAATGTTCTGGACGATCCCGGGCGTCTTGCAAGCGCAATCGCCAGTGAAAATCCATGTGTTGGGCCCAAGTCAGCTACTGCTGGGCCTCACAGAAACTGGGCACTCGCTGTTGAAGACAAGGTATCGTGAACTGGTGGCGGCCATCGGGGCTGTCTTCAAGGACCTCAAGACAGGACAGCTCCTCGACAGAGACATCATCTCCAAGCCCACCGTCCCCTCGACGTGGAAGAAGGACCTGGTGGGCACAGTGTACATCTTGGATGTGGCACCTTGGTGGTATCTCTCGGATCTAACTGAGGCCCTTGCTCCTTCGGTACAGTGCCGGTACATCGCGGACCGTGTCACGTGGAGTGTTGGGGAGATGCGCACGGCCACATGGCGGCTGACCGAGGAAAGTGTGTCACAGCTAATTGGGAAAGTCTACTTGTCGGATTCTGGAATGCCTCCGATGTTTGTGATCTCCGAGGCGGACTATGAGGCGCGCAAAAAGCGTATCACGGACCGGCCCAGGAACACAGATGACGCGAAGACACGCAAGCAAGGCTTAATCACGGCGGGTGAAATGGCCAAGGCCATGGAGTTGGACGACCAAGTCAACAAGGTCATCCGCTCCCTCAAACGCAAACGGGACTTGAAGGGGGATGAGGCTTCGTCGTCCAATGGAGTAGCAGGATGACGTCTGCATCAAGCATCCCTCTGAGCAGCACGCTCAGAGTATTGTCCCAAAATATCAATGGATTTCAAACAAAAATAACCATGAGAAAGCGTAAGCAAACACGAATAGTGGCCCTAGGGTCACTGCTTCGGTCCCTGGAGGTGGATTTCTTCGCCATCCAAGAGCCCCACTTCGTCACGGCGGAGGATCGTCAGGCGGGCGTGCGGTGCCTATCAAAGTACGGGTATGGCTTGGACGGACCACTCCATGAAGAAGGACGGGGAGGAGTGGCACTGGCGTGGAAAACATCCAAGTGGACATTACAATCAATGAAGTTCTTGTCTCCCAGGGCGCTGAAAGCCTCGCTGTCGAGTGGTCCACTAGAGATCCCTTTAGTGGTGATCCATTTCCATCACAAGCACACGCGACGATAGCTGCAATGGAAAGACATCGCCAAGGAGCTGCATGGACCGAACCTAATTTTATGTGCCGATCACAATAGTCTAGTAGTGAAACATAGGGACGCCTTTGCGCCCCCAGAGTTTGAGTATGACACGTCTTTACGTGCCCGAGAACAGGAGGTTGCAACCTTGGCGAAAGCGGGTCTGCAGGACGTCTGGGTGGACATCCATTGTCCAACTCTGACGGATATCAAGGACAAAGAGTCATCGTGTCCAACGGGCTTCACGTACGGCTACCCTCGGGAAGGAGAGCGGCTCGATCCACAGAGATTACGCCGTATTGACCGCATACACACGACGTCCGAATTGTTGAGCTTGGCGACTAGCGTGTACCCCATGTTCCCTGCCAACTCAGACCACAAGGCGATCCTGGCTGAATTCACACCCCCATCCTTCGAAACGGAAGGCACGATTCCCAGATTCTACTGCCCAGAGACAATCCTCCAAGACTCCGAGGCGATGGAAGACTTGGAGACCTCTCTCAAGTCTATCACCTCGACGGGGTATCAATGGTGGGAAGATGCACTGGGCTGCATCCATACAAAGGCGGTCAGTCACCAAAGGGAACACAAACACAAAAAGCAGTCGGTTGAACTTCAAGCTCTACGGCTCCTACGTGTCTCCACAAGGGACTCTGTCACACCGGCGGTCTATCAGTTTCTTTCATCACTGGGAATTGCAGCAACAGAAGCGGCAACGGCCTACACCCTCCTGGTTGGGGTAAATGAAAAAGCGCAGCGTGACAGAACGGGCATGGAAACACTCTCCAAGCTCAAGGGGGTGATCGCGTCAGGGGAAACATCAGGGGACCTGAGAACGCGAAGAAATGAATTGTACCGGCTGATGCGGGAGCTGCAGGAACGAAAGAAACTCCAGCAGCTAGTGTCCCGGGCAGGCACAGCAGTACGCGGAGCAAAGGCGGTGGCCAAAGAGCTGGTAGAACATTGGGACCGAGTGTCCACCCCAACGGGAGCCACGGAGGGAGAATGTGTGGCCTACATGAAGGTGTTAGGAGTGGAACAGCGGCTGCGCAAGGCAGGTCGACTCCTATTCAAGCAGCTTTCCCTGGACATAGTACATGAAGGCCTCAAGAGGTTGAACAGCAACAGCTCCCCTGGACTGGACGGCTTCTCGGCAAAATTCTTCAAGAGGTTCTCAGAAATTTTCGAACCGCAAATGTATGAGTCACTGAAACGCTTCCTCGACGCGGGTACAATGCCGGAGACATGGACTTCGGGAGTGGTGACAATGATCCCCAAGACAAAAGCAATGCAAACGCCAGACTCTCTCCGACCAATCGCGCTGCAAACGACACGACAGACGTGGCTCACCAACATTCTCCTGATCCAGTTGGAGGATGTACTTCTCCACTGCATCCCGTCGCAGCAAACGGGCTTCCTTCGTCACAGGAGTATCCTCCAGCATGTCTATGGCTCACGGGCTCTCTGGGATGGCTTATGTGAAGGAGCGGCGTAATCAGTGGACTTCAAAAATGCATTCCCGACGATGTCTCACGAGATGGTGTCGGCGGCTTTGGGTCTAATGTGCATACCGTTCCTGTACATCCGACTGATACTGCATCTTTTACGTGCACCGTATCTGTACTCAGTTGGTAAGGGATATGTCCGGGGAGTCTACCAGCATCCGCGTGCAGGCACACGCCAGGGAGACCCACTCTCCCCGGCCATGTTCTCCCTGGTGGCGTCCTTTGTGATTTTCTCGCCGCAAGACCTGGATCCAGGACTAACTATCATGATGTATGCGGATGACCTCATCATCTTCTTGGACGGACAGGCCAACCCGCAGCTGCTGGGAAAGATATGGAAGGTGGTGTCCTGCTTTGGACAGTTTTCTGGACTGAGGGTCAACCTGAACAAAACGGCGGAAATAGTTCGCAACTGTGGGGGAATGGAGTGGGCGCAGTGCTTTCGAGACATTGGGGTGGACCTTAAAAACTTCGTCAAGAATCTGGGTGTACGCCTGGGGAATATACAGAACCACCAGGATGACCAAGGATGGGGGCTGACAATAGAAGAGGCCTTTGCGCCAGCATTGCAAGAGGCCTTTCGTCGAGCACGGGTGGTATCCACGCTGCAGTTGTCGATGGATGAACGTGCCTTCATGCTGACATCATGTATCCTACCAGTTGTGGCCTGGGTATCCAAGGCATATTATGCCCCAGTCCCAGTGATCAGGCAGCTGAAACTAGTGTACCACGTGACTATGGGCACCAACAGTTGGGGAATCACTCTGCCGATCCTCTCACGGCCACGGACGCACGGGGGACTGGCACTGCCGGAGCCGGAGCTGTTTCTCATGCACCAGGCAGCGGCTCCGTTCGTCAGCCTCTTGGGAGAGCCTCACAAGTATCCTAACAAGGCAGTGGAGACCTTCTATGCATGGGCGACAACAATTGGGTTCACACCGTCCAAAGACAACCTCCCATATATCCAGCTGGGCATGGTTCGGACGGCGGAGCTGACGTTCTTGGGATGGTCGGCAAAGGCACACTCATACATCCAACGGGTGGGCCCACAGGTGGCCCCCCCGGAAAACCAGGACCAGTTGCCACAGTGGCACTCTGTATACTTTCGAAATGAGTTCAACTGCTCCTACTACAATATGAAAATGATCCGGCAGGGGGTGCTGACGTGGGGTCAATTGCAATCCTTGGAAGACGTGAGGCTGTTGAATGCTCTGCCTCGAACATGGAAAGGGGTGTACAATCATGGCGGACGGCTCCTCAATAAGGTCTCATCACAAGGGGGGTTTGATACCCCCACAGTTCACGCCAAAAACTGGACCAGAGCATGGCTGCTTCAGTTTTACGCCTCACAGCCGGGGGTCCGCGACCCACAAACACCAGAGGTGTGGGAGCAATGGGCACAAGCACAGCTACCGCCGAGGGTGCGGGACTTTGCACAAAGAGTGCTGTGGCACAAACTGACCGTGCATGCAAGAGTCTACAAGAGGTCGGGCACGGACAAGTGCCCGATATGCTCTCAAAAGGAGACGGTGAAGCACGCGATGGTCGGGTGCTCCATGTTCAAAGCGGCGGCGGCGGTGATACAGCACTACTATGGCCCGGTGGAAACTGGGAACGGGAAGTCGGCGGTCCGAGACATGATGGAATCCGATCAGCAGGAGTGGTTGCTGAACACGAACCAAGGCTGGGCAATGTGGTCGGCGAGAAGTGCCCACTGGCGATATCGATGCGAAGTCAAAGCAGGAGCATCAGCGAGCGGTGTTCACATCGTACCTGACAACCTGGCTCAGGGAGCTGTGTGAATGGGTTGGGTTTTACTCAGGAGAGCGCAGGGAGCAGTGGAGAGGCTTCCAGCAGTCGCTGGAGCAACTTCGAGATACCGGAGTGCAGCCGCGACAAGGGGAAGTACGAGTAAATGGGGGATTGAGTGCGTGGTGGCAAACGCACACGGAGTGCTTCACACAAGAACGCGACGCCGGCACACACAGTTGGCATAGGGAAACAGAATCACGCCCGAAGCGCCCGAGGCGGGCAGGCCCGGGAGTGCTTCAAGGAGTGCAAGACCTGATTGCAGAACTGGTTGCAAAGGGTTACAGGATTGTGTACACGGACGGGTCATCAAAAAGACTGAGCGACAAGGACATGTGCAGGGCAGGTGGCTTTGGCGTTTTCGCGGCGGAAGATGAGCAAGGGCTTGAGGTGCGTGTCTGCGGTTATGTACCGACACGCCACAGGCAAACAAACAACGGAGCGGAGCTTTGGGCAGCACTAGAAGCCCTACAGGGGTTCTGGGTGCCAAAACTGGCAATCGTCACCGACTCACAGTACCTGCAACTGGGAGCGACAGGCAGGGCCCAACACTGGAAGTCAAAGGGATGGACAACCACATCCGGTAAGCTGCAGGTCCACGTTCCCGTCTGGGAAATGCTGCTCCGGGAAATGGCAAAGCCAGGAAGAGAAGTCAGGTGGGAGCATGTCCCGGCACATGTCAACGTGCAGGGGAATGAGGTGGCAAATGGATTGGCGATGGAAGGCATGTGCTCGAGCCCGCTGTGGTCCTAGCATGTCGCACAACAGTCATCATCAGGGTCAGAGTCCACGTTGGGGTTGAGGGGAGGTTCAGGATCCGAATCAGAGGACACCAAAGCACTCTGGTCATCCCTGGGTATGGTACCCATGGATAGTGATGAGCTGACAGGGGAAGCATCCGGGGAACCAGCGCCACGTGGAATGGGGTTATACACCTCGAGCAGTTCGGATAGTGAGGACGTAAGGACAGGACACACACACCAGGGAGGATTGTTGGAAGAACTGTCAGCAGCAGAAACACTGTCCTTCAGCACGGATGTGAGCGACACCAGGCGGCAGCGTAAGAGGCGAAAGCTCAGGAAAAGTAGGAACCCTGGACAGGGTCGTTAGCAGCAGAGCCTGTAGCCCCTGCATTCTGATGCGAAAATCTCATAGGTTTCAAGCCCAACAATGCCTGCATGTCTGAAACCTGCGTTCTAATGCAGGAGCTATTCGTCACGAGAGCCGTGTCCTGTCGCGGCGTGCAACAGCACACAAGTGTGACAACGACAGCGGCTGAACTCAGGCACAAACCCCGCGTCCTGTCGCGGAAGAGCTTCCGGGCGTGATGCCGCCGGAAAAAACATGGAAGGAGCAGGGACCACGTCAGCAACGACATGGCCCATACACACAAATCTAGCCAGCCCCGAAGAAAGTCAAGCCTCAACAACAACGCCAGCGTTTCAAGGTGCAAGCACTGAGCCAGCTGGACGCCATTGCGAACAAAGGGCTGAGGGCAGTCGATGCCGAGCTCACCACAATGGCCTGGGCCCGCAATCAGCAGATCTGGCTCCGATTGGACCAACCACACAGCACTAGGATGCACTGTGAGATTGTGGACAATCATGGGGAGCCATTGCTGATGAGCAACCAAGAACTCTACTCGGTGATGGTCCAAATCAACTGGACCCTGAAGACTCAGGCTCTGACGAACATGCATGTCCAGTGGCGACCCAAAAGTGCAGGCAAGTGGCATCCGTTCCAGTGGGAGGTGATCCTCCACTGTCCGACGGCAGAGGGACACACAGCAGTGCCCTCCTCTGTGAGCAGAACTGGAGACTGCATGCATGTGTGGCTGGCGGGCCGAGCTGATCTCTTAAGGCTGTTCCAGAGAACGCTCTTCAGGCAGGCGGACCCGGTACCCGGGGACGCTGTGCGGTTCCTCTACACGCTGCTGAGCACACCCCCATGCGAAAGGCGATATGCCTGACAGGGGATGACACGCAGGAGGGAGTAGGAAGGATCGGAACAAGTGATGCCGACAACCACTCGTCGTAGCTCAGTGGGTATACCGCACCTCTTCTGTCCTGTGGAGGAGGGTTCGAACCCCGAGAGGGATAGAGATCCACCGAACGTCCTGAAACCCCCTTTATGCGAGAGAAAGAGAGAGTGGGGCGCAATGGGCGAGAGAAGGAGAGAGAGAGAGAGAGAGGGCAAGAGAGAGAGGGAGAGGGAGAGAGGGGGAGAGAGACCCACAGAGCAAGAGTCGGGGGCTAACCGGCACTGTGGGAGGGTGGTGGGTTCGAGCTGACCAGGGTGTGTGGGCAGCCGAGGCAGCATAGAGCTGAGCAGCTTAATGGTGAAACATCGGGACGCCTTTGCGCCCCCGGAGCACGGGCGTGACACGTCATTACGTGTCAGAAAGCCCGTTCACGACAGGGGCTGCGAGAGTGCGGCCCACGGGAGGGTGGTGGATGGTGGGTGCGAGTTGACTTGGATATGTGGGCGGCCTGCGCACACATGGTGTGGAACTGAACAGGTATGCGCCACAGTACGGCAATGCATCTGTTGTCAAGCCACAAAAACTTTTGGTGCAACGTTGAGACGCCTAAGCGCCCCCAAAGGCGCCTTTGCGCCCCTGGAGTTCGGATATGACATGTCTTCACGTGCCAGAGAGCAAGAGCAAGACAGGGGCAGCATGAGCAAGACCTGCAGGGCAAGGGTTAGAGACTAACCGGCACTGTGGGAGGGTGGTGGGTGCGAGCTGACCTCAATGTACAGATGGCCAAGGCCAAAGCACAGTCAGCAGCCACCTGGAGTGGAACAGAACTGGTCTGCGCTGCAGTGCAGCGAGGAAAACACTGAACTACGTGGTTATGACCATGCACCTGTGACACGGGGGCGTATGCGAGCCCAGTATCCGTTGCCTCATGCCCCCCCCCCCCCCCCCCCGAGTTTTGACAGATAGCTGGGGGGGTGTCGCATCAGGACCGGTTGTAGTCGCCCCCCCCGGGACCCCAGCAGGAGTGGAAAGAAGTGAGTGGAAAGTGAGAAATAGCCAGCAATAATCATACCCCCCATCCCCATGTCTTTGGCCCCCTGCCCCTCCCCTCCACAAAGAACAATCCCCCCCCACGCCCCAGGCCGCTGGCCCCACCATCCAGAAAGAGGAATCATGGCCCCATCATGAGGTTTTTTACCTAATTTCCCCCCTCTCACCTATTTTCACCCCTTTTCACCTTTTTTTGTTCATTTTTGCTGCACGTTCACCTTCTTGGGGGGGAGCACCTGCCGTGGCGCACATGCAGGGAGAAATACACAGTGGTGGGACAAATCCAAAGGGTATGAAAGGTGCACAACGGTACGGACATCCACAGGGTATACAAAATCCACAAGGGTAGGAGATCTCCACTATGGTGATCCTCCCAAGACCACTAGCTGACATTCTCATTTGGGATCGCGAAGGGCCTAAAAGATCCAAAGGGCATTACATGGATTTCCAAGTGGGCCTTGCCGAACAAACATTCTTTATGTTTTTCATCTCACAACTGTATCACTTAGCAGGCACTTTCCATAGGCAAAAGCGGAACAGATGGAGCATTGCATGTTGTTGAGGGTGTGAAGCCCCGGCTGTAAATGGCCTTTTTTGGTTTGCATATCATCTTATGGGAAGGGAAAGTAGTGCCATTGTGTCGAGCTAGGGTAGTTGGGGTGGCCTATTTTGGAGGGTGTTTGGAAGGGCTCGGTGTGGGGGCTAATCATGGGGGAGTCTAGTCCAAATGGGCATGCCAAATTATTCAGGTACGAAATAGAAAGTGGATCCTGCACGCAAGAACACTTCTGGTGAGTGTGAGAAGTACACACCAGTGAAAAACCACAAATGTTGAAAAGTATGAAAAATATTGCCAAGGTGAGCTCTGTAAGCGTCACAAAATACAAACACCACCACATGGGTTCCGGGACCATGTGTGTTGTTTCTCGTGCACCCATTTCATCATCTCGCACAAACATGATTCATTTTGGTTCATGTTTTGTTTTCTAGTCCTTTAAGAAATTGATTCCCAAGCCTCCCAATCCCAAAAGAAATTGATTCTCAAGGCCCCAGTCCGTTCAGAAATTGATTCGCAACCCGCCCAATCCCATAAGAAATTGATTCCCAAGGCCCCAGTCCGTTCAGAAATTGATTCCCAAGCCATAAGAAATTGATTCCCAAGGCCCCCAACCGCTTAAGAAATATGCGTGTCCACAAGGCCCTTGATGGCTCTTCTATATCAAATGCTTGTCCGCAAGGCCCTTGATGGTTGTTGGAAGCACAAGCTCGACCCTGCCTTAGTATTTAAGTCACCCCACAGCTCAGCCATTTCCCTTAGTCATGGAGTCCAAGGATATGGCAGATTTGGGCGCTCTCAAAGACTCTATAATCCAGAGCCTCAGCAATGTAAGACACCTCTCCATGTACAATGTATTGTTTGGGTGACCAATATACTACACAATAGTCTACACAGCTGACCCTAGTCTAACCCTAAAACCTGCAGCTGCAGAAGACAGAAAGCTAGGATTCACACCTAATGTCGGAGAACTTGACAACAGAACTAAACTGTGAAAAGAGAACTGAGACTCCAACGGGAAAAAGGAAACCTCAGGACTCTCGGATTTTAGTCCTGGTCTAGGGTATTCAAAATTTGAATAGGAGAAGGGTCCCGGGTGGGAACTGCCTTATCCTGGCAAATTGAACTCAAGCCTTCACAAAACTTTCCAGAGCAGACTCTGACTCAAAAGCACTACTCTCAGACAGAAAGTATGGAGTTACCTGAGCCGCATATGGGGTTAGACTCAGGTCTTCGCTCCATGACGCACCTAGCGATTTGCACTGCACATCCAAGACCTGCACTAAGCACGGCCAGGGGCCTTGTGTCAGGTAGCGGGGAGCTTCCTAAACTAAAACAAGCAAAATCTATCAGGAGACTAGGATCAGAGGAGACTATCCAGCAACACTTCATGACGCTTCTTGTCACAGTGTCAGATGGTGACGTAGCAAGATTTATTCCGACTCATAGCAGCCTTGTTGCTCTGACAATGAATGAAGGAGTACCCCCTTACGGAGGGAAGCAGGTGCAAGTAATGGACCCTGAACCAAAGCAGTACAAGTGAGCACATGAACACTCAAAGAAATAGATCATCCCCTCCTGTAAAGTTCAGCAGGATTTTCCCTCTGTCATGCCTGGGAAAAAATTGATTTGTGGTCACACTAAAGCAGCGCTCTCATCTAAGGACTTAGTGTGTGGTGTCAGTGGCACTTCAGTGCATGCCTCTTAAGACATACATACCATGCCAGTTTGCCCTCGGAGGATTCTACACAGGCCCGCTGTGCCACCTTGTGTGCTGAGGCACAGTGGTGAAGGGCAGCCAGGCCCGGTCGAAAGTGTCTGGCCTCCAGTCCAAGCACACAAAAGCCGACAAAGGCGCAGCTCAGACGAGCGCGACTGTGCCTGGGCGATGATGTCCGCCTCTGGGGAACCCCAAGGGTCCCCATGGGAGGCAACGCCCATTGTCGTCTCAGACCCCGCCGCCAAAATGGCAGGACCGCATGGCTACGCCGCGGAGCCCAGCCCTGAGTCGGGGGTCGGGGGCTGGCTGGCCCATCGTGACGCCGTCAGTGGGCTGCCCGGCAGCGGCCCTGCCGGAGAGGACGGGGATTGGGTGGCCGCCGCAGCCACGGACCTGGCCTCTGCGATCACCTACCGGCCGCCAGGGGCGAGCCTCACCCATCGCCCCCGCATGCTGGTGCTCTACGGTAGTCTGCGGCCCACGTCCTACAGTCGCCTCTTGGCCCACGAGTGTGCGCGGCTGCTGGAGGCCATGGGGGCGGATGTTCGGGTCTATTGTCCCCGGGGCCTACCGGTGCGGGACCCTGCGCTGGAGGACGATGCCAAAGTGCAGGAGCTGCGCGCGTTGTCAGAGTGGTCGGAGGGGCAGGTGTGGGTGTGCCCGGAGCTGTACGGACTGCCCTCCGGGGCCTTCAAGAACCAGATCGACTGGCTGCCATTGAACACGGGCAGTGTCCGCCCAACGCAAGGCCGCACTTGCGCTGTGCTGCAGGTGCGCGGGTGGGCATGTGCGTCTGGTGGTTCGTCTCTGTATGCCGCCTGCATGCGCACGTGCATGGGGTTGTGGGTGGTGCCTTTGTGTTGGTGGGGATGTGGGCATGTGCGTGTGTGCGTGCATGTACGTGTGTATGTGTTGATTGATGACCAGCTGACGAGGAATTGACATTCGGACCCGGCGTTGTGCTGCTCGTCTGTTTGTTTGCAAATTGTGTATGTGTTGATGCGGTTTCCTGCTTGCAGGGGCGGTCACGACACGTGGACCGCCCCACCCGTTGGTGCCTCCTGGTGATGTACCTGTTGTACTACAGAAAGGGGCCTAGCCGACATGCTTTTCAACTCCTTCTTCTACTGATCCATTCGGCCTGACGAGATTCGTTAGCGACCGGCGCTGTGCTCTGCTTGTCACGCCTGTTCGTCTCGCTTCAATCGCGTGTATGTGTTGTGTGTGTCTGTGTCTGTGTGCTGAAGGCGCTGTTACCAAAAGGCAATGGCCAGGTTGTCGCACCAATGGGAACTGGTAGACGGGTGGGCCCTGATACCAATCCTTAAGCTACGTATTAACACCTTGGTGTCAGTGCCAGAATCTCACAGTGCAGGGGGCCATGCAGTGGGAACCCGCCCGTTCACTGCCGCACTGCTGGGGGCAGTGGGCAGTTGGACTGCTGCAGTTGGTCTCACGACACCACGGTGACCCACTCCCCGAACCACAGAAGCGTGGAGTAAAGGGGGGAAACCCTGTCGGCTCGCGGAAACCAATAGCTTGGGGTGCTTGGGAGGGCTCTGGCCCCTTGGAGTGGGAGCCCAGGCTCAACCACGGCAATCACCATGGTCGGACCATGAGTGGAGTAACCCGCTTTTGTAGCCCAGGTATTCGTTTGGTTTCTAGGAAGGGCTGGAGGTATGGTATCTCGGACCTGCGTTAATGGGGTGTGGGTATGCCTTCCCTCTGGGAGAAACCCTCGAGTCATAAGTTTCCCCCATTCCTTGAAGGTGGGAGTGCCGCCACCCACAAGTAGGGCGTCCGTGGATAATTTCCTGGTCCGTTGGTAGGTGCAGAACGACGCTGAGGGTAGGTGAGGGCACAGGGTATGAACTGGATCACCCAGAGCTGCGTATTGATTTCTCTATCAACAGACCGAAAGACGTGTAGCGCTGCCCTGCAACTCCGAGTAGTTTTCTTTCACCGATTTTCTTGCTCTGTTCTTGTTTGCGGTTCTCATTGTGTGTGTGTGTGTGTGTGTGTGTGTGTGTGTGCCTGCAGGCCTCTAGTTCAGCGATGCTGCCAGAGGCTGTACCGGAATGCCGCTGGGATACAGCATGTTGACCACCTTTCCTGTCCTTTGCACTGCAGACAGGCGCCTAGTGCAGGCGGGACATGCTTCTGTTTTTGTTCTGCTTTGCACCTGACGAGATCTAGTACACTCACGCCGCCTTTTGCAGTGCCCTGTTTGTCGCGTCGACTGTGTGTGTGTGTGTGTGTGTGTGTGTGTGTGTGTGTGTGTGTGTGTGTGTGTGTGTGTGTGTGTGTGTGTGTGTGTGTGTGTGTGGTGTGTGTGTGTGTGTTTGTGTGTGTGTGTGTGTACGCCTACATGACTGTTCGCTCTCTTTTGTGTTTGGCCTGACGAGAAGTCCAGTCACCCCGTGCACGTGCTTTGCCTGTGATCTTCGGCACGAGGGCGTGTATTCGGGTGCCTACAACGTGTGTGTACGGGGGTGTTTTCGGCCTGCTCATGTGGGCTTAACACTCTGCTTCGTGGTTTTGCTGTTGCAGGTGAATGGAGGGTCTCAAAGCTTCAACGTGGTCAATGAGCTGCGGCGGTTGGCCCGCTGGATGCGGATGCCGTGCACTACAAATCAGAGCTCTGTGGCCAAGGCCTGGAAGGAGTTCGGCGACCATGGCCGCATGAAACCCAGCGATCTTCGCCAGCGTGTCGTAGATGTGATGGAGGAGCATTACAAATTCACGCTTTTGATGAGGGAAGTGGCTGATCTGCTGAACGACCGTTACTCCGAGCGATTGGAAAAAAAGGAAAAGGGTCGGCTTCTGACACAGGCTGAAAAGGAGGCAGCCAAGGACGCTGCTAAGAAGTGACAAGCCCCCCAAACCCCCTGATGTGTTTGTGGATTTACCCCCCCCCCCCCGCCTCCTGCATCGCTCAAACCGAGGTTTGCTGGCGGCACCAGGGACTGGTTGCCGTTGTGGGGCAGAATGCTGCGAATGTGCATAGTCGTACTGGTGCTCCTTTCTCAAAGCACCATTGTTGCCACTACCTTTACTGGAGGCCAGTCACTTTGGACTGAATGCCCAGCGATTGGCATTGGAGGCCACACTGTTTGGAATTCTCTTACAGAAATCCAATTCAATTATGTAGAGGTTTTGTCTGCCATTTGTGTTCATCGTACTGTGCCGCACTGTCTGTCCGGGCCCTGTTCAAGTATGATTATGACCACACCCCTGTGGATATTGCAATGGTGAGTGAGCCTGCCCGTTCAGCCTGCATGGTATCTTTGAATTTATTGAAAGTACTTTCTTGTTTGTTTGTGAAACAAGACGGCACCGGCCCTCGCTTTTTTGAAATCCATAAGCAGTTTTGCTCTCCAAGATCCCAAATGCGGCACACACGGTGCGGCGGTCACAAAACCCTCAAAGTGTCAATCATGGAAGAGAGTACCAGGTTTCGGCAAAACATTTTGCCCTCATCAACTCTTCTTCAGCACGTCTAGAACGAAGTAGACCGAGCAAAGCAGATGACAATGCAATGCCTTTGATGTCAGA
Organism: Eutreptiella sp. 'Long Island Sound 2002'; assembly: GCA_964036045.1. Lineage (NCBI taxonomy): Eukaryota > Euglenozoa > Euglenophyceae > Eutreptiales > Eutreptiaceae > Eutreptiella > Eutreptiella sp. 'Long Island Sound 2002'. Next base: position 4,267,897 of record OZ038381.1, read on the forward strand.
GTCAGCTCATCCGTATTATGTGTCCGCTAAACTGGTCACAAGGCTGTACCTTACACGCTGCACAGCGCATACAACTGACAAACAGATTGATGAGACGAACCTCAAAGTCTCTCAAAAGTACACAAGGCAACAGACAAATCGCATGTACCTGCATTTGTCGTCTACCCAGCCCTTTGGCACTCTGAAGACCGTACCCGTTTGGGGGGGACAACAGTGCCTTTCAAAGATAAGACAGGCATGGCTCTTGGCACAAGAGCGTTATATATCTTGGTACATTTGTGATGGAAAATCGTGTTTGTTTGCTGGGTGCATTTGGTTCATTCCATTAGCGGAGCCACCAATCCAACTCATGATATCGATGAGGCGATTGGGGTATGCTCCGGCTAGGAATGCAAGTAGCTCCTTCAGAGTCGACCACGACCCCTGTCATTGACATTGTCATTGTCATTGACAGGGGAAGTTGCCATCTTATATTCTGTGAGTGTACTTTAGTTGCCGAGACTGTCTCGTACTGTTGCAGAACTGTTGCACTGTTCAATTCGACGATGGTGGTAGATGTTTGTGAAGTGTGTGGGATCGGTGCGATTCTGAAGCCCATTAAAGACCTCGAGAACAAGGCTGCAGTGAATGACATGGGCACCATCGCCGTGCTTGGCAAAATAGTGGCTGAGCAGTTCCGTGGACCTGGGCTGGCGCCGGTAGTGGACCGCCCGTGGCCAGCAGATGTCCGCCGCAGACATAAAGAAGATCACAAGGGAAGTGCTGTCATTTTTATCAATGTCCAATCGAGATGAGGATGTAGACAGAGACTCAGAACTGATGCTTGATGATTTCCACTGCTGCTGGTGCCGGTATCACTATTTGTGGCCCTCCCAACCCTGCTCTCCCACTCTTTTCAGGTCCAGAATTGGAAGAGGAGGAGGAGAGGGAGGCGGAGTCCCGCTCCTTGCCTTCCACAGTGTCTGATTGTGGCTGGTTGCAGCCTTGCAGTGTGTACTGAATTCTATGTGGTGCAACAGCAGTATGCCATGTATGCTTGGCACGGCTAAGGGGGCGCACAGTGCGCTGTGCACGCGCTGTGTGAAAAGTCGGCTATTTTCCACCACTGGCCGCCATGGGTCCCAGGGTCCTGAATTCCGCACCCCCGATGCGGTTTTGAATTGATCATGCATCCTTCTGTGGGCGGGTGCTTTTCAGGGGTGTTCCCGGCAAAAACAACATAATAATTGGTGCTGTGCAAAAACGCCCCTTCAGCCATCGATTGATGGTGGTCATCACCCCATCACAACTATCCAAGATTGGATGAGCATGGTCCTTTTCTGTCAGTCAGGCGCCACAGGCCCCCCACAAATCATCAGATGACGAACGAAAGGCGCTGTAGGCACAAGGAATTGATATGAGTGAATGCCCAAAAGGTGCCCAGGCATGACCTGCCATGGCAGAGCAGGCGCGCTTCACATCCAAGAAATGAGCGGTTGCCGAGAGCTGGGAGGTGTGGTAGGCATTTAGGGGGATTGGGCTGGCACCTGTGAGGCACAGGACCTGGAAGAAGTGCCCAGCAAGAATTTGTTTGCGTAGGCACTGGTTGTGGCGTGCATTTGAGAGTGCCCGAAGTGAGATGGTGGGGGCTCATCTGGGTCCTGTGACATCTTGGTGGTCCCAATTGGCGCGAAAGTCCTTCATAAAGAAGGCCCACTGCTGATTTCCTTCCGCGAAGGGGAAGAAGTCACTGCGCACCCAAATATCTCAGGCTGTCCAATCGTTGATGAACAGCTCCTACGCCCACCTCTTTGCACGCTCCCCAACTGGGGGCGATAACAGTGGGTGCATCAAAGCCGTAATAGGTCGTCCCACTAGCAGAGCGGGAGGTGGAAAACCTCCCTCCAACTATTAATTAATTAATTAAAAAAAAAATATGGGGGGCTCGTCGGTGTGGCGGCCGGGCATACCAGGGGAGCCCAACCAAGACCAAAGGATGGCCTTGCCCCACCCTCCGGCGCTGTGCCGCGTGTACCCGTCCGCCACACACACATCTAACACCCTTGAGGTCCGCGGCGTGCATACACATCCGGCACCCTTGGGGGCCGCGCCGCTCATACCCCCCCCCCCCCCTTGTCGTTCCCCACCCCTTGTCGTTCCCCGGGGGGGGCTGGGGGACCGTCACTTGGTCAACCCAAAATTTTTCGTTACGGCTCATTGTGTTGTTGTGTGGGTGACTGTGTTGTGGGGTACTGCCACTTGTATCCTTTGTACTCATGGCAGGACATTTTGCTCACTTTCGCTGAATGGAACTTGACAGCACAGCCATGTTTCTCCCTGGGACAAATGTGATGTTCATCCGCTCTGCAGGGGAACCTGTTTTGGCACAGGTCGTTGGACACAGTTTTGGGAACAAGTTGTATTTTACAAGGGACATTCCCGAAGGGAAATAGGTTCCCAAAAATCTGCTTGCGCCTGCCAAGCGGGTCTGTAGTAGATTTTCATTTCTCAAAATGTTCCAAGTCCCCTATGGAGCAGACTGAGATTGTCTGGTAGGTCATGCCTGCATTTTGTAAAGCCGAGTACTTGGCCATGTTGGCCAGAGCCCATGTGCACAATTGCATGTTTCCGGGGAACCAAGGTCTCGGGTTTGAGGAAGGGACTACATCCAGCCAGGTTGTTTCTGCTCATTTCTTCTGGAGTGCATTGTGCCACCCAGCTGCCCCTGCTTTGCTGCAGCATTTGACAGCCATAGTGATCAACTTCTGGGAGCTTTGCAACGCAGAGTGATCCAGCCAGGTTCACAGTGCTGAAATTTTTTCAAGCAGGCGTGGGGCCACAGATTTCAGCATGTTTCGCTCAGGTCAAAGTGCCGTGATTCATTCTGTCATTCAGCCAATTGCAGTTGCATGGGATTCATGTCTATTTGATAAAAATTTTATTGCGCACTTCACAGAGCTGAATTTTTTCAAGCAGGCCTGGGGCCACCACTTTCAGCTCTGTTGTGTGCCTGGTTTCCACAATGCTTCCCTGATCAGTGCCACATCTGGACCCAGTGGTATGTTGCGATCCAATGCAGGCCACGCTCGTCAGCTTCATTGACTGCCACATAAAGTATATGGTGCTGAAAAATTTTGAACCAGGCCTGGGGTCATTTCCACATCACCTTCTTTTTCCAGGGTAATGGGTTTTTGATGGTTCTGGTGGATGTAGGACAGCTATTCAGGTGTGCAGGACAACAACGCCCCCCCCCCCCCCCATGCCAATGGACCCCCCATGCCAATGGACCCGCCATGCCAATGCCCCCCCCCCCCGTCTCGAAAGAAGAAACATGGCCCCCCTGGCTACCCCCTCTCGAAGGAAGAAACATCCCCCCCCCCCGAGATTTTTTCACCAAATCGCACAAAATTGCCCTTTTTTGCCTAGTTTCCTGAGTGTGCAATGGCATGTGATGGGCACCATCCTTGGTGTCATGTGTTTGGTTTTCAATGTAGATTTTCATTTCTCAAAATGTTCCAAGTCTCCTATGGAGCAGACTGAGATTGTCTGGTAGGTCATGCCTGCATTTTGTAAAGCCGAGTACTTGGCCATGTTGGCCAGAGCCCATGTGCACAATTGCATGTTTCTGGGGAACCAAGGTCTCGGGTTTGAGGAAGGGACTACATCCAGCCAGGTTGTTTCTGCTCATTTCTTCTGGAGTGCATTGTGCCACCCAGCTGCCCCTGCTTTGTCAGCTTCATTGACTGCCACATAAAGTATATGGTGCTGAAACTTTTTGAAGCAGGCCTGGGGTCATAAGTTTCAAACATCATTGTTTCTATAGTTGCAGTTTTCTTCGTGTTTGCTATTGTGTGCTGGTATGTAGAAAGAAAGGCATGGGAAACAAATGTCGAGCACCACAATAAAAATGGTGTAAAACCATGAAAAAATTGCAAAAGGTGGCTAGCGTGAGCTCCACAGCTACCACAAAGATGCAAGAGGTACCAAGCATTGGTCCCCACCACGTTTATACCGATGGCACAAGCTAGAAAATGCGTACACAAATAGTTTTCTTGAGTTTTGATGCGAATTCGAGTCCCAAGCATTTTAACATCCCAGAACCCAAGCCGAAGCCAAAGCCAGCTCCAAGGCCCAACGCAGCACCGAAGCCCTGGCCCCAAGGGGCAGCACAAACAGGAATTCAGAAGGCTCCAAGCAGTGGGGAGGCTCATCGCTATCACACAACCGCCGGTCGAATGGTAACGCAGCCGACGCAAAGTTTTCGGTCGGCGGTTCGAATTGTGGTCGGCTGACTGTTGGTGGTGGCGGCGGCGGCGGCGCCATATTCACCCGACCCGGGTTCGAACCGCCAACCAAAAAGACTCCGGTCAGCTGCGTTTTACTACAGTGTGTACTAGGTTTTACCAAATTCCCCTGCCAAGCCTCCTACTCAGAAGGCAAAACCACCACCCAAGAGTGCTGCCCAAAGCATTCCAGTGGAAAGTGGAGAGCATGTGCAAGAGTTCAAGGTGAAGTGGAGCAGGACCAAGAAGTTTTACACCGAGCCGGTCAAGGAGTAGGTCTTAGTACATTCGCAGCCCTTTGAACGCATCTTATGCTGATTGCTTTCGGTTTTGCTGCAATTTCTGTGTGTGCAAATGTGCATGTACGGTGGTGGTGCGGTCCCCCAGGGGGGGGTGGGGGACCGTCACTTGGCAACCGTCCCCCAGGAGGTGGTGGGGGACCGTCTTCCCTGGGGTGGGGAACGACAAGGGGGGGGGGGGGTACATGTCCGCCACCGTACTGCATTAATACCCTTGTGGTTGGGTGTTGAAGTGTGAACAAATACTCTAATGGATTGAACGCTTATCATCCCCTGTGTCATGCAAGCTTAGACATTGAGATAATTTTTTTAGATGCAAAAAATTTTCGGCGATCTAAAAAAAAGGTAGAAAGGTGCTAAAATTTTAGTGAAACCATGCCAAAATTGATCAAAACGATCCCAAGTTTTAGCAAAAGTTGCTTTGAAAATGAGTAGCTCACGCTCAAGAACATTTTTTCATGCAAAGCAAAAATAACATTGCAACAAGCTAGCTGATTCTGCTTTGGGATTGACCCTTCTAGCAATTTCTAGAAAGAATAGAAAATGCAACAGCTCAACCTAGCTTTGCCCAGCCCCACCCAATAGTACCCTACCCAACCCCACCCAACCAAAACCAACGTGGAAAAAGAGAGGTCTAATTGTAATGAATCAAAACATTTCTACGGCACATACGTTGATCTTTTTGCCCCTGAATTGGACCTGGGTGTGCGCGTGTGCTAGCAAGCACTGTGACCTCAAAAAAAGGATGGAAATTTGCAGTTTGAAGGAATCCAATGTTAATTCAGCGAATTGAAATTCAATTCACCACGGATCTGTATCCCTAATTCATAGGCATGTAGCTTGCGTGTTCTGGCCATTCCCATCTAGGACACTTAACTCTGTTCGCAATATGCCGCCATTCGCTGAAAATGTATGAGCATAGCTTCGCATTCAAAAAATAGTTGGATGTATGTTTTGACAACGAACCGCTGGTGTCCCCAATATAACAAGAGAGCAAAAACATATGATGATCATGTATGCAGGATGCAAGCCCTTTCTTGTAACCAAAAGCCGCATTTGCGTGAGAGCCCAAGGTAGGTCCCGCCCTCTTTCATGTACGGACAACGCGGTGCCTTTCTACTTGCCCTGTGGTGTACGCGGCAGTGTGCAACGAGCATATTTCTTGAAAATTACAGCCCGTTTTGGGTACGTTATTGTGCTTGTCTTGGCTTTCTTTGTGAGGGCTCTGAGCCATCTTAACAGGCTTGCCAAAAAAAGCATCTCCCACCGAGAATGTACAATGACTATTGTCACCTACATATTGGTTTTCTACTTTGTATGGTTATCACAACATTGAATTTTGAAATAGATATGCCTCCATATGTGAACTTTGCCATTATCAACATGGCGCCTCTGAGCATTGGCACCGCAGACGGGACGGGCCGGAATGTGTGCTAGCGCCACTTTGTGTACCAACTTAGCAGGTCAATTTTTGAGAAATTGGACCCAAATCCTGGGGATCCTTCAGCTTGGATGGATCAATTGAATCTTAAACCAACTCCCCAATCACTCAAGCTTGTTCTGCTAACAAAAAAATTGGGCAATTTTTGCCAATTCAAGCCGCCGCACTTTGCGCGCCAAAAATTGGCCTTTTCGTCTGCCGACCAAACAACTTTGAGTTATTAGACATTTAACTTGGGTCCCAATTACGCGACCCAAACGGCAAAAGACAAAATGAATAAGCCAGGCGGCTCAAAATCGGCCTGCTAAAGTTCCCAAAAGAGTTCACGGAAGCATGCACCAATTCCAAAGGGTTGTCGAAAGCAAGAATATGACAGAAACACTTTTGTACATACAAATACAATAGATTTCTCATTTTGGGTACAAAACTAGTCCTATTTACATTGTCCACATTGTCCTGGACGATAGAAAACATACACTGGGTCTCTCCTGTTTTTTGTCCTGCCTGTGTGTGGTTACCATCCTACCTTGTTTGTCCTTCCTACTTTTTGGATACGGGAATAAATATAGGAGACAAGCTGCAAAGCTCAACATTGTTTTGTTCTACATGTGTTTCTATAGTCAATGGGAATCCATCTATCAAATCACACCTCTTCCATGAGCCCCCTTCAATGCCCTCGTGTGTTGATTTTGAGCTACATGGCTCAATAATTTCTTAATTGTTAAGATTCATCAATAGGGTCCCAAATCCATGCCCCATTCACTGCAAATTGTTCCGGAAGCGCAACAATTATAAAATTCTGGTGCACACAAGCCGAAATGACCTGGCTAATCACTAAAAAGCTTGGGCACTTACGATGGGCACCCACCTCCGCAACCAGTATCTACCATGGATGTAATCGGTGACAACCTCCAAAAATCCAATCAAGTAGCAAACAATAGACATGCAATGGTTCTGGAATAGGTCAAAGGAAAATTGTGCCCTCTGGGACTTGTGCACATGCATTTTAAGCTGCACGGGTCAATGTTTTTGGGTTACACTTGTTTCTGGCATCAAACTGAATATTTCCAAGAAAAGAAGCAAACAAATGGAACTCATTTCTCTACACCTTTACATAATAAAAGCAACCTCCAAAATCAGTGTATGTTCTTTCTGTCGCCACAAAAATAGAGTGAAAGCTACAAGCAACATGCTTGCTCCAGTAGCTTGCAAACAATCTTGTACAGTGGTATTGTTGGGTACTGCATCTTCATGAAAGAAACACAGGGTTTTGTGGCTTTTTCCGCAAAAAAAATGCAAATAAACTCACTCCATGCCTAACCCCCCCTTGTCTAAGCTACGCCAAAGTACCAAATTAATACGGTCCCTACGCCTACTGTAGCTTGGACAAGGGCGTAGCTTAGACAAGGGGGGGGGGGGGGTACGACTTGTACTGTTGCCGCAATGTAAAATGATGCACACACATGAAAACTGTGCACACATCAACACTGTGAATTGTTTCAAATCATTAGGCTCCACGCATGTGCACATGTGTTGCTTTTGTTGTGCTTCTGGTTGGATGGTTTGCTAAGTTGGGGCTCACAAACCTCAATTTGTGTCAAATCCTGCTCAAGCTGACTGTGCCGTAACCACAAACCATGCAAATCTTCCCAGTGCCCCACCTTGCTGAACATCGTCTCTGAAGAACTCAAAATGCAAAACCCCCAAACCTCACAGGAATTCTCCACTTGGAACAAACTTAACAAGAAAACACAATGTGTGGCAACTGAGGCCCTGGCATGTTCCTTGCTTGCAAGATGGGGGTTCTTTTAGAAATTTTGCAGCACATCAGCTTCACCCTACCTGGGCGGTGTGAGCTGCTCTGAACTGTTCTTACCAGGATTTGCAGCTTTGAAGCTGCATTGAGACAATTGATTGTTGTTGAAGCCAGCATGACTGGGATAAAAATGCACAAACATCCCTATTGAAGGGGTGCATCTGAGTGTGGCAGTTATGAAAGAAAACGGACAAAAGAGGATGCAGGGGAGCAACTTCTTCAGCAATTTGCATCAAGAGGGCCATCAAGCACCCATTTTCTAGTGGTTTTGGGGCATGATGGCACAGGGGCAGGCGAGATGATCAACATTTGTTGGGTAAGCATCTTCAACTTCTCCCAACCCTCTGCATGCACAGGTTCCGTTGGACCAACAAAACAAAGAAGACCAACACAAAGACACAGTCCGTTGAGGCCACCCGTGCAAAAACCGTTTCAGCAGTCCAATTCACCTCTTGCCACAATACTGCGTGCCTCGATACAAAGCAATATAGCAAAAAGAAGCAAACCTCAAAACTTGCCCCTGTCCTGTCTGGTATCAAATCCTCATGCCAGGGCGAAAAACTTGCTACACCTTGCACCTTACACAGCATCCATGGGGGCGTTTTCGCACAGCGCGCGCGCAGCGCCAATTATTACGTTGTTTATCCTGGGAACACCCCTGAAAACCACCCCCCTACAGAAGCGTGCATGATCCATTCAAAACAGCATCGGGGGTGCAGAATTCAGGGCCCTGGGACCCGTGGCAAGCATCAGACGAAAACAAAAAATCCCTGGTGTACCAGCAGGGGCTGTGGGGTGCAGAATTCAGGACCCCGGGACCCGTGGCTACCGGTGGTGAAAAACAGCCGACTTTTCGCACAGCGCGGGCACAGCGCACGGTGCGCTCCCAATGAAGCTAGATACTGGTCAGTGGCACACCATATGAGAGAAAATTGCGCACCCATGTGTGGCATGTAGCCCCGCCCCTTGTGGTAAACTAGTGAGCCGCCAACCACTGGCACCATCTCAAGCATTAGAGGAAGGCCTTGCCGTAGCCTAGGGAGGGGCTTAAACGCGGAGGCAAGGCCCCCCCTCTGGTTGCAATGGCGCTGTTCCCGGCCGATTGTGACGGTGCACTCTTTGGATCATTCATCAAATCATATTTGATTGCTTTTTGTACAAACCCATACTTTGGCACACTGCAGCGCCGTTCTCACACACACTTTCCAAGGCTGTGGTCACAAAGGAGCTGATATGGCTCACTTGCCACACCAGTCACAAAGGAGCTGATGTGGCTCACTTGCCACACCATGGCCTGCAAGCTTGTCAACAATCAAAGCACGCAGGGTGCACTCAGACTCCAAGCTGATTGTCAATGAATCAATAGATGAAATTTCTATGGCACAATACCGCCAACATCTGTTTGGCTTTTCTGTGACATATGCTGGACACACACCACAGCAGAAGGGTATAGCTTCACTGGGGCCACATCTGGATGCCCATGTCAAATGCTCATAACATGCGAGCCTGAATAAATAGAGAGTCCGAGCCAGCTGCCTTTGCTAGAGTCCACAGACTTTTGGATGCCATAATTCTTGTAACAGTCCCCAGGGCAATGCCGTGGGCATTCATCAGCTGTTGTGCGAGATCTATACATATATGGCCATGCATGTCCATACACATATATACGTATGGAACTTCATTGCACTCCCACTGGTGCATTAGTGGCAAATCGTGGGTGCTGTGATGCAACACAATCCAGGGACTATACACAGGGAGGCGGCGCAACCCCCCTTTCACAGGCCCCGCTGTCCAACTCCGAAGACAATGCCAGCCCTCTCCGAAAACGGTGCTGCCTAATTCCACGTGTGGTGTGGTCCCATCCCGAACGTAGTGCTGCCGCCTTCCCAAGACAGGCTGCTGCCTTCCAAAGCCAGTGCTGCCCCATCCCAAGGCAATGCTGCTGCAGTCCGAGAGCAGAGAGGCCGCATGCCGCCCCCCTTTGCTTCAGCACCCATGCACAACCCTGCAGCCGCACCTTGACTTTGTGCCATACCACTCCATAATGTCCATGACCCGTGTGCGGTGCCAGGCATACGGGAAATTGTTGGTGAGGTACGAGAGATACCGGAACTCCAGCTGAGGAGTCCCGTACTCTGCCAAAATGGCGCTGCACACAGCGAGCGATCAGGGCACAATGTTTGGTGCAAACCAAACCACATAGCGAGACCAAACGTTTCAGGAGCAAATGAATATGACGCGCTGGGGTCGCCACGGGGCCGTATGCCTTCAACCTGCCTGTATCCCGTCAACCAAAAAACAGAGCCCTTGTCTCAATGCGGTGACATGACTCAAAAACTTATGGGTACAAAGCCCTTGTCTCAATGCGGTGACATGACTCAAAAACTTGTGGGTACGAACAAACAGCAACCACCACAAAAGAGATCAGTCACACCCAAGTGATCCACTGCATTATGCAAGGAATTCCATTGAGTGAGTATCCCAACCCAACCACCAGATGCTGCCGAGTTGTTTTTACAGTAGGTACAGATGTAACCGCAACCATCCATGAAACATCTATGCCAAGATGGATACATATATGCATGTTGCACTGGGGATGGGGGGGGGCGGGGCATCTCAACGCAAAATTCCGGAGGGTTTTACACCGTTTGTGATTTCCTACCCAGTGGGTGTGGTTCGAAAGAGACCAAGCCCCCTGCGAAATACTTTAGAGGGGGCCCACGTGAGACACCTGTGGAGCTGGCCAAAGGGTGTTGTATCCAAGAACACAAATGGTTAGGAATGGTTAGGGGTATTGGGCACACAAAACGGCCATGTTCGGCCCGCAAAGGAACATCAAACCAACTTTCCAAAATTCCAGGACGCAGCATGACTGCCCATGTTCCACACACGCGCGCGCGCACACACGATTGAAGCGAGACGAACAGGCGTGACAAGCAGAGCACCCGCTAACGAATCTCGTCAGGCCTAATGGATCAGTTGGAGTGGAAAAGCATGTCGGCTAGGCGCCTTTCGAAAAAAAAATTAGACGCTCAGAGACACACACGCGCGCGCGCACACATGCACCGATACGCGTGCACACACAGTACGAAACCACAAACCAAAGCAGCACGACCAGCTGCTGGTGGTGTGGACTTCCCGTCAGGTGGAACGTTGAGCGACCAACACAGGCGCCCGCATTTGGCGAGCAGACAGAACAACGAAGCGGTTGTTTGGGCGTTTTACCTCGTCGTGACGCACAACTAGGTGCGTTTCTGCAAACAGTTGGTGGGGGGCAGGGCGGTCACGCAATAGACGCTACAAGCGGGCGCGGGTCGAAAGCGGCCTGGGTGTACTTGAACTCATCAGGTACGTGTCAACAAGAACAGCGACGAGAATTACTGATGACACGCACCACGCGCCTTTCTGCAAGGGATGTGTTGCTCAGCAGCTCCAGTGTGCAGCCCGCATACAGCAGCGCAGTGGGGCAGCACCCTGATGACCGCGCGCGCGCGCACACATAAATATGGTTGATGAGACAGGGTGTCGTCACACACACAGAACCAACCTGTTTTTGCGTGTGCCTGCCTGGCTGTTGACTACGTGCTTTACCCCCACTGCCCCCCCCGCCCTGACCGGCCTATCAGGAGTGAAATGGCTCATGGGATGCTCATTTCGCTGCTCCAAATATTCATCTTCCAAAAACGATTCGCCAAAAACGTGCCTACGGCTCGGCAACGCACCCCCTGTTCGGATTCAGCCTCAAACAGCCAGGAAATGCCTAGGCGCCCACAGCCCCCCCCCCCCCCCCCGCCGCCCTCCCCGACTCCCTGGGATCCGTGCACCAACACATGCCCAATCGGTTCAAAGAAAAATGACCGCACACACGCAGCAGGCGCAGCTGCAAACAATCTCCACACACGTGTATGCGTGCCACACCAGCCCGCGCCCACCCACCGACGCACAGAAGAAACACAAAGCAAGACATACACAAGGATGCCGTCCCGCTGACAATCACAAACCTCCGGTGGCTGGACACAGCAATGCAACACCCCCCAACACGCCCGTACACGAAAAGTGGCAATCGCCCCCCGCTTCCCAAACCAGAAAGCCTTGCAACAAACCACCAGGACAGGACGAAATGATTCCATGGAACATGGCGTAGGCCTCGGTATCTGATTGTTTGCCTTTGGCGGCGCCTATTGGCCTCTCGCCACTGCTCATTCTGACCCTCTGTGGGCCCGACGTGTTTTGGTTGTGTCAACGGAGCCCCCGGATGACTTGTCCTGTTTGACTACTCCGGGGTCGGCCGTCCCGGAGACGGGGCTGTTGCCCGTGCCGTTGACCATTCCAAAGCAGCAGCTTCAGATCACCACTTCCTGGAACCATTCCTACTCCCTTGTACAAGCGGTTTCAGGCATGGCGCTGTTTTCTTCAGGTGGTGCTCGATGGAAGAGCAGCCCTGACTTGCGTGGCCCACAACAGTCGGCATGTGCACCAGGAGGTAGGACAAGAGCCGGAAGACACGGTGGAACGGTGGAACGCCCGAAGGGCGGCTTCTGTCACGAGGCGGAAGCTGCGATTTCCTGGTTTGCGAAATAGAGGTGCTGGTTGCTGCCGAGGCAGAAACGCACGCATACGAATGGGGTGAGGCAAAGTACAGTTGTTGTGCAAAGCTGTGCGGAGGCACTCAGGATGCGAAACCGCCACATCAGCGCCGGGTGTAGCATGCGTTTGCGGGGGGAGGCTGGGCGAAGGGTAGCCCCCCCCGCCCCCCACCTCACCCAACTTTCGGGGTGAACCCTCCACCCGCTGCAGTCTGCCCCCAATGGCCCACCAACTGTTACACAAGCACCAGACTTTCCCCCCGACGGCTTTTCCAATCGCCGCTTTGGTTATGGTTTGTGGCTTGTGACCCCCCCCCCCCCTTTTCAGCCTCCTACCACAAGCGCATTCGTGTGAACCACAATGACTGAGAAAGACTTGACTGCATGGAATAAATACCCATAAACCAAAGGTCCCTAGAGCTTGCACGCAGGACGTCACACACCTTGCCCCCCTCAATGCAAACCTAGGGCAAGCAGAACAACTTCTGTGCAGTCAGAGGAAGTGGGGGCAAGACAAAAAACCAGGAGTGGTTCCACAAACCAGAAGCCCTGACGGGCACATGCAGAACTCTTGCAAGCAAACTCCAAGAGGGCACCAACCATCAGTTGATGGGTGCCTATGGAGGGGGGCCAGCCCCACAACCAGTTTTCTCGTGTACCCTCTTGCCGACCTTGTCTGGTGCACCCACCATACCTGGAGGTAGTGCGTATCACCGCTGCCGCGCGACACACACTGTTTTTGGGATACACACACGATACACACTTCAGAAGCCCGGGATACACATGTGATACATGAAATCCATGAAGAGAGAAAAGAGATCTTGGCCATCCACACACAGCAGTGGCACTGCAGCATGAGAAAAGGGTTGGACAGACATGTGGAACACAACACAATTGGCATGTGTGCATGCCAGGAAATGAAGCTACAGCCCCTGTCAGCAGAGCAGTGCCTCACCAACTGAGCTACAACTACCAACTTGTACAATTGTGCGACAGAGGGTCCTTAGCTTGAAGTGATGTCCAGAAAAAGCGCAAAAAGCGCACCGCAGAATGAGAAAAGGGTGGGACACACATGCGATACACACTCTTGAAAATTGGGATGCGCACATGATACACACACCCGAAGCTTGGGAGATACAGCAATTTCAGTTTTTGGGATACACTCTCTCTCCAGGACTGGCACCCACCCTCTCTTGGAAAAATGGTGATGCCATATTGCTGGGTGCAACAAAAGGGAAACGAAATGTTGCAACCAGGTTGCACACACAATCTGAAATTTTGGCTGGGAAGCTGGGCACCAAAGGTGCCAATTTTTTTTTTACCATACATCATGTGATAAAACCCGTTGTGTCTGTAGATACCCTGCCATTGGGTACACTGGTACTGACTGGCAGTGACCATGCCTTCCTTGCCCTTTGTGGGGGGCTCTTTCCGAGGCAAAACCCAAAAGGGTAGTGGGAGGGGTGGTCGCCCCCTTGGTATCCCGAGCTGCTGAAGGGGGAAAACGGGGAAAAAATGTGGAGACCAGGGGAAAATTAGGGCAGGAAATGGGAAACAATTCTTTGCCACTTTTCCCTCAGGCCATAGCCCAGTATACCCACCCCCTGTGTCCCACCGGCACTGAAAACCACCGTTTTCCACCTTTTTGGGGATGGTTTATCACCATTTGTGCACTCAGTTTTCCAAAAATGACACATCTTCACTCATTCCCCCAACGGTCCCCCCTTTTCCGCCATCTCCCCCCCATTTTCACGCTGGCCATCGCCCAGTATACCCACCCCCTGTGTCCCATCAGCACTGAAAACCACCACCTTCCACCTTCTTTTTGGTGGTTTATCACCATACCTCCCCCCCCCCGTTTTCCAAAAATGACACAATGTCACCCATTTCCCCCCATTTTCCCATATTTTGGAATAGTTTCCCGGCAAGGTCTCGGTAGTGGGTATTTCTGGGCCTTGAAAGCATGAGTGTGCAGACTACAAGGGAGGTCGCGGGTATGAACAAATCTTTCGGATTTTACATGAGAAATAGACATTGCCCAGCCGTATGGCCAGGAGGGGTGCGCAAAACCATTTACAAAACATTGCAGACAGAGTGAGGCCGGTGATGGTCACCCGTGCCTGGGCAGTGCAAGGCAAGGGCACCTTGGCAGTGGGACAACCCAGGACAGGCAAGCAACCGGACCAGGGGCACGCAGTGAGCGCACAAGAGCACGCGAGGACACACAGATGCAGGACAGGGACCCCAGAACCACAGAGCCCCAAGAGGAAAGCACAGACACCACAAGGCACAAGGAGGGGTGGGTGGGGGGCTGGGACAAAAGGAAAAAGAAGACCAAGGAGGGGGGTGGGGGAACCAAGAAGAGACAGAACCGAGGGGAGCCAAAGAGGCCAACAGGAAACCAGAGACACCACAGGGCACACGCAGAGAAAAAAAAGGCCGGGGAGGGGAAGAGGGCACCAGAGGGCGTCAGGCATGGGGGGGTCTGCAGTTCAGTTCTAGACACCAACCCCTGCGGCGTGGGCGGGGGGGGGGGGGTCCGGGAGGGGGGCAGGGGTTCAAAATTTTTCTCCTTTTTTGGGGCATTTTTGAATGCCTTTGAATGCCCCGTTTCATTCTGAGCATTTTGAATATACACAAATGGGGTGAACTTTGGTTTTACCACTCACAACAAATGGAAAACAGTTCCGTATTCCAACAGATGTACCTATGAATCAGCAAAGGCTTCCCGGCCAGCAGAAGAAGACACGTGGAACGGCATTCCCTAACTCATTGTGAGCATTTTGAATGTAAACAAGTGGGGGGGAATCAAGTGTGTTGCAAATTTTCCTGGCTCAAAATCTTTTTTCCAGGCGCCATTGACGCCCAAGTTGCCAGTTCTAACCAGGTGCTAACTAGTGTGGGTTGGGGGCAGCGACAGCCGCACGGCAAACTCACAAGCGAGGGACCCCGTGGCTCCACAATCCCCGGAGCCTAATGGGTGCAGGTGTGCCGGACAACACCCCCCCTGCGAAAAAACTGCGAAATTGCGGACCCCCCCCCCCGCGCATGATATCCGCGTAGGGCCTGTCCCCAACCTCCCACTTGCCCCCAGATCATTCCCATTTCCCCTTTCAGTGTGGGGAAGCATGCACACCTTCCTGGCAGCATTAGATAGAAAGCTGGGGCAACGTGGGCAGCGGAGATGATCGCTCTGAGGACACTGGTGACTGCTCTTGTGGAGATGGAGTCAAACCGACGATCATCGGGGACATGCCAAGGACCTCCTCAGTGTGTCGCTTCAACATGCTGCCCACGGGTAACTGCGAGGGCCAGGGGACAATAGCACGCTCAGGCTGGGAGGGGGTATGGCGGCGAAATAGAATGGCGAAGAAAGTGGTTTAGACAAAAGGAGAGGCTCTCTTGCACATGAGTGGGTCACGAGGGCAGTGCAACGGGATGCCACTGGCACCTGCTGCACAGGGGGGCAACACCCCTTCACCTTCACACGACCTTGCACACCACGGGGGAAACAAACGACTTGGGCAGCAGGGCGCTCCTTTTAAAACTGGGGGGGGTGCCCAGCCCCCCCCCCCCCCCCCAGTGGTGCTGAGTTTTTAGAAGTGCCGAAGAAAATTGAAAACCAACTTAGAAGCGTGCAGTCAATTCCACACATGCCTGTAAGTTGAAGGAAGGGTGGTCAAAACGGCAAGCGGCCTTTGGGCCGTTGAAGCACACACCTCTGTGTGCGCACACATGCACCCATGCCATGCGGATCAACTGCTGATTGCTGTTGTTGCTGCCTCGGCAGCATGCAGTCGTAACTGGAAACGTGACTTTGGGTGTGGCTTTGGTTGGGAGTGAGTGATGTCGGGGAATATGCACGCCAACTCACTACCTCCCCCCCCCCATCGCCACCCTGCTTGACCAAGCGCCCCCCCACCCCCTTTCCCTGCGTACCCCAAGCGTAAGAGGCTGGACCCCCAAGCAACAGAAAGCGGTCGGGGTCGTCGCCCTGCCGTTCTTCCCTCCTTAATGAACGCGGGAACACGCGGAGGTACGGATTTTCGCCAGTGCAAAACAGACTTGTCACTGGCGTCTGCCAGCTCAGACATGATCCGATGGAGCAGGGTCCTACTGAGCCACACGCTGGACGCAGCACGTTCCTACTGAGTTCTGGTGGTACGGGGGGCGGGTATTACTGAGTGGCCTTTGGTATGGGGCCAATTGCTACTGAGCACCCGTTTCCCTGCCAGACGCTAGTGGTATGTCTGGTGCAAAACCACACAACGCGGGCGTGGGCTGGAACACAGCCTTGCAACTGAACGGCCGCCTTGCGTACCACCGGACCCAACCCAACCAAACCAACCGAGCAACAGCGAAATCCATGTCAACAATGGGCCAATCGGGTTGTCGTGCTGTGTGGCAGTTCTTCTGGCCGTCGGTCTCACAGGATTCGGGGTCAGCTTGGCTGGGCGTCCCCCACTGGCACAGATGTTGCCAGTCATCTTGCATCGGGGTTCACGTTGCTGGAGAGCAGGGAATCCAGGCCCCTCAGACGGGGCGTCTTTTTGAGCGGGGGAGGGGGGGGGGTTGGCACAAGGCCTTGGTGGTTGGCTCTGTTAGCCTGTGGCGGCGCCTATTGGCCTCTCGCCCTTGAACCTTCTGTGACGACAAGCAGGCAGCCGTACTACTGCGGGCATACGCACCGCCGCGGGCACCCCCTTGCCCTTGGGTGGGAATCCACAATGCAACTTCTACCCATGGCGTCCTCCCCTGACGGCCTGATCAGTGCCTGGTATGCGGTCATCACAAAGACCCCAGGCTGGGAGGTGCTCACCACAACCAGCAATGTGAATGTCACACAGGGCCATGGGTGCTAGCTCACCAATGTGTGACTTGCCGGTAGTGCGTTGCAGTAATATCTTCTGCGCTTTGCGCCATTTGTGGCGGGGGGGGGGGGGCAGACCCGTGGTTAGAAGCGTGTGTGTACGCTTGTGCACGCTTACTTTCCATGGCTATGCACGCTTACGCACGCTTACACCCCAACACTCCGCACGCTTGTGTACGCTTGGGCTCGGGAACACAGAGGTGGACCTCTTGTATAGTCATGCACAGGTTCTCTGCAGAAAAAAAATTGGTGCTGGTGGAATTTTTGTTTAAGAGCACTGTGTGCCGAAAAGGCACTTAAGGGGCTTTCCGGTCAAAAAAAAAAAAGTGCACGCTTGCGCACGCTTGGACGGGGAGATGGTGAGTGAATGGGTGGACTGCGCACGCTTTACCCTGGTCTGTGCGCACCCTTCTAACCACGGGTCTGGACTGGAAGTACACCCTCACCCATTCACTCACAGTTTGACACATGACCAAACTTCCAGGACGAGGGGCACAGCCCTAGAGCACCCGTAGGCCCTCACTGGGCTATAACCGCCGTCATCCCATCTGTCTAGCACGCATCGCACCCTGAGGAAATAATGTTGTTATTCAAAGTGTCCTGCCTTGCTTTGTGGAGCTATACTATGATGTACTAACCTATAGTTTGCCCCGAAAGCACTATGCCACGTTGTAATGTACTGTACCGTACTGCTACAGTACTTTTACCACAGCGAGCAGATTGGTACTACGTTCTCAACAAAGACAAACATACTGAGTAATGTTTGTACCCTCAGATTACTGCCGCTATCCCCAAAAGAGGAAGTAAGGACTGGAACAAACCTGTGGTTAGAAGCGTGCATGTATGCTTGTGCACGCTTACTTTCCATGGCTATGCACGCTTACGCACGCTTACACCCCAACACTCCGCACGCTTGTGTACGCTTGGGCTCGGGGACACAGAGGTGGACCTCTTGTGTTGTCATACACAAGTTCTCTGCAGAAAAAAAATTGGTGCTGGTGGAATTTTTGTTTAAGAGCACTGTGTGCCGAAAAGGCACTTAAGGGGCTGTCCGGTCAAAAAAAAATGTGCACGCTTGCGCACGCTTGGACGGGGAGATGGCGCACACTTACGCACACTTACCACCCAACACTGCGAACGCTTGCGCACGCTTTACCCTGGTCTGTGCGCACCCTTCTAACCACGGGTCGGGGGGGGGGGGGAAGAGGGCGTTTGGGACCCCAAAATTTGTGGACTACAAACGGCCCGACCAGATCTAATTGTAATGTTCGTTTTTTGCCACGATGGTCACTTTGGTCTGGGGGAGAGGGTGAACCCCCCCCCCCCGCCGCCGCTTTGGTTTTTAAGTATTCCAAAGACGCCATGCCCTCAGATCAGCTGCATACCATTCCATGGCACCAGCGCTTGGGAGAAGCGCTCGGGGGAGGGGTAGGCGAGCTTGAATTGCCAGGGGAAGTGAAGTTGGATGACGCGCAGGAGGAGCGCTGCCGTGAAGTGGGATCTGATGTCACCTTCACGTGCCCCAGGCTGTGCTTCCGCCCTGACCCGGGGCCTGAATTGGGGGTGGCTTCGCGCATCAGGTGGTGGTCCCCGGCGGCGCGATGGTGCCCATGAGGAGTGCTGCCTCGGGGGGTCACATCGAGCGGCGTGGCGGAGCGGCTCCGGGATCTGCTGCCCTCAACAACCTCCGAGGAACTGCGGCGGATGCTGAGATTAAACTGCCTGCAGCATGGAACGGGTGGGCGCGAATGCTGAGGATCCGGGGGATCAGACTTGGAATGGCCTGTGATCCCCACCCCCAGAACACGCCGGCTGAGCTGGTGCATCGCCTCAACGCATGCACCCGGTTCAGTGTACCGCCCAGAAACAACGATTCTGATTTTACAGGCAGGATTTGGATACTTCCGGACTTTTTTGGGGGGATGGACCAGACGTCGCCTGTTCCCAATGTTCACATGAATCCTAATGAGTACAATGTACGGTCACGGACTGGGCAAGGGGTGCTGCGTGTCCTTAGCCCGCCCCTCCGTAGGAATGTGGAACAGCCCTAATACACGCACCGTGCCCACGTACCGCGTGCGCACCACGTCCAGTACTTCCCCTTTACAAAAGACAGTAAAGCACACGTCATGGCCGAGATCGGCTGATTGGCTGTCTGGAGGGGGTGGTGTAGTGTGCCTCTCACAGCTAGCACACGGTAACCCATGCCACTGACAGGCGCACCCGCCTGGGCATCAATTAAATACCTTTCTGGAGAAAATTCACTGTTGCATCCACACAGCGTGGCAACCTAGCATTGCCAGGTATTGCCTCATTACTGCAGCATGCAGCATATTTGAGGCACACACCTTTCTTCACTCAATTCAAATTGGGCAAATTCAGCTTCGCGCTCATTCTGCAACTGTGACACCAATCAGCATCAATGCAGCCGAATACAACCAACACCGAAATAGTCAGTCCCAGTAAGCACAACCTCTTTCCAGATTTGCATTTTGGAATACATGAGCTCACTGAATGTGCTCTGCACACTCCATGTGGCTCCTTTGGATGATTCCTTCAACAGCACTTTCGATCAAAGCAATCACACTCGCGACACCAGAATAGAAAATTCGGAGCCACAAAAGAGCTCTGCACTTTCAGCAAATCCTCAAGCACGTCGTGAATAGCGCAAATGATTGCACCTGTTGAAACTTCTCTTTCAACCTTGTCGCCTGACAATCGAGAACAACGTTCTCGCATGAAAGCTGCTCCAACGCTTTGGCATGTTGCTCACATCGCTCACGATCTGCAAAAACGAGTGCACCGAATGCGTGATCTTGGCTGCCAACACACAAAAACAAAGGCGCGCTCACACACGTTTTCCGCACTGGGGAAGAAAAAACTGGGATTGCCCTGTTACGCGCTTGCGGCTGGTAGCCCCCCCCCCCCCCCCGAAAACGCTGTTTTCGAAGAAAAAATTGGTCGACAGGAAAAATAATCGATTGACTGGGCAAAAAAAAAAGCCGTGGAACGTCGGAGAATTTAGTTTGTCGAAGCTTTCCGGGACTGCCCAACACAACTTTGGCAGGTAGCTGCGCAAAAAGCGCACGCCGCACGCACCTCTTTGTGCTTTGAGCATGTACGATCCTACCCTACGTGGCATGCGCGAACATGTCTGGGCATGTCGCATGCTTTTGGGCAAGCCTGTTTGGGTACGTATGTTTAAGCGGCCCACGCTAAATCACAAAAAAACGGATGGAACGGCATCGGCATCTGCAACCAGGACAGCCCGCATCGAGTGTCCTTGCAGGTTGGGCGATGAAAAGTAAGCGGAGCAGAACAGATATCCCGACACACTGACTGTCACTGTCCAACAACATACATTCGTGTGCTTCATGCTCCACTTGCAGTTGGTTCCCTCTCATGTCAGCAATTTGGGCCTCCAGCTGCGCAATGCTGTTCCTCTCTCGAGGACACGATCTGCGACACGGGATGGGTGATGCAACTTCTCCCGAAACCGGGACAGCACCGAACTTCAAATTGTAATCTCAAACACCCCGCCGGATTGGTGCCAGGAGAGGGAAAATGGGGATGTCCCGGTTCCTTCGCCATGCAGTGGCTCATCACCAATTCACAAGCAGAGACGCATCCAACATACTGCGAGTGTAAAGATTCCTTGCAATCACCAACCGTTTGCTCAAATTGGGAGATCAGTCCACTTCGGCCCTCGTTCAACTTCCGCTCCAGGGCACTAGGAGAGGCAACAACGGAACGGCAACAGAACGCAGCGTGCAAAGTACGTGCCAGCTTGTGTCGCTATGCAACATGCGCCACGCAAACACAGCAGCAGATACTTTTTTTGTCGCGTGATTTCAAGCAATTGCTTTTGCAGCTTGTTCACGAAGTACTCCTGTTCAGCTTCCAAGTGCCGCTCAAGCTCAACTTTCTCCTTTCGTAGCTGTGGTTGCAGACGCGAAGTCACGCACGCAGAAACAACAAACCCCCTCACATCCGCCAGCTGCTGTGGCTCACAATGGATATGGCACGCAGTCCGTTGTCTTTTCTGACATTGTGCAGCACACCTTTGACAGTTTCTTTTGCAGATTGTTGGTCATAAATTCTTCTTCGATTTCAACTTGCTTAGCCAAGTGCTCCTTCTCCTTCTTCACCACTTCCAACCTCTTCAACAAATTGTTCGTGATGAACTCCTCCTCCTCCTCCACTTTTGCTTGCTGAAACAACGAGGAAAGCCAATTGTGCCGCGCGCGCAGTAACTGCCTCGCAAACTCCATTCTTGGGCACTCTTGCGTCGCACGCAGTACACGTATTTGGTGCAAGGCTTTTCAGCATGGAAAATAGCAACGAACCAAGGTATTGAAAAATAAAAAACCCGGGCTGCTACTGTGGCGTTTGTGTCGTCTGCGGCGCGTGCTATCTTGCGTTGCCTCTAGCCACCTGCAAGTCGAAGGCGCACCACAGTGTAACAGTTCAGCATCCCTTGTACTGCAGTTTCTCAGGCCATACGACCCAGGTGTTTGGAAAAACGGTCTTTGCTCTTTCGCGGCACGTGCGTGCACGTCAGGTTCAGGTCGCTCGACAGAGAGAAAACGGACATCTCGATGCATCGACAGAGAGAAAATTGTACATCTCGATGCACAGAAGAATACCAGATTCACTGTGTTGTGTTTTATGCGCTTTATCTCGTCTTCGGTCCATTTGAGTTTCCCCTCAATAAGAGCACGGTTCGCTTGCTCGCTCTTCAATTGAGCCTCCAATGTCTCTACCAGCTTTGCCTCCTCCTCGCTCGTTTGATCGCCTTCCATATTAACCTTCCTGAGAGTACGAGAGCACAGAAGCAGAAATGTGTCAGTGTGAGGATTCCTTCCAGCGGAAAGCAGTCCTAAGGTCAATAATTTTCTGGCAGTTTACTTTGCTGGCTCTGATTCGAGAAGGTCTGAGAAGTTACATTTGAGAGACAGTCTGAATAATTTGCACCTCACGACGGACCAAGGTGAACATCTTTGCCGCTGTGCGATCAACGTGCGTGGCGTGGACGTTTTGTTTGTTGAAACGAAGTCGGATTCGGCCATGGTGGACCGATTAACCAGGCTGTCAGAAATTCCTCAGCTAACCGCACCCGCAGCACAGGTATTTTGCGTTTGATGCAAGTGCAATTGCTACCCAACCATCAAGAAGACGGCATCCCCATGAGTAGAAGTCTGACACTCCTGCGTGCAGCAAACCCCTCCAGTATGTGCATGTTGGTGTGTTATTTGTGCTGTCTGTGCTTGTTTGCTTTGCAGCACGGATGAACAGTAAAACCGAGCCCAACTCCGAAAGTCAGCTCGCGTGACAACCCGAAAAAACAATTTCGTGCCTAGATTCAAGGACCTTTACACTAAAGTTCCGCGGTGAGGAATGAAAATATATACTGAGAAGAATGATTGAATGAAAAATAATCATTGAGCTACACTGTGTGTACTGTGCGTGAACGGCCGTGTGAACACTTGACATGGTTCTGTACTCGCGCATGCGACAGAGGAATGGGCGGTGCACGAGTGCATTCTACCACTTTTCACACGCACTATACAGCACCAATCATCCTCGGCATCCGAATTTTCGTCATCTCCCCGGATGCGCTTCTTAAGCCTGACCACCTCATTAGAGAGTTGGCCAACAACATCTTGCAAAAGTTGGTCAAGAACACTTACGGTCAAACTGGGCATCAAGGTGGACGATGGCACAAGGCAAGCACGATAAAGCGCTTTGACTGCCAAAAGTTGGAGTCCTGCAAACGGACATTATTCGAGATTCTGACAGTGTCAATACAAACACTAAAGCATTCCAAATCAGGTGATACAAAAAAATCGGCCTTTCTGAAACATTGAGAACTGCAAAATCGAGATTCTGACGACTTTGTACCTAGAAAACTGGCATCGATGCATGCAGTATCAAAAGGTGATCTCAAATATCTAAGTATTATGCCGCCATACCGAAATCCACATAATGTCCAGCTGCCCTCCCTGTTTCTTTGCTTAATAGGGTAGAGGAAGGGTACGGATGGCTGCCTTCCAGGCAACGTGCGGTCGCACAACGTAGGTCAAGGCATGCACAACGCGTCAAGGCACGGGAGTTTGGGTTGTATGCCAAGGAGCAAGAGTTGGCAACAGCAAAAGAAGAAGAGACCAAAATGGTCAAGCAACTTGAGTTTGCTCAAAAAGAACTCGCTTTGTGCCGCAAAAACTACAAAAAATTGCGTGGGGATCATGTCATGGTTCTGCAGTCAATTCTTGCCCAACTTGGCATTTCCAAAACGGCCTATTTCGGCCACGCATATATCGGAAAGTATTGTTGCCTACTTTCCACAATGCCCATCGCGATGGCCATCGCGCAGCCTTTTTTCCTCCGTTTCCCGCGTAAAGCCGGGGAGACGCGAAGGCAGTACAATGCGCGCATGAAGCTCAATGCGCAGGGTCAGGAGATGTATTGGGCACGGCACAACTGGATTCACCGGTTTGTAAAATGGGGCCAAATTCATCAACTGGTGAGTGGCAGCTTTGACAATGAAGAGCGCCCTGAGCTTCTGGAACTCTTGCGCATTCGTACTGCTTCATGTAGTGGCTTTTTTGCCAAGCATTTTCCCAAAGACAAGCCCACACCCAAGCAATATTTTGCACTGACGCATGTGGTTGAATTCTTAGCCGAGAATGATATCTCTGGGGAGGGGGATGAGCAACCGATGGAAACCCTCCACCATGAATGGAACCGCCTTTGGGTTAACCCTAGCAACCCTGGCAACCCTGGCAACATGAAAAGCCTTCCCAAGAAGTGAATTTGGACACCACAATGACTCCCACAAGGCCCATAAGGTTCCCCAAATCAAAATAAACCTACCATGAACTCAATGCAAGGTATGCCCCACGTATGCCCCACGGGACCCGTGAGCACCATCTTTGGGAAATGAGGGCCAAAATAGGGCAAAAATGCTAATTTTTGGGGCATAGCCGGGCCCCAAACCTTGGGGTAAGGTTGGACGAAGCGTTTTTTTCATCTACATGGGTCCAAATGTTGATTTAGACTCTATCCAACCTCAACCCTATGACGTCCGCCCTTTGGCCTAACGGTGGGGTAGTGCACGGTGGTTCCATTCTTGTGTTGTTGCTCTGTTGTGCTTTGCGGTCCATATTTTGCTGTTTGTGCCTGTTAGAGAAGATTTGAAGGCCTGGGTAAGTTTCCATGGGTTCCGGCATCCTCAAAATAGGGGGGGCATCACCAAACCCCATACACCAATGGTGCAAGCATGACATTGATATTATGGTAGGAGGGAGTCAGAAATTCTGCAGCTCTAGTCACCAGACTTCTAGGCAGTAACATCCATCCAGACACTTTAGTGGGCGGGCCAAGCAAAAAAGAGGTGTAGTAGGCCTCTCCATATCAAAGAAAAGTGCTCCCACCCTCCCTATGTTGGTGGTCGCGGTTTCCATTTTCGTTAGGAACCTCTAGCACCTCTAATTCTAGCCCATCTTCCCCCTGGAATAATAAATTTTAGGTTTTGCATCATAAAATTGAGATATTTTGAGTTATTTAGATGGATCGATCAATGCACGATTTCAAGCACTTTAATCGCCGATTGCCATTTTGACAGTTTGTAGAATGTAATATTTGTGGTGCAATATACAATAGCATGTTCTGATAAGCATACTTTTGACACCTTTTTCGGACCAATAGAGGCCATGTTTGTTGACCGTCAAT
The DNA here is from genome assembly GCA_964036045.1 of Eutreptiella sp. 'Long Island Sound 2002'. Lineage (NCBI taxonomy): Eukaryota > Euglenozoa > Euglenophyceae > Eutreptiales > Eutreptiaceae > Eutreptiella > Eutreptiella sp. 'Long Island Sound 2002'. The sequence goes on from OZ038381.1 coordinate 4,292,902, forward strand.
GTGTTTTCCCAAAATTTGCTGCCCCAAATTTCTGCTTGTTCAACTTCCGTGTCACAGGTTCGACAATTGGTGCCCATCAGCACCTTTTTTTATGTGCCTTGTTCAACTTTTTGAGGGAGGGCACAATGGGCTTGTAGTGTGGGCCAATATTTGGGATTTATTCCCATCTTGTTGATTTTGAATAGGGGTGAACCTAGCCATGGCGGCTGGTGGCTAGTGGGTCGAGAATAGGGAGAGACCCCCGCCCCCCTCTAGACACGGCTAGCCGCGGCTGGGGGTGAATTGCGCCGAGGCCCCGTGTGGACAAAAAGATTGAACAAACGCTTACCGTATTAGGGTAATAGGGCACTCCTCGGGATGTCAAGCAAATCAATCGGATGGAACATAATGCAATGGGACATGCATGCATAGGAGGTGCAATAACAAAGGCAAATGGACCACGACTTCTCACCATATCCCATCGTGATAGCCCAAGACAGCGGGCCATATGTTGGAATGTTGGAACATAGAGAAAGTGACATAATGGTTTAGCACTTAACATGTTGCCAGTGGCAGGTAAGACGTAATGGTCATGGAGGTACCCCGTTGTCCACATTAGGTGAAAAAATTTCGAATGGCGGTGCAAAGGCAGAGAGGGATGGAGTTTGCATCCTCCCGTGTCAGATAATTGGAAATTCCAACGAAAGTGTAGTTAATGGTTCAAGGGGCAACCCATTGTTCGAAATACTGAACAAAAATTGCAGATGGCTTTGCAAAGGCCGAGAGGGGTGGAGTTTGCATGGTCATATTTATGAGTGTCTATTTTTTTTCGCCCATGGGTTTTTGACAAGCGTTCTTGTGCTCTGCTTTTGCATTGCTGAATATCAAAGAGCATCTCCCCATAATTATGAGGGTGGGTGTATCTACTCATGCTATTGCAGCAGGAGTATTGCAAGAAAATGAGACAAACAATTTCCAACATATGTTGTTCAAAAAGAATTGTTCCAGTAGCATATCATGTGCTATGTGGTGCTCTGTGGCATACAAACACAAAGCAAGACAAGGTCTACACAAGCTGGCTAGAGGATCGAGAATAGGAGGAGACCCGCCCCCCGCCCTCCCCCCCCCGTGGACGGTTTCACTCCATAGTGCCATCGCTACATCGTGCATGTACAGGTATGTTCCTTGTATGTTTCAATGAATGAAGGGCATGTATGTTGCATTTTGTCATGAACAATGCATACTTTCAAAAGCACAAATGCATGGTTTCGAATGTGCAATGTGATGCAAACGTGTCGTTTCGTCCCATCCAACACTGTTGCTTACTCCACCGTATGTGCAACCATTTCCTCCTCTATTTTCACACCATTGGCCTTCATTTGTCCTCCCTTCGCATCCTCTTTCTCATTGTCCAATTTTACCACTGAATGCCACTACTACTACTCCTATAACCCGCAACTTGAGCCCAAGTCCGGTTTATGTAACCCGGAACTCGGGCCACCTAAGTTCCGGGTTATATATCTGACCCGAACTCGGGTCTGAGTTCCTAGGTCTAGAACCCGGACTTAGCAGCCACATTTTTAGGGCAACGCTCCGAAGGCCACGCACAAACATAGACTGCATGGCAACAAACGGTGATTGCAGCGTACTACTCTTCTTCTTGTTTGAGGTTTGCTTGGCTTTTATTTGACTTGTCCCAACCTTTTTTCCGACATGGGGAACACGTGTCGGTGCTATGGTGCCGAAGAAGCAGCTGAAGTTGGAGCAGGTTTAGTAGAGATTTAAAACTGTAGCCTGGGTATGGTTTTAGGAGATCACTGATGAAGATGAGCATATATTGTGAACCTACTTGCAGCGGGTCCACGGAACATGTAGGTGCAATGGACGCGAAAGGATGCGTGGCAACTACACACATTGGAGTGGGAGGCAACAATGGAAGAGCCAACAGCCTAAGGCCTCCGTTGGTGCGTGCATTTGCCGGCCATGGGTATTTTCATGGGTGGTTTGCGGGAATCGACGTGTATCCTGAGCCGGCACCACGTTGATGCCTGGCCGTAGAGTTTGCGTCCTGATGACGCAATACCGCGATACGCGCACCAAGAAGGTGTGTGATTGCTGAGGTGGCACCACAACGGTGCCTGGACGAGGTTGTGAGCACCGAAGACCACACGTCACCCTGCACAGGGCACCATGAGACGCGGCGGAGCGCCCGGTGCAGTCCCCATCGTGGTCGGACAGCCCCGGTTGCTCCCGGTTGTCCTTGAACCTGTGCTTTGTAGGGAAGGGTCTGGTGTTGATTCTGGTCTGCTTGGGGGGCTTCTCTTGAGAAGGGTATAACCAGGGCCGAAGTCAGGATATTTGGTACAAAAGTAGTGCGCAGGGCGCGCGCAAGGCAAGCATCCCCCCCACAAGCGGAGGGTGGAGCTCATGGCATGGCACCCTGTACCCCCCTTGCAATCTCCCCCCCCCCCCAGGGGGGACTGTCACTTGGGGACCGTCTCCCCCCCCCACCCGAGAGACCGTCGCGCGCTAGCGTGGGAGATTGCAAGGGGGGTACAGGGTAAGTAGTTTGGGGTGGGGCGATCCTCGGGTTCGCACCTGGAGCCTTGGACCGCCTCCAAGCCCCACACGCCGGACTCTACCCCAAGACATCTTTTGCCTGAAGGAGTCCTTTCCACGTTAACGTCGGCTTTCCACCTTCAGGGTTGTTCTTTCAGCAATCATGGGCCTCATTGTCCTGCCTTTGGCAGGCTGCACCCTGTGCTTGACAGGTCTCCTTGCGGCGGTGTGCGCCTGTGTGTACTGCCTCACGCGGCACGTGACCTCCAAATCCCCGGCAGCCCAATACGCACCGGTGGTCTTTGTCACAATCGCCTGGGCGTCGCTGTACTATCTGTTCTTGTTCGCCCAGAGCGCTGCCAAGTTCCACGTCTATGCCAAGCTTAAGGAGAAAGAGGTCAGCCCCCTTCCCCACGAACCGGCATGTCTGGCGGGCCCAGAGGAAACACTGGGAAAGGGACGAACAAGGGGAGATAACAGGACAGGGCAGACCGCGCTCACCGAACACAGTGCAGAGCACAGAAGGAGGAGAAGGAAAGGACAAAAGGGAAAGAATCATTGTGGTTGTTAGAAGCCCCTGTCAGGAAAATTATCCTGCAGATGCACACCACAGCGTGCACAAGTCAGTGCTGGAGTCAGCAAACCCAGCATGGACTCGGAGTGTGCATCTGGATGCACCTGGTCAAAGGCACAGGCAACAGCCCAACTCCGGGACAGCTGACCCTGGAGTAGTCAAACAGGACAGGTCGTCCACGGGCTCCGTTGACACAACCGAAACACGTTCGGACCCACAGAGGGTCAGAATGAGCAGTGGCAAGAGGCCAATAGGCACCGCCAAAGGCAAAGTACACGTGCTGCAAGGGAACAAGCCCAGCGTCCCGTCATTCGGATGCACTGAGGGTTCATGGACGGGTGCCCACTGAGCAAACTTTATCTGCTCATGAATGTAGAGCCTCTTGTCATACAGGGCCCAGTCAGTCAACATCGCTATGATCGGTTATCTCTGACGGATCAGATGTGGATATGGCGACAGCCCCATGGACTTTTGCCCTTTGAAATGATTTCCTTCCTGCAAGGGACCAAGCCAGTGGCTTGTGGTCGCGCAATGTTCCCTATTATAACTGCCCGTGAGTGTACCGGTCGAACATATTGTTCACACAGACATGCGGGTACCATTTCCTAGGAATGAAACATTTAGGGATTCCGTTTTTTGCCAAGGCGCAATATGTGCGAGGGCATGCTAAACACACGTGCACGCGCACAATAAATGAGACGGTGAGGTTGCTTTCATGATGTGTTCGGACATGTCCACACAGGGTTGAAACCCGTTCACATGGATGGCGCACTGCATATGTTCACACAAGGTCAGGTATGTTGAGACAGGATCGGAACATGCTCAAACAGGATCGGAACATGCTCAAACAGGATCGGTACACGCTCAAACAGGATCGGTGCACGTTCAGACAGGATCGGACCTTGCTCACACAGGAATGGTGCATGTTTGGACAGGATCAAACCAGAGGTCTATGTCAATAGCAATTATTATAATAGTATTCAAATTCATGTTGAGCAAATCACAATGGAGGTCGTGCCCGCATGGTTGCATCAAACTCATCAAAGTGCTTTGTCAACATTCTTGAAACATGATTCTCACGACCAATCAACGACATGTTGAGGCACATGAAGGCCCATGTTACAATATTATAAACCACAACTGTGGCAAAACCAACTTTGGCCCCACGCCACATACCCTTGGTGCACAATTTTATTTCTGTTTTGAGTGGGGACCATCGCCCCTCTAGCCCATGGCAAAGGAAAGGGAACAATGTTCCCCATCTCAACAGAAATTGTGGCACATGCACAGTCCAAATGTGCCCCCAAGGAGTTGCAGGGGCCTCAAGGGTAGCCAACACTTTCCGTAGGGCTTGGGCAGCCCGTGTAGCACATTGAATGTCCGAAGCTGTGGGTTTTGGGGTGTAAGCCACATTCACCATGGTGCCTGTGTGTACAAACATGGCGTGCAAGAGACGGTGCAACGGAACATCATTCCCATTGTGTTGCTTCATCTCCCCTTGCAAGGCGACACGCAGCAGGTCACAGATTTTATGATAGGCCTTGGCCTGGAAAAAGTGACGCGCATTAGTAATGGATCTTGCTGTTGCATCCACCTCCTCCGTCGTGGCCTCATTATCTGCGGGAGGTTCTTCTACTGTCAACTCCTTCAATGTCGCTTCCCACACATTGACAGCGACTTTCTTGGTTGTCACGGCGTGCGCCTCGCATGTTGGCATCAATACACCAAACAGCATGTTTGTCATTCCATGTGCGCAGTCAATGCCATGTTGCTCATTGCTGACAGCAGGTATGCATTGAAACATAGCACTGGGTGATTTGGCATAGGGGCGCTCAGGGGCGGTGTAGGTCAACACTTCGGGAGCCGGCGCATCGCAACATGTCGGCAATGCCACGCATCCCCCGTCCAAGCCGGGATGGACCTTCACCGTGGACGCGGCTCCAGAGTTGTCCAATGCTAGAAGCCGCACTGCAACTTGAACCACTCTCCAACGTCGTCCCCCCTGCAGCCCTGCCCCAGCTAACTGAGCTTGGTCTGGTCGTTGCCTGCATGGCAGTCGTAGGGGCAGCGCTGGTGCATGAGTGCGGCGTGCTTGAAGTACCCCCTCAAGTTGTTCAAGTCCGGGACATCGCCATGGCATGGGCTATCACGTCAATTTCTGTGGCTGCTGCGGAACAAGCTGGCGACCTTTTTTCGAGTCCCTCATTGCGCCATCGCCGTGTCCGATGTCTGGAATACCATCAGTCAAATTGGGAACCCACCAACCTCCGTCTTGCACGCCATCCTGAAATCGCTGACAATGTTGAAGAATTGGGAGCTGCACCAACACCGTGAAACTGCGGGCGCTCCAGAGTGGTTCATCGCGCCGGTTGTTCACTCGGGCAATCGTCCTCCAACCGCAAAGGGCAAGAGCGACATTGTACGTGAATATGCCAGCTCTTTGGCCACTGGACCACCTTATTTGCTGCCCGTCTTGGTTGAGCTACCCCGTGAAAAGCAGCGAGCTGCACGCTGCATTTTGGCCCTCAGCACGCACACGGCAGGTCTGGGGAGTCGTGCTTTGGCCCTACCGAATTCACGGATTGCGGGTGTACCATTCCCCAGTGGCACAGAGGCTCTGCAGGCAATTCCCACTCAAAGCAACACTCTGTTTTGGGGCTGGGCTCGTGCAGCCGCACGTCAACAGGAGGATTGGCATGCATCGATTCGAAATCCTGCGGACCTGTCAATGGTACACGAGACGTTGGATGACATCCTACGGGCAGTTGTTAATGGGAGCATCCGTGCCGACGGTTCAATGGTGATGATTTTGAATTACATGTTGGCGCTGACGAGTGCAGATCCTGACCAACTACTTCTCAATACTGATGGAACGACAGAATTGTTCATGGTGCTTGGACCACTTGGAGCTGTACTTCTCGCGCCGGGATTGCCAGCATGGCCTACCGCATCGAATGGTCAACGTGCAGCCACCTCGGAACGTGAACTTTGCGAGTTTCACTCATCTGTCAAAGATCTCTGGGCCCCTGGCGGCCGGCTTGTGGGTTTGCCTCCGCCACAACCTGTAGCCGTAGCCTCTCCCGTGCGGCCTACAACCGCTTCGAAAGAAAGTAAGCGGCCCAGAGATGTACATGCCAGCCCTCCCCCGAAAAAGGCGAGACGAACGACGGCCCCTTTGCACGATGGTTGGAGGTTTGCAGACAATTGGGGCGTGACTGCCGAGAAGGACGCCAAATTTCTGCAAGGCACCCTGAGCTATGTTGTCCGTGCGAACAAGACTCGATTGGCGGATGACAAGTTCACATTGCCGCAATGTGCACGCGTCCAAATCAAGGAGGGCAAGCAAGAAGACTTTGTCCTGTGTGCTGTGTATCGACATCAGAAAAAGCACTTGATCCTCTGTCGACAAACTGAGAAGGAGGTTTGGAAGTTGGAACCAATCGCTCAATATCCTATGCGCCAGTTGGTGGCCATTCAGAAGGGGTGTGACCCTAGTGCTGAGCTGGTTGGGCGCCACGTGAATTGGTATTTGCGCAGCCGCAAGTATGTCGCAGGCCAGAGTTTCACGTTTAGTCATGCAGATGCTAAAGCTCAGGCGCAATATTTGGCGGACCTTCAAGGAACACCCAGAAAACCAGCTAATCGGAAGACGGTTGCTGGGGTAAAGAGCCCTGTTTCACCTGATAAAGCTGCAGCTTCCGTTGTGCGTGCCGTGTTAAGTGAATTCAGGTCTACCCCGGACGATTTGAATCGGTCGAAGCAACAGAAAAAACAGGATGTGACCAACGAAGCGCCCTGCAGTAGTTGTGCCTCTTTTGAGGCACAACTGTACAAAAATCGAGCCCTGATAATGGGGCTGCAGGCGCAGCTTGAAAAGGTCACCATGCGGGTGGAAACTCAGTGCGACGATTTTGACTGGAAAAAGTGTAGGTTAAGTGAAAGCCAGGTTCACACACATTACCGCGTTGCGACGCGCAATGAAGTGGTGCCAGATGGCTATATGACTGATTTTGAGCAGCTTTTGCCAGATGTACTGCAGATGGATCAAAAGTGAATGAACCCTGTGTGCTGCATGTGTCTGGTGGCTTGTGTGCAGCAATTGTCTGGCAGCCTGTGTGCTGCGCAAATTTCCTGTCCAGAGAACTGCACTTATTTGGCAGCCTGTGTGCTGCACTTGACTTACAGCCTGTGTGCTGTATATATTTGACGTTCACTGAAGTGCATTTATTTGGCAGCCTGTGTGCTGCACTTGTCTGACAGCCCATGTGCTGTATGAATGTGACGTCCACTTAACTGCATTTATTTGGCAGCCTGTGTGCTGCACATGTCTGACGGCCCATGTGCTGTCTGAATTTGATGTCCACTGAACTGCATTTGTTTTGCAGCGTGTTTTTTCAGCACTGCACCCAGTTGCCTGTGGTTTCATGCCTCCAATTCTGTCATGTGGCGCCACCGGTCTGCCCAAATTACCGGCAGTGTGCAGTATTTTGTGTTTATTGCCAGTGTTTGATTGCAATGTTGTGCGGCGCCACCGGTCAGCCCAAATTACCGGCAATGTGCGTGCACCCCAAGCCATGGAACCTGAAGTACGTGAAGTGCATGCATTGCCCCCCCCCCCCCCCCCACTGTTACAGCATATGCATTTTGGCTGGAAAAAACATCGCTGAAAAATTAGAGTGGGCAGGTACAGTGCACCAAAAATCTGTGTGAACATGCCACAATCCCATACGTGCAACATGTCCAAATAGGTGGGTGATCCTGTGTGAGCGTACACGTCCAGACAGGCGTGTGATCCTGTCTGAGCATATGCATTTTTGCAAAAAAACTCGCTAAAAAATTAGAGTGGGCAGTTACAATGGAACATCATGTCATGGCCTTGGCACTGGGATCGTGTGGCTGCAGACCAGGGATGCTTATCAGGAATTGGCGGATGGCTGATGGCCCACCTCCTCCCTCCCTTACCGCAACCAGCTCCAATAATCGTATTGGTACCCACCCCCAACCAGGTCCCCCATTCCGTAACTCTAGTCTTGTGCCCTCCCTCAAGGCGGACCATCCCCCAGTCTCCAGGCCACTGACTGCCGTGCACCAATGGTCCCTGGGGAATTTTTGCCCTGCTGCAGCATGCTTCGTTGAGCCATTGGTCGTTGAGCCGTTTGTAAAGGGGTACATCATCTTGCAAAAGTCACAGAGGCAGCCAAAACGGTGGCATTCTTGCGCCCCAGCAAGGCAACCACTGGCAAGCACTTCAGGCACCTGGGCAAACAGATGTCGACCAGCAAGTACCATGCGCACAAACAATTTGGCCCACTGTGTTGTGCTATTGCTCCCATTTCATGTAACCCCCCCCTTTAAATCCCCCCCCCCCAAGGGGGGGGGAACCGTCACCTTGACAATAGTTTTTTCTGATGCGCTCCCTTGTTCTTCCTTTGCTGGTGCCCCCTGCTAGCATTGACTCCTCTTTGCACTCAGACACTCATGCAACCCACGTCACCCACAGCCCCAAATTCTGCACCGTGCAGAAAACCCACAGGGACATACCCGCAAAAAACTTGATAGTCGCAGCTGTGAAGTGGTATTTTTTTTTGGTGCCCCCACCCCCCCCACCGGCCCCCGACAATAGGGGGGATATTTCAAGGGGGGGAGTGTGAAGGGTGCGCATTCCAATGAGTTATGGCGAAAATCGAAAAACTGTGTCCTCAGGTTTTTGTTGGGCTTCCCTATCGTTGGGGCTCTGCCATCTGTGTAACTGCAGTGCTCTTGCTTTGTGTCAAGCGTAAGTCGCTTATTTTTTTTCATTTGGCGCAAGTTGCTTATTTTTTGTCTTAGGCGCAAGTTGAGTATGGAAAAAAAAATCTCAAAAATGTATGGTACGCGATTTGCGCTTTTTTTGTGACGCGACCTACACCTAAAAAAACAGGTACGCGACTTACGCTTTTTTTTTTTTTAAAAAAAAGCGAGTTACGCTTTTTTTGTTCCACAACCTGTGCTTTTTTTGATACACAACCTACAACCAAAAAAAAAATAAGGGGTGAGGCAGCCACTTCTGATTTTGTTCCCCTCTGTTGGGGATCCCCGAGAATGCAAGGGTGACGTAGCGTTTCCGCCCTCTTTTGGGCCCCCGAGAAGGGAGGGGTGAGGTAGCCACTTCTGATTTCGTTCCCCTTTGTTGGGGACCCCGAGAATGCAGGGGTGACGTAGCATTTCCGCCCTCTTTTGGGCCTCTGAGAAGGCAGGGGTGAGGTAGCCACTTCTGAATTTGTTTCCCTTTGTTGGGGACCTCCGAGAATGCCGTTGGAAGCTTGTCGAGGTGCCCGAGGAGTACCCGCAGGGCGCAGAGGGTCGGTTGGTGAAAGACCAACGATTTATTCGAGAGCTGGAAGAGTTGCTTGCGAAGGATATCTGTGATGCTTGTGCGCGGATCACGAATCCGTGTGCAAAGCCGAAGGCATCGGACACAAAGTCTGGTTTGATCTACAAGCGTGTGTTTGCCGACTTCTTGTAGTTGGCCCCATGCCATTATGGTTGCATGCGAAGAATGTAGTTGGCCCGAGATGACCGGACTTAGGTGGTATCGCTGGCTTGAGCTTCGTAGCCGTGGCGCCGGCAGCAATATAGTCATTTTGATACCGCTTGCCAAAGGCTGAAGGGCAAATTGCATTTTTTGTTTGCGGTCATGATGAGTGTGCTCCACGTTATTTCCGGCATCTGCCGGCAACGAGTATAAAAACCACCCTTCGCGCCACGGCTCCATTGCTTTACCCATGCCGGAGGTACCCAAAATGTCCGTGGGGGCTATATGCTTCACCTCCTCCGGTAGCAATGGCGTTTGTTGGGTGGTTCTTGTGTTTCCCCGCCCTTTTTTGGAAAATAGGGTTTTTTTTCCATATGCGACTTACGCCAAAAAACTGTTTACGCGACTTACACCAAAAAAAAAAAATTCCGTCAAAAAAAACGCAACTTATGCCCCCCAAAAAATAAAAAAGCGAGTTACACTTATTTCCACAATCGAGCTACGATTTCCTCTCTTGCTCTGCATGCCCTTGTTTTCATTGTTTGATCGGGTGAGTACTTGATGGGTCGCGCAGTCATGACGCAGCTATTTGGGTATATCATCTTGGGGAAAGGTGTTGTCGGTTGGATTTGTCTTCTCGCGCCGGGCACCTCTACAGATGTACTCATTTGGGACCGCGAAGGGCCACAATGGGCCAAGGGCCCTTTCAAAGATCATGAAGTGGGTGCCAATTGTAGTTTGCTCTTGACGGTGCTGTGTTTGTGGGAAGGAGGGGGTGTTGATGCAAGCCTTGTGGCCAAGGCGTTTGCTCTCCTGAGGGGCCATTGGGGAGGGGATACAAATCAGACATTCTGGGCGCACTCGCTGCAAAAGTGGTGCACAGTGCGCGGGTGGTGCAAGTACTCACCCCCTTTGCTCATTTAAAGTGTTCTGCGGCTGCAGCCATATGTGCTGCTGAGTCATGAACGAACATGCAGAGATCAGACCGGCGGCTGCAAAAATCAATAGCATTAGGGGGCGTTTTCGCACAGCGCGGGCACAGCGCCAATTATTGCGTTGCTTATCCTGGGAACACCCCTGAAAACCACCCACCTACAGAAGCATGCATGATCAATTCAAAACAGCATGGGGTGCGGAATTCAGGGCCCTGGAACCTGTGGCAAGCATCAGACAAAAAAAAACGCTGGTGTACCAGCAGGGGCTTTAGGGTGCAGAATTCAAGACTCTGGGACCCGTGGCTACCGGTGGTGGAAAACCTTCGACTTTTTGCACAGCGCGGGCACAGCGCGGGCACAGCGCACGGTGCGCCCCCTTACTCAACTGGAACCGCTGATTGGCCCCGCAGTGAGCCCATCTGCTCCTGTGGCTGCGGGAGTGGGTCCTCCACAGAGTCACTTACGAGCCTCGTTGATCTACCGCATTGCCGCACCATATCGGCTGCCCCCCGTTCCCCATCGCTTCCTTTCTGCAGGACAAAGTCACTTTCAAGGAGGTCAAGTGGGGGACTAAGGGAGGACAGCTGGGGTTGACCATGGACCGCACAGTGGGGAACTATCTGGAGCAAGCGCCGTTGTTTCTTGTGGGGTTGTGGGCATATGCAGCATTGGTGAGTGTGCCCACGGCTGCCGTGCTGGGCCTGGCTTGGGTTGCGTCTCGATGCTACTACCCCTTTGGATTTTACTATGGACCCCCGCTTCTATTTCTGTCTACACTCCCCGGATACAGCATCATCGCACTGTTTTTTTGGGGGCTTGCGAGGGCAGCATTGACTGATGAATATGGTGAGTGATATGGCATGCATTGCTCATGCAGCGCATTGTTCATGTATAGCATGTGATGAATTATATATGGAGTTGAGTTTCTCAGCTCAAATGTATGGGCAAGCTGAGTTGTGTTACCAGAGCAATGGGTAAGCTGGAATTAAAAGCATCGAGGTCATTTATTCTTTCCAGACCAGGGCAGATTTGACACTGCAAACGGTTGTATCAACGTATAGCACGGTGCCATGAGTAAATTACAGCTGGGTACTATCTTCGCAGTATAATCTGCAGACTGCCTCCTTGTTGCGCTGAGACCCTTTTGCACGTTGACATGGCATGCCTTTGGTCACCATGTGTACGGTACATCAAGAATCAATGCAACAAAGTGTAGTTACTTTTTTTCCTCTGAGCTGTTCGGTTGGGCAATTCTCTTCCACCAATTCTGCAACGTGTTCCGGCAAGGGAATAGATGTTCTGGGTGTTGATATTGAAGATACACCCACGGCAAGCCCCGATTCAAATGAGCTCGGAAGAAGATGGGCGGACTGATATTGTGCACGACATGCCTGCGCTTGCACAGGAGGAACAGGTCTTTGTGTTGGCTCCAATGCATATTTATTTCAACCATTTCACCGGCACAACAGCATGCGCAACATGCGCACTGATAGTGCCGCATGCACACAGCAAGATGTGCAGGGTCATGGCCAGGCAACTGAGATGACCTGAGGCTGGCAAGGGAGCGTCTCTACCCCTGACTGGTGGGTGCGGCATCTGGCCGAACACTTGAGTTCAATCAGGTTGTCCCATGGCTGTCTGCACCATTACATTACACATGCATTGCGCCCAAGTGTGCACTCGTGGCCTATTATGCCCCAATGCCCCATTGTCATCTGGTGATGCTGGTTTGCAAGTCTGCAGGGGTCCACAAGAGAGTGGCATCTTCAGCACTTGTTGAGCTTAGGCTAAGCCAGTGTAGCTGAGACCCCACACCAGTGTACCATTTTGGATCAAATGGTATTCTATCATAAACACACATCTCTATTTTGAAAGTATGCTGAATACTATAATGGCAACTCTGTTCCGTTTGTTGGCAGTTGTACCACAGAAGGATTCTGGTGCACTTTTAAGCGTGCGCCCCAGGAAAGAAAGATGTGCGGTATACCATACAAGCTGTATGAGAGGCAAAATCAAAGCTGTATGCAGAAAACCTCGCCACCCCCAGCCCACTATATATCAATCTGAACCATGGTGTTGTCCACTATCATACAGCACCTCTCTGAAGCTCTGTCTGCAGTTGCGGGGGCGGGCGACACCGTGGCATGGTATCGCGTGGCGCGCGCTCTGGCAACTTAGCCAAATGGCTAAGTTGCGGGAGCGGGTGGCACCGTGGGTTGGTACCGCGTGTCGCGCGCTCTGGCAACTTAGCCAAATGGCTAAGTTGCGGGAGCGGGGGACACCGTGGCATGGTACCGCGTGCAGCAACTTTTGGATATTCTCGCCTCTAGCTACCTTCTCCCCCATCCAAGCACGACAAAAAGCATGCACCTTGTACAAGCCATCGCCCTACTAGACCTTGCAGCCCGCATGGCATGCTCCATCCCATGGGGTGCCCGCCTGAGGGACGAGCCCATGTGTAAGGTCTTACGGCAGTTGGTGGCTGGTGCAGTAGCCGTGCCAGGGAACCGGCGGATATCAGCGGGTGGTGGGGTCAGCTGGTGTGTGAACCTCAGCGTACAGTCCCACAATCCTCCAGAGTTTTCGACAGCGTCTCCTTTGTACTCAGGGATCAGGTAATGCCAGCATCTTCCTCGTATCCATCCAGCAAATGAATTCCCTAGCTACAGCAGTTCCATCATATTTTTATGGGAATCAGGTCTAGGGCGCCCCTCTCCTGGACCAACCACAAGATGTGTTGCAAGCAGTGTGCCCCTCTCAGGCCATGGAAACATGGATATGTATCTAACAATCCCCCGTCTTTGCAGTAGCGTGGTGCAGAGAAACCACAAGACTGGCAAAATAGTTGAAAGAGGCAGGAATACATATTCAAGAGCTTAACTTGTTGGGCATGCGTCGTGTGACCCGCAACCCTGCAACTCCACTGATATGCATACAGCCGAATGAGTGGCATCCTCGTCCTGTAGCCTGTAACCTCTATAGGGGGCACCAAAGGGTTGGGCCTAAAGGGGTAGATCTTTGGGCGGTGTTGGAGGTATTACAAGGATTTGGTGTACCCCAGTTACCGGTGACAGATTGGATGTGCCTACTATGGGTGAAACGATGGTGATCTCGGCGCTACATGACAGCCTGGAGCAGGATTTGTGGAAGAGGTTCATCATCGAATTGGAAAACATGTGGAGTCAAAACATGGAGCGTGATGTGGACAGGTAGGGGATCACAGTAGGCCCAGGGGCAAGGGATCAAAAGCAAGCTGGAAGGAATGGAAAAGCTAACAGAGGAGTTCTGGAGAAGAGGCTTGGAAGGGTGTGCACTTTGGGGTGTGTGTGAGTGTGAGTGTGAGTGTAATTGTACGTGTAAGTTCAGTTTAATTTATTTCATCTTCTGCCCTTCTTCGACCTAAGCAAACGTGCTCACGGTTTGTCAGCCGCTTAAAGATGAAGCTTTGTCCAATCTCATTGCTGCTTCATGGAAACATATGGAGTTTTATGCTGTACCCCTGGGTAGGTGAACGATGGAAGAGCTGGAAACACCCGGAGGAGACAGGCCCAGTGGATGGTCGGTTGAAGCAGTGTGGTTGAAGCAGTGGAGCACGCTGTCATCAAATGTTATCGCTTGAAAGCGGCCTTTGACCCGAGGGGGGCGGCCTGTTCGAATTCCAGACCCCCCCCCCTCTCCCCCAGACCCCCCAAAGTTTTCGAATCCGTCTTTCTCCAAATTGAGATTTTGGGGGAAAGTGTTGGCGCCAAAGGCGCCGAAATTTTTGTTTTTTACCCTACGTGTCTGTACTCAAAATACTCAGAATTTGGTGGAGAATTCACAAATGGTGAAAAACACAAAAAAAATTGACCCCCGACCTGACCTCCGGGTCGGACTTTGGCTGATGGGAGCCTGAGCTAATGGCCGATTTTTTTCTGAAATTTTTTTTACCCCATTAGTGTATCTTCCAAATGATCAGCGCGTCACGGGGATCATTTTGAGGGATGTATGTTGGGGTACCCACCGACCCCCCCTGGGGAGCCCGGCGCTTGACCAGCCGACCCACCTACCCCCCCCCCCCCTCCAGACCCCCAAAAGTTTTCGCACCCGGTTGGGGTCTAGAATTCGGACAGGCCGCCCCCCTCGCTTTGACCTCATTCAAAAGTGTTTCCCTGTCGACGCAGGTGACACAGCACCTGTCAAGTCGATGTCATTGTACTTGGTATTTGGTGCCAGTTCGCACCTTTCATGAACAAGCAGATTGCAAGCTCCAAGCGCTTTTGTGTTCACATCAAACTCTCATAGAAACACTTCATTACTAAGTGGATCTCTGTGCTGGATTCTTAAATGAAGTGTCCCTCTGTGTCTTCACCCTCACCCCCCTCCCCCTGGGTCCAGCCCCCCTCCCTTTGTCCATCCGCCCCCCCCCCCCAGTGAGGGGGTCCGTCACCGGCTAGACCCCAAAGAAAACGTAGCTGTCTCACGTGGTGGTTCTTTGGCACCCTCTTGTGCTATGTTTACACAATTAGGGTCCCCCAAACACCTCCAGGGGTGTGATGAAGACGATGGATCCTCTGACGGTCCAGCTCCAATGGGTCCGCCTCAGATGCTGAGTCTGTGCATTCCAGTGGCAGTGAAAGTGTGCATAGTATTGGTAGTACCTGACGCTATGTTGGTCAACAGTGATGGGGAGGTGGTCCGTGCGCCCCCCGCCCCCCTAGGGTGGGGGAAACATCATCCCTCAGGGGCGGGGTGGACCAGGGGGGTCGAGGAGACCTTTTGCTGATGCGTTGAACGGTTTTCAGCGTTGTGGCTTTTTCCACCATCCTCCTCTCCAAGCACTCCCACCAACCCCACACGCATCCAAAGCACAGCGAAACTCGACAACAACCATGCAGGTTGGCCGTTGCAGAAAAAGTCAAAGGGGACCGCTTAAAAGCGTCTTGAACCAGTGTGGACAGATTGGTGGTTTGGTTGTCTGAATGGACTAATGCACTGGTGGTAGGATTCGAGACGGTTTCACGAGGGCTTCTAGACGTACATTTGCCATAGGTTCCCGAGCTAGTTAGTAATGCCAGAAATTTTAAATTCAGTAAACTCTGTCAATATGGTGGTGTCATTATGCAAAAAAGGCAGTCAAAGTTTTGCACCGTGTGATCTGGGGCGAGTTTCGAACAGTCTTTGTTCTGAGTGGTTTGAGGATTTAAGGAACTGTTGAGCCGATGCAGATTGGCCAAAAAGTCAGCAAACGAATGCACATGGGAAGGACCTTTCATGAAACAGACACTCCCATCTATTTTATCCAACTCCTCCAGTGGCTTCTCCCATAAGTAAAGCACCAATGTGGGACCACCCCTTCCGCTGCTATGTCACATCCTTGCATATGCAAAATGTTGCAGCATGAGTTCTGTGTATGTATAGACTCTGAGCATTGCCACAGTTGAAGAACCGGATGGAATAGGGCTTCTTGTTGGAGTATGCATAAGAACACATCCAGACATAACACTGTACTCCGTGCGTGTTGTATATGCACAATATAGACTCAGAGGTGCAAGTGGCACTGCTGCTTGACCCTTGGTGGTGCCTAACATGCAATTCAGCGTAGCTTCAGCTGTACAGATATTAGAAATCTGGGGGAAATCATTATTTGTACCGATTCACAGCGGTGTTTATGTGGGGGGGCAGCGGGGCAACACGCCCACGGAAAGTTTGTGACTGCGTTGGATCAAATGGCCCTGTACTGGCAGTATCTTTACTTACCATGTTTGTTTGATTTGCATGAATTGCCGAAAGCAGGTCCAATCTGTTAGACAAACAACGCTATGCAGGTTGTTTGGGTATTTTAGCGCATAATGAATGATTGCTTCCCCAAATGTAAGTTTAAGTGTGACCAACACGCAGGGAACGAAGTGGGGGGCATGCAGAGGTAGCGGATTGTAGATGGGTTTAATGTCGGTTGTGGGTTCAGAATATAGATTTTAGGAGGCTAACTGCGTCAAGGAGGAGTTTTACCACAGTAGCAAGTAGCAGTTGCCATAAACAGTAGCCCGAAAGTCCCTAAAAGTTCAGCAAATCTCAGTGATCCCCTTGTACACGTACTCAGAATCTAAAACCACCACCATCTTCTCGCTTGCCCGGCGCTGCTCTAGGGCATACAACACTCCCCGCAGCTCACGCTGGCTCACGCTTTGCCGTTCCTTTGCTGGAACTGGTAATCCCACATTCCTATCGTCCCCCTCCCCAAACCACGCCCCATAGCCTGCCCGCCACCATCCTTTTACTTGCTTTGTTGAACCGTCTGTGTACACCAGTTTCCAGCCTTCGTCCACAAACACCGCTAACCTGTGAATCACACCGTCCCGATTCTAAAAGACGGCACGTTCTTTCGCTTGACCAAAAACTGGATGCAAGGGCCCCTCAAACCTCAAACCAGCTCAGAAACAACCGGACTTCAACCTCTTGCCTGCAATCCTAGCCAAGTTCAGCAGCAACCCGCCCGCCCTATGACATGACCAGTGTGCTGGAACTCATTCCGCAGCTCATTCCCCAGGTACACATGGTGTATGGCCCACCAAACGCAAGAAAGCCGTGGGCTTGGATGGAGTTCTGCATTGCCTGCTGGGAATGCTCCCCGATGCTGTCCTCCACACACTACAACGGCAGAGGAAGGCAAAAAATATTTAGTCACTTGTGATTTCTTACGCAAACATCCCCTCAAAACACTCCAGTCGGTTAGTGCCCAGCCACCATTTCAATCTCTAAATGCAGGTGTATCATTTATTTTATTCAACTATCCCCAATGAGGATGCCTCTCTTCGAATTTTGTGCATTGTGATGCGGTATCTTTGTTGCTTGTCGTTGAATTGAGGAGGCCTTGCACTCTGCCATTTTCTATTGCGTTGCACTCTGCAATGCGCCAACACCTGGGGATCGTTTCTTTTGCCCAGCGTACTTGTTACAATCATGAAACAGCACATGTTGAGCTCCAGTCCCATCCATCGGGCTGATAAGAATAGCTTCACAATTTCAAAGATGACTGCTGCACTGCGTCGTACTGTGGCTGAGGCCGCGGAGCAGTTGGATGTCAAGAAATCGGAGTTTCATGCCGTCCACAGGATTGTGGAGGCTATGAACGTGACCATGCAACAAGACTCAATGGTATTCTATCTGGACGTAGGTGTGGTTCTCCTTGTGCCTTGGTATCGTCGGGTCAAGCCGTCGCGAGGCGGGTGGGGGGTTTGGACAGTGGTACTAATGCCCTCTTTGTTCAAGGACATATTTGCTTGGCAGCAGGGCGGTGGTGAGCCCGTTTATCCCAACAAGTACAACCCTCACCAGCACGCTCTCACGGCACAACAGGAGCGGAGATGGCGTGCCACCTTCAGGGGCTATCCTTAGCACTACGGGCCACGGGGAAGGTGGGAGCGTCGTACGTGCTGGGGCGGACCCCAATCCACCACCCCACTCCCAGCCACAACCCATTTGCATTTGGTTCTTGTGAGCACACACTGACCACTCGGCCCTCACATCTTGATCCCAAACCCAATCCCAACGCTCTCAGTGCTCCCACCCCTTCACGCCCAAGGACACGCCGCCCCGAGAGGAGCCAACAACATTCGGGTGTGTGTCAGTTGTTACGATCCCAGCAAAGGCCCGTTCTGGCAGGGAGACAGCCAAGCCACATCCGCATTGGACTCGACCGATTCAGTGAATTGCACCATGGCCTCCCCCCACCCCTTCCTCTATGCCCCCTCAATGCCCCTCTGTCCGCCCTTTGTGCGCCCACTGTGCGCCAACTATGCGCCCTCAATACGCCGCCCCCAATGCACACCACTGGGGAACACTGGGGATTGCCGCCCGCTTTTTCCGGCCTCAGTGCCCCGGGATTGTTTTTCCATTTTTGGTGCATTGTAAAAGAAGATTTTGCCCCGCAGACTTGTGCCCTAACCCTAACCTGCAGACTTGTGCATATTAAACCCCCCCCCCACACCTACAGGCGCCCTGGGGGCTGTAGTATTCTGGATGAATGGCAAAGCTGCGGGGGGGGGTTTACAGGTGGGGGGGGGGGGGCAAGGGGACCAGGAGGGACAAGGGCGAGCACAGCAGACAAGGAGGAGGGGCACAGCGAGGCAGGAGAGGCAACCAGAACAGCGGGAACAGGGAACCACAATGGAGGGGATGGGAGAGCGTGCGCATGGGAGGCAGCGACAACAAAGGGGATGGCCTGGCCAGCCAGCCCCGTCGCTACCGGGTGCCAGGGCAACCCCTGCTCAACCGGCATCAGGTGGGGGGTGTCTCCCGCAGCCCAGATGGGCTGTTTGCGCAACAGGAGCAGGAGCCCATCAGGGGCAGACCAGCGATGAGGGGTAAAAGGACATATGGTGGACGGCTGCGACAACGCGTGGAGGAAGAGGGCACCTGGGCCTCACAGAAACACAGCGAGGCAGGCTATGGACGGCCTGTGGACAGAGGCGCGCGGACAGCAAAAACAGTCAAATGACCCCGGGAACAACCAGCACATCCTCAATACGCCAACTATTGGGCGCCGCTGACACGCAAACGGCACACCATGCCACATTCAGCACAGCCCCAACACACCAACCACTGGGCTCCGCGAACGCGGAAACGACACCAGCAAGAGCACCGGCCGCAGCGGCCGACAGAAAGCAGCGACCCGACGCAGCACGCGAAGGGAAGAACGGGTGACCGTCCAGGGCCCCGTAAAGGAACAACAACCAGACGAAATGTCACACAGGGGGGTTTGAAATGCTCAAAAGGAGATGGGGAACTCAACAATGCCCCGAAAAAACTTTTGACCCCTCCCTCCTAGTTGAGTCTGGCACGAGGTCAGGATCATGTTGGTTAATTCAAACCCTAACGTCACGGCCGCCCCCCCTCGGCCCCATTCTCCCCACCCTCTGGACCCCCCTGCCCATACCTCAAGGTTGGGAACCAGAAGTGAACCCCCCCCCCCCCTTCCCATGCCACTGGCGAACGCTCAACTGTGCACTGCAAGCCACAGCCACATCAAAAAGTAGTCCAAGGGTGCCATGGCTGCTGCCGGCGCTCTACCAGGCAGGGGTAGGAATGGGGGGGTCGGTGGGTGGGTGGGGGGGTCGGTGGGTGGCAGGGTGGGTGGGGGGGGCAGACCTGGGCTGAGCCCACCAAATGAGGCCCCCGGGGGTCACTCAGCAATTCTCTGACAATTACGAAAGGAGGGAGACCGATGTACAAGTTTTGAGATCGGAACAGGGGAGAAGAAAAGGAAAGAGGGTTTCATCACGGGACCTGTACACCCAACGGTACCCAATAGTAGCCATTCCAAATGGTGAGAGTTGCACCGTGTGGAATGGGTCCAACCTTCACCTTGTACACCCCTGACATCATCCGTCACTTGAAGAGTCCTTGGGACACGGTTTCATGGATTCCCTGCACAAGAATGTTCTCCCCCAGTCCCCCCCGCCGGCAGTTGTCCACCAGCTGCTGGGGATTACCGGCCAACAACCAGATTTTACCAGCCATCTTGCCAGTGGTTACTGCCGTCCTTGGATGTGAACCCCCCCCGCCCCTCCACAGGTTTGGACAGATCAAGGGGCGGTGGTTCGCACCAGGACGGATTCTCATCCTCCCTCCCCCCAAGTCACTTGGGAATTTGGGGTTTCAACTCCAAGGGGGGGTGGGGGGGTTGATAGAGCCCCCAAAAATTGGGGGGCGGAGGGCTCGCTTGACAGGACCATCAATCAGTTCGTATGAACTCTGGCGCCGAAAACCCTTTGAGCATTGAAAACGGTCAATTTTTTTTCCACCAGATACATGGCAAACGATGCATTTTCTGAAACCCCTCAATGCACTCCCCTTTTTTTTTGCTTGATTTTGGGTCCGAGTCACCTCAGGGCCTGGGGTTAGTCTCAATCGGACTTTGCGGGTTGGTGGGGGGGGCGTGAATTGAGCCCCGTGGGGGTGGGGTGGGGGGGCTAGCCAAAAGGGCTGTGTCAACCCCCCTCCCGGACCTGACCACCCCTTTGATATGATCATGCACGACACATGGGAAACCGGATGTTGCTCTCCAATGAAGTTGGAGACCTCAACGCCAAACATGCCAAGTGCTGCAAAAGAGGTTGCCTGCAAGCGGTTATTGCCACCTGTTGAACCCCATTGACGGCACTCTGCTACCAACCACCACTCCATTTTTTGCTACGCTCTTTACCTGTGTCTATCATCTCCATAGAAGCCACAACAGACCTTTTCTGCAATCAATATCACTATTATGCCAGACCAAGCATCGGAAACACATAGTACCAACCCTACCGCATCGGTGTGTGAAAGCGACAGCGACGTGGGCTGTTGCAGCCCGCGTAGCCAAACTTCCTGCTCCACTGATTGCTGCTCATGGCAGCGGGATGGTGGCGCCTTGTTTGCGTGTTACTTTTTGTGTGTTAATATTCTTTGAAACTAAATGGTCTGTGATCTTGGGAAGGCCAAAGGAGTGCTGTGCATAGCACCCACAAGAGGAGAGCATTTGGTTGCCTGAAGTTCACCGTTGGTGGACGCCACTAATGGACGGCTACACTGATGTAATGATGACAATCTACCTCGAGCACAAACCCCACTGGACTTCCCGTGTGGCGCTTTAAGTGCCTGTACATAGATAGTGGAGCACCCCAACCAAGAAGGGGACACATTGTGTGGAAAGAGAGTGATCTGGCCTAACGGCTGAAAGTGTTTATGGCGGGCACATTCAATGGATCAGGCGGCGATGCACAGGAGGTTACAAAGCAGCTGGAATCCTTTTTACTAATGTACATTGCTGACCACCATTGGTCGGCGAAGAGGCTTGTAACATTTGCAGTGGACGGGGGTCCAACCTGGCTTGCGGGGTGCCAATGCACGACAAGGTGTTGGTGTCTCCACCATTGAGAACAATGTGTTTGTCCTGATTGGGACATGGTTTGTGCTGCTGACCCCCATGGGTGAGCCATGCCATGTGTTGCAGCGCAAGCTGGGTCATGCATTAGAGGCTGCTAGCTGTACCCATGTTGATTACATCGCAACTGTGGATCGCCAACGGGCCCTATACAATGGGGCATGGCAATGGAAGGAGTTGCAAAAGTGTGTGCACAACCATGTGCAGCCTGATAAACGCAGTCGTTTACAACGCATCCCCACTTGTCATGGCATCAGGTGGTCTCAGGCAAATGCGCGTCGCAAAACCGCTTTCTTGCATGATGTCCCTTGGGTGGCCCGGCATTTTAATTTCAAGGTGCAATATTCGACAAAAGAGGACGATGTGTGGGAGGACTGCCATGATGCCACTTTGCTTGCATGGGGGCTGGTTTACGGCGACATCCTCGATCAGCCCCAACCATTGATCCCCAACCAGGCGCCCGGTGACCCGACGACGTTCCGGAAAGCACCAAACCTGTTGCACAAGGTTTTGCAGCGCCACATCACTATTGTTGGCCATACCCCTCTTGGGACTCTTTTCTTGATGCTAATTTTGTTTCTAGTGCCAAGCCACTATGTTATATTGGCCGGGACCCAATTCATTGGGGGCCACACACAGTACTTTGTGGTTTGTGGACTCGGTGTACCATCCGTAAGGTCAAATGGGGAGCCGTATGGAATGCGTAAGCATGCATCTTGCAAAATACAATTTTGATTGAAAAAATTACATGCGCCGACAGTAAGAAAAACCAAATTACACACGCTTGCGGTAAAAAAAGAAACAATTGATTAAAAGAAAAACATGCCCCGACAGCAATCAGGCACGCATGAGCATTCCCCTTGCTGTGCCATCCCCAAGACATAAGCACTCCCCTCACTGTGCCATCCCCCGCACATGAGCACCCCTTCACTGCCGGATCCCCCCCCGTACATGAGCATTCTCCTCACTGTGCCATCCCCCGCGCATGAGCAGTGCCTTTGCTCTGCCATCCCCGGCACATAAGTGCTCCCCTTGCTCTGCCATCCCTGGCACAAGAGTGGTCCCCTTGCTCTGCCATCCCCGGCACATGGGCACTCCCCTTGCTCCACCGTCATCCGCAAACAACCACTCTACTCGTTGTGCCATTCCACACACATGAGCACTCTTCTTGCTGTGCTATGTGCCACCTAGGGGGATTGTGCCTAGTTTTATACATCATATTAGCAAATGCTCTTTTCAAAGCACTTACTGCAAAATCACCTCGAAGAGAGGTCGTTAGATCAAGCGCAGGCGCGGGCGCCGTATACCCTCCTTTTTTGGGGTCATTTGCGTAGCATACCCCAAGGCATGATATTGGATGTCCAACCCCTTGCAAAATCATTATTTTGCCCAATAAGACCATCCCCCAATGGATTTTTTGATTCCGAGGCCTCTATTCCCTAAAGCTGGGTATCACTTTTTTTGAGGGGGGGGGGTGGGGGTGGGGGTGGGGTGGCTGGGGGGTCAAAAGTTTTCGCTCAGAAGGCTCCAAGCAGTGGGGACGCTTAGTGCTATCACACAGCCGCTGGTCGAATGGTAACGCAGCAGACGCAAACTTTTCAATCGGCGGTTGGAACCCTGGGCGGCGGCCCACTGTGGGCGGCGGCGGCGGCGGCACCGTATTCACCCGACCGGGGTTCGAACCGCCGAACAAAAATACTCCGGTTGGCTGCATTACCATTCGGCCACTGCATGGTCCATGGTCTGAGGCGAAAGGTCTCCCCACTGCTTGGGGCCGTCTCTGCCACTGACAAAAAACCCAAACTGTGTGTTTCTGTCTGACTGACTGCTGGCCTGGCTAAGGGACTGATTGGCTGACTGTCAACCTCTCTTCGAGGTGCACTGCCGAAGGCAATAGAATTTGAATATGAGTGAAAACCCTTCCCTACCTCTTGTGCCTGGCCAATCTCCTTCCCGCTGAGAACACCACCTTTGCTTCAGACCTTGCTCTTGCAGATCATACACGTTTCCAAAACCCTCCACTCCCCCATGATGCACCCCAGGGTTTGGGTTCCTACAACTATATCAAGCGCTCTGCATCATCAGGTGCTCCTCTGTCTACAGGTGGGACCTCTTTCCATACCACCTGCAGTACAATGAAGGGCCACGGCACCCACCTACTTTCTGTATTGGCTGGTGGCCAATTTGCCACCGAAGTTGATGGTGAGGATTACCTGTTCCTTGATCGTGATCCCACCTGGTTCTCTGGGGTCCTTGCGTATTTGAGAGGCTGCCGTAATTTCGCCCCCGACTCGCTGCATGCAGATTTTACACCTGATATTGGCCGTGCACTTCAGCTGACAGCTTTTATGCGGGAGGCCCGATACTACCAAATTGAGGGGCTGCATCATCTGCTGAACGAGCGTTGCCTTCTGGCGTCAGGTGAGCTGCGGCCCTGCATTGCAGTCATGCACAAAGCAGATGATTTGGAGGGGATCGACTTTTACTTGTACGACATGGGGGCACAAGTGTGGTACTGCCGATACTATCAACGGGAGCGACATTGCCGTAGGAAAGTTCACCGAAGGCGGCCATCCGGGTTTGCCACTTGCACCCAAGGCAGATTCATATATGTCATTGGTGCGTTTGTTCATCCTGTGACAAAGAAGCGCACCATAGACCGTTTGGACGTACACACTGGAGTCTGGGAATTTGTGGCGTCGTTAGACGGCACATCCTTTGAGAAACGTCGCATCGTTGCTGCGCATTTGAAGGAGGCATCGGTATTGGTTGTTTCTCACCAATCGCCTCCCAGGAATATGTCGCCAATACTCCATATCGTTGATCTAACCAGCGGTGCAGTCCAGGAACTGCCATGTGCTGGACATGCCCCCGATCATCGCTTTTATGCTACTTGTTTGTTGCAAGGGCGGCTAATTTTGGCAGGTGGCAAAGTTCACGAGAGTAAAGAAGTGCCATGGGCATGGGAATATGACGTCCAAGAACAATTCTGGCGCGCCATGCCTGATATGAACCATCAGCGTGAGCTGGCAGCTGGTGTACAATGGAACGGCAAGGCAGCCATGGTGGGTGGGTATGACGGGGGGCAGACTGTAGACGTTGTGGAGGTATTTGATGCGGCAACAGGATGCTGGTCTGTGCTGCCACCCATGCAAACACAAAGAGAACAAATAGAAGAAGTTATGGCAGTAGTGGTCCAGGGGAACCTTGTGGTCATTGCGGGATGTACCAACGATACTGATGCATGGACCTCTATCGAGAGATACGATGAAAATGCTGGGCGCTGGGAGATGATGGGCCCCATGCCCATTTACCTCGCGGGGGACGCAGCGGGAGTGCTTGTGCCCCACAGTGCATTGAGGGGATGCTTCCAGCAGTTGACATGATTTTGACAACCGGCCAATCCAAAATGTGGTAGAGGGGACCCTCTGAGGCCCTGTACCCGGGTGCCACACCAACACTATGCACGCAGTCCAACAGTGTGGCAAGACCCCCGCCTCCCCACTTCTCTGTGCAGATGACACGGTTGTACTTTGGGGGCCTTTGCGGAACGCCTCAACAATTTGCGGTCTGGTGCCAACCATGAACCGCTGGTCATGAATCATGTGTTCCAGAGACCACCCAATTTTGAATGTTTGGACATGTTCAGCGGGCATCCCAGTGATCGCAGGGATCTGCAAAGAGGAGGATTGAGCAGCAGACCGTGCTCGTGGCTTGGCAGCACGCTTTGGGGCTTAAAGGCGTGCTGCTGGTTTGGCAGCATGCTCTGGGGAGGGAGGGGAAGCACCATCACAAGATATATGGTGAATCTGTGCGATTCTGTGGTCACATAAATCCTCCAAGCAGAAGAATGCAGTCCACCATATCAGGCCTGCAGATGGCATGCCCTAGAAAATCGACAAGACGGCCCAAGCAGGGTTCCCCAAGGGGGAGGAGGAGCATGCAACCGCATGTCCTAATCCATCATCTTTTCACTCAACGGACCCATTGTGAGATGTTTGGCCGCAAGACACTTGATGGCACATGGGACCAAGTACACAAGTGACCTCATGACCCACTGGATTTTTCAACCAAAGGTCCCGTGTATGCCCGGAGCTGTGTGGCCGAGTGGGGCCAGCTTTCGCAGCACAGGGAGGGAGTGACCCCTGACCTGGATGCACGCATAACCCGGTGGAGCCCAAAGTGCCAGCAGGGTCAGCCAAAGCACGGTCGAGGGGTGAACAAGAGCTCCCAAAATCGAACTGCAGAAGCGCCGAACATTGGCACACTTGGGCATCAGGTGGTGAAAGCCGTGAGGCAGGTACGGCCGGAGCCTAATGCGGACATTGCACTTTTCAGGATGTTAAGAAGTTCGTTAAATTCAATGTTGAGGCAAACAACAGTTTTCTGCTTGCTTCCAAACTCGTGCACCAGGGTATGATGACGGCGATGGATCCTCTGACGGTCCAGCTCTGATGGGTCCGCCTCAGATGCTGAGTCTGTGCATTCCAGTCGCAGTGAAAGTGTGCATAGTATTAGTAGTACCTGACGCTATGTTAGTCAACAGTGATGGGGAGGTGGTCCGTGCGCCCCCCGCCCCCCTAGGGTGCGGGGGAAACGTCATCTCGCCGAGGGGACCTTTTATTGATGCGTTGAACGGTTTTCAGCGTTGTGGCTTTTTCCACCATCCTCCTCTCAAAGCACTCCCGCCACCCCCACACGCATCCAAAGCACAGCGAAAGTTGGACCGACGACAAGCAGGCAGTTGGGCCGTTGCACAAAAAGTCAAAGGGGACCGCTTAAAAGCGTCTTGAACCAGTGTAGACAGATTGGTGGTTTGGTTGTCTGAATGGACTAATGCACTGGTGGTAGGATTTGAGACGGTTTCACGAGGGCTTCTAGACGTACATTTGCCATAGGTTCCCGAGCTAGTTAGTAATGCCAGAAATTTTAAATTCAGCAAACTCTGTCAATATGGTGGTGTCATTATGCAAAAAAGGCAGTCAAAGTTTTGCACCGTGTGATCTGGGGCGAGTTTCGAACAGTCTTTGTTCTGAGTGGTTTGAGGATTTAAGGAACTGTTGAGCCGATGCAGATTGGCCAAAAAGTCAGCAAACGAATGCACATGGGAAGGACCTTTCATGAAACAGACACTCCCATCTATTTTATCCAACTCCTCCAGTGGCTTCTCCCATAAAGATACTGCCAGTACAGGGCCATTTGATCCAACGCAGTCACAAACTTTCCGTGCATGTGTTGCCCCGCTGCCCCCCCACATAAACACCACTGTGAATCGGTACAAATAATGATTTCCCCTAGGTTTCAGATATCTGTTCAGCTGAAGCTACGTTGAATTGCATGTTAGGCACCACCAAGGGTCAAGCAGCAGTGCCACTTGCACCTCTGAGTCTATATTGTGCATATACAAGATGCACGGAGTACAATGCTATGTCTGGATGTGTTCTTATGCATACTCCAACAAGAAGCCCTATTCCATCCGGTTCTTCAACTGCGGCAATGCTCGGAGTCTATACATACACAGAACTCATGCTGCAATTTTTCATCAAAAAAAATTCTGCCCTGCTGCTCGCCATTGACATGGCGCAGCACTTAATTAGGTGGGCCCGGTCCCCATCGCACCAGGGCATGCCAGGCAATGAAAGGGCGGACACCCTAGCCGAGAAAGGGAGGCAAGACCACCCTCTCCTCAGGTATCCCTCTCCGGACAAACGGGGGATGTCCCACACACCAAGCCCGGCAGCCCCAGTCAAGGGGCGTACATAGTTTGTGTTTGATTGCGATTCCGACATGGACACAACCGTGGCCATGACCCTATTCAACACGCCTTCTCAGTTCAGCTCAGATGACCAGGAAATAGATGACTTCCCAACACCACACTCTGTGGTGAGTTCGTTGTTGGGTTCACCCCCTCCCTATGCGACCCCCTCCCCCCTGGCGGTTTGGAGGGCGTTGGGACTGGAACCGATGTCCGACACATACCTCCGTTCTGGGGATAAAGAGGCCCTGTCGCCAACGTCCCAACCAATGTACTTGCGCGCATCAGCCCTACCGGACCCAGAGCCCCAAGATTCGGTAGAACGATGCCTCTTTGTCGACTCAGATGAGTGCAGCACAGATGCCAGTGATACCTGTAAAGCCAGGAAGAAGAGAGCTAAGCTGAAGAGTCGGCGGTCTTGGCCATAACTCCCAGCTAGGCCCCCACCACACCCAGTGAGGCACAATGCGGTGCCGACTCTTGTTCCTTTGTACTTGGATTATTGCAACTACCTTGGCCTGTGTCCTGTCACGGGAGCACACCCCAGCGTCATGACGCAGGGAGGACGGCACACGAAACATGGGAGAGGGCAACAGCCTGGATGGCCGCGACCGCCCAGACCGCCTACACCACAAGAAACACGCCGGCGATTTAAAGTGCAAGCACTCAAAAAACTGTAGGAGGTAGAAGATGAGGCCCTGGGGTTCCTCAACTTCACCCATGATGCCATCCAGTGGCGTCGAAACCAACGAGTGTGGATCAGGCTACAGATCCAGGGACCATCCCGCATGATGGTCGAAATCGTAACAACGCTTGGCGCACCAGAACCAATGTCGCATCAGGAGTTGTTTTCGCTGATGGTCGCCATGTACTGGCTGCTTAAACAACGTGCCTGTGAAAATATGCGCATCAGTTGGATCCGAAAAAGAGAAGATCAGATGCACACCTTCACTTGGGAGGCCATTTTGATGGTACCCACTGCAGCAGGGCACCGGCCAGTGCGCACCTCAACCGGCAAGTCCGGGGATATTTATCTCATATGGTTTGCAGGGACGCTAGAAGTGCTGAGGCACTTCCAGCGGACATTATTCCATCCTAGTGACCCCATATCAGGGGATGCGACACGTTTCTTGTACACGTTGTTGCTGACTCTCCCGTCAGTCAGGCAGTATTAGTAAATAACGGCCGCGTGTTTTGTCACGGGCACAGCTCAGGGTGTCTTGTCGCTCACAGCAGATATACCTGTTTTGCTAGGTAGGTGAGAGCATGAAGGGAGCATATGCATTACAGGGCCTGCCTTTGCGGGCCCTATATGTTGTTTGGCACTTCTAGGTTTAGCAAGGGTACAGGGGGACAAGTAGGGGGAGGCAGCAGGACGGAGCATATCGCAGGCAGAGCAGGCCACCACAGAGCCAGCACTTACGCACCTGTGATTGTACATACTGAATTCCATGAAACTCCTGAACAATGCAGTGGCTACGATCCCAGCTTTGAGGGGCTAAGGGGAGCGTTTGAAAACCTCGAATGAGACCAACGGTACCCAATAGTAGCCATTCCAAATGGTGAGTGTTGCACTGTGTGGAATGGGTCCAACCCTCACTTTGTACACCCCTGACATTATCCGTCACTTGAAGAGTCCTTGGGACACGGTTTCCTGGATTCCCTGCACAAGAATGCCCCCCCCCCCCCCCAAGTCCCCCCAGCCTGGGGATTACCGGCCAACAACCAGATTTTACCAGCCATCTTGCCAGTGGTTACTGCCGTCCTTGGATGTGAACCCCCCCGCCCCTCCACAGGTTTGGACAGATCAAGGGGCGGTGGTTCGCACCAGGACAGATTCTCATCCTCCCTCCCCCCAAGTCACTTGGGAAGTTGGGGTTTCAACTCCAAGGGGGGGTGGGGGAGTTGATAGAGCCCGGGGGGGCGGAGGGCTCGCTTGACAGGACCATCAATCAGTTAGTATGAACTCTGGCGCCGAAAACCCTTTGAGCATTGAAAACGGTCAATTTTTTTTCCACCAGATACATGGCAAACAATGCATTTTCTGAAACCCCTCACTGCACTCCCCTTTTTTTTTGCTTGATTTTGGGTCCGAGTCACCTCAGGGCCTGGGGTTAGTCTCAATCGGACTTTGCGGGTTGGTGGGGGGGGCTTGAATTGAGCCCTGTGGGGGTGGGGTGGGGGGGCTAGCCAAAAGGGCTGTGTCAACCCCCCTCCCGGACCTGACCACCCCTTTGATATGATCATGCACGGCACATGGGAAACCGGATGTTGCTCTCCAATGAAGTTGGAGACCTCAACGCTAAACATGCCAAGTGCTGCAAAAGAGGTTGCCTGCAAGCGGTTATTGCCACCTGTTGAACCCCATTGACGGCACTCTGCTACCAACCACCACTCCATTTTTTGCTACGCTCTTTACCTGTGTCTATCATCTCCATAGAAGCCACAACAGACCTTTTCTGCAATCAATATCACTATTATGCCAGACCAAGCATCGGAAACACATAGTACCAACCCTACCGCATCGGTGTGTGAAAGCGACAGCGACGTGGGCTGTTGCAGCCCGCGTAGCCAAACTTCCTGCTCCACTGATTGCCGCTCATGGCAGCGGGACGGTGGCGCCTTGTTTGCGTGTTACTTTTTGTGTGTTAATATTCTTTGAAACTAAATGGTCTGTGATCTTGGGAAGGCCAAAGGAGTGCTGTGCATAGCACCCACAAGAGGAGAGCATTTGGTTGCCTGAAGTTCACCGTTGGTGGACGCCACTAATGGACGGCTACACTGATGTAATGATGACGATCTACCTCGAGCACTAACCAGCTGTCTACTTTGCGGTGGATGTTTGGGTAGTTGACGCTGGATTTGCACTGGATTTGAAAAATGTGACGCTGGATTTACGCTGGATATGCGCTTTTTCTCGACATGGCTCCAGGCAATAAACAGCCCTTAACCCTGGACAAAAAGCGGAGGTCCTTTGGTCTAGTGGCTCATGCCATGCCTTACAGATTGCAATATGCTCGTTCAAATCCCACAGCACACACTTTTCAAAGGATAATGATGCTGCTCCTTCTGAAGCTCCATTTTTCACTGTCATCATGAAAGTAATTTGCAATTGTGGGTACCGGACATTTGGGAATGGATATGGGTCATTTTCCACAGTGTGCTTGTTGGAGAAGTGTGACGCTGGATTTGCGCTGGATTTCTAATTTTTGACGCTGGATTTGGGCCGGATAATCCGGTGCAAAGTAGACAGCTGGCACTAACCCCACTGGACTTCCCGTGTGGCGCTTTAAGGGCCTGTACATAGATAGTGGAGCACCCCAACCAAGAAGGGGACACATTGTGTGGAAAGAGAGTGATCTGGCCTAACGGCTGAAAGTGTTTATGGCGGGGACATTCAGTCAATCAGCACCAACCATTGATCCCCAACCAGATGCCCGGTGACCCGACGACGTCCTGGAAAGCACCAAACCTGCTGCGTAAGGTTTTGCAGCGCCACAGCACTATTGTTGGCCATACCCCTGTTGGGACTCTTTTCTTGATGCTAATTTTGTTTCTAGTGCCCAGCCACTATGTTATATTGGCCGGGACCCAATTCATTGGGGGCCACACACAGTACTTTGTGGTTTGTGGACTCGGTGTACCATCCGTAAGGTCGAATGGGAAGCCGTATGGAATGCGTAAGTGTGCATCTTGCAAAATACAATTTTGATTGAAAAAATTACATGCGCCGACAGTAAGAAAAACCAAATTACACACGCTTGCGGTAAAAAAAGAAACAATTGATTAAAAGAAAACCACATGCCCCAACAGCAATCCAGCACGCATGAGCATTCCCCTTGCTGTGTCATCCCCCAAGACATAAGCACTCCCCTCACTGTGCCATCCCCCGCACATGAGCACCCCTTCGCTGCTGGATCCCCCCCCGCACATGAGCATTCTAAAATATCGTGCACCCCATCGCATTCGTTGCCATTAAGCAAACAGTTGTAGATATGGGCAGGCACAAGTTCAAGGAGGAGCGTGGTTACATTGCTCCTTCACATTAGTGCTCCTCCCTATCTCCACAAAATGGCCGCCATCATCACTGGCATTCATGTCAGATGGTGACGTAGCAAGATTTATTCCGACTCATAGCAGCCTTGTTGCTCTGACAATGAATGAAGGAGTACCCCCTTACGGAGGGAAGCAGGTGCAAGTAATGGACCCTGAACCAAAGCAGTACAAGTGAGCACATGAACACTCAAAGAAATAGATCATCCCCTCCTGTAAAGTTCAGCAGGATTTTCCCTCTGTCATGCCTGGGAAAAAATTGATTTGTGGTCACACTAAAGCAGCGCTCTCATCTAAGGACTTAGTGTGTGGTGTCAGTGGCACTTCAGTGCATGCCTCTTTCTTACTTTTAGCACGTAGCACATGGTTTCACCAGAGCAGGTGCCACTGCATGTCGCCCTTAGCGGCCTTCCGCATTGCCAGATACCCCAGCGTTCGCTCCCCGTGGGCCTTGCTGTCACCACTGTCGCAGCCGCAGGCTTTCTTGCGGCCGCTGTGGGTCTGGCATATCCCTCTTCGTTGCCTTTCAGCCCAGCCCATACGTCCTGGTTTGTGTCAGGCGTAGCGACTGTGGCACGCCCTGCGGCCTTGAGCAACGTCGCCCGGCACCCCAACGCTGTGGCCTCCTCTCAGATCCCCCTCGCTCCCCGCGTATTGCACACCGAAGGAGGCAGGGGGACCCCCGGCACTGGGATTGCAGCGCCCCAGGCAAGTGCCGCTGTGTCTTCGTCGCTGGGATCCAGGCCCTTCCACATGTGGCTGTGGTGGATCATGGCAACGGCTGCCGGTGTCGTCGCGGCCACACGCGTACTCTGGGGGCACATGCTGCGCGCGGGCGACCGTTTCAGTGGTGGCCCGTGCACTGTGCTCGGTCAACGTGCGTCACTGAGTGAAATGCTGACCCAAACTCGCGAACGCAAGCTGCACAAGTTGCGAATGGGGACCCATTCCCGACCTCCAGCGAAAACGCGTGTGCCGTGCTCAGACGCAGAGCAAGCGCGCCATCCTTGGTACCCCCCTCACAGTGCCTGGGCGATGATGTCCGCCTCTGGGGAACCCCAAGGGTCCCCATGGGAGGCAACGCCCATTGTCGTCTCAGACCCCGCCGCCAAAATGGCAGGACCGCATGGCTACGCCGCGGAGCCCAGCCCTGAGTCGGGGGTCGGGGGCTGGCTGGCCCATCGTGACGCCGTCAGTGGGCTGCCCGGCAGCGGCCCTGCCGGAGAGGACGGGGATTGGGTGGCCACCGCAGCCACGGACCTGGCCTCTGCGATCACCTACCGGCCGCCAGGGGCGAGCCTCACCCATCGCCCCCGCATGCTGGTGCTCTACGGTAGTCTGCGGCCCACGTCCTACAGTCGCCTCTTGGCCCACGAGTGTGCGCGGCTGCTGGAGGCCATGGGGGCGGATGTTCGGGTCTATTGTCCCCGGGGCCTACCGGTGCGGGACCCTGCGCTGGAGGACGATGCCAAAGTGCAGGAGCTGCGCGCGTTGTCAGAGTGGTCGGAGGGGCAGGTGTGGGTGTGCCCGGAGCTGCACGGACTGCCCTCCGGGGCCTTCAAGAACCAGATCGACTGGCTGCCGTTGAACACGGGCAGTGTCCGCCCAACGCAAGGCCGCACTTGCGCTGTGCTGCAGGTGCGCGGGTGGGCATGTGCGTCTGGTGGTTCGTCTCTGTATGCCGCCTGCATGCGCACGTGCATGGGGTTGTGGGTGGTGCCTTTGTGTTGGTGGGGATGTGGGCATGTGCGTGTGTGCGTGCATGTACGTGTGTATGTGTTGATTGATGACCAGCTGACGAGGAATTGACATTCGGACCCGGCGTTGTGCTGCTCGTCTGTTTGTTTGCAAATTGTGTATGTGTTGATGCGGTTTCCTGCAAATTGTGTATGTGTTGATGCGGTTTCCTGCTTGCAGGGGCGGTCACAACACGTGGACCGCCCCACCCGTTGGTGCCTCCTGGTGATGTACCTGTTGTACTACAGAAAGGGGCCTAGCCGACATGCTTTTCAACTCCTTCTTCTACTGATCCATTCGGCCTGACGAGATTCGTTAGCGACCGGCGCTGTGCTCTGCTTGTCACGCCTGTTCGTCTCGCTTCAATTGCGTGTATGTGTTGTGTGTGTCTGTGTCTGTGTGCTGAAGGCGCTGTTACCAAAAGGCAATGGCCAGGTTGTCGCACCAATGGGAACTGGTAGACGGGTGGGCCCTGATACCAATCCTTAAGCTACGTATTAACACCTTGGTGTCAGTGCCAGAATCTCACAGTGCAGGGGGCCATGCAGTGGGAACCCGCCCGTTCACTGCCGCACTGCTGGGGGCAGTGGGCAGTTGGACTGCTGCAGTTGGTCTCACGACACCACGGTGACCCACTCCCCGAACCACAGAAGCGTGGAGTAAAGGGGGGAAACCCTGTCGGCTCGCGGAAACCAATAGCTTGGGGTGCTTGGGAGGGCTCTGGCCCCTTGGAGTGGGAGCCCAGGCTCAACCACGGCAATCACCATGGTCGGACCATGAGTGGAGTAACCCGCTTTTGTAGCCCAGGTATTCGTTTGGTTTCTAGGAAGGGCTGGAGGTATGGTATCTCGGACCTGCGTTAATGGGGTGTGGGTATGCCTTCCCTCTGGGAGAAACCCTCGAGTCATAAGTTTCCCCCATTCCTTGAAGGTGGGAGTGCCGCCACCCACAAGCAGGGCGTCCGTGGATAATTTCCTGGTCCGTTGGTAGGTGCAGAACGACGCTGAGGGTAGGTGAGGGCACAGGGTATGAACTGGATCACCCAGAGCTGCGTATTGATTTCTCTATCAACAGACCGAAAGACGTGTAGCGCTGCCCTGCAACTCCGAGTAGTTTTCTTTCACCGATTTTCTTGCTCTGTTCTTGTTTGCGGTTCTCATTGTGTGTGTGTGTGTGTGTGTGTGTGTGTGTGTGCGTGTGTGTGTGTGTGCCTGCAGGCCTCTAGTTCAGCGATGCTGCCAGAGGCTGTACCGGAATGCCGCTGGGATACAGCATGTTGACCACCTTTCCTGTCCTTTGCACTGCAGACAGGCGCCTAGTGCAGGCGGGACATGCTTCTGTTTTTGTTCTGCTTTGCACCTGACGAGATCTAGTACACTCACGCCGCCTTTTGCAGTGCCCTGTTTGTCGCGTCGACTGTGTGTGTGTGTGTGTGTGTGTGTGTGTGTGTGTGTGTGTGTGTGTGTGTGTGTGTGTGTGTGTGTGTGTGTGTGTGTGTGTGTGTGTGTGTGTGTTTGTGTGTGTGTGTGTGTACACCTACATGACTGTTCGCTCTCTTTTGTGTTTGGCCTGACGAGAAGTCCAGTCACCCCGTGCACGTGCTTTGCCTGTGATCTTCGGCACGAGGGCGTGTATTCGGGTGCCTACAACGTGTGTGTACGGGGGTGTTTTCGGCCTGCTCATGTGGGCTTAACACTCTGCTTCGTGGTTTTGCTGTTGCAGGTGAATGGAGGGTCTCAAAGCTTCAACGTGGTCAATGAGCTGCGGCGGTTGGCCCGCTGGATGCGGATGCCGTGCACTACAAATCAGAGCTCTGTGGCCAAGGCCTGGAAGGAGTTCGGCGACCATGGCCGCATGAAACCCAGCGATTTTCGCCAGCGTGTCGTAGATGTGATGGAGGAGCATTACAAATTCACGCTTTTGATGAGGGAAGTGGCTGATCTGCTGAACGACCGTTACTCCGAGCGATTGGAAAAAAAGGAAAAGGGTCGGCTTCTGACACAGGCTGAAAAGGAGGCAGCCAAGGACGCTGCTAAGAAGTGACAAGCCCCCCAAACCCCCTGATGTGTTTGTGGATTTACCCCCCCCCCCCCCCCCGCCTCCTGCATCGCTCAAACCGAGGTTTGCTGGCGGCACCAGGGACTGGTTGCCGTTGTGGGGCAGAATGCTGCGAATGTGCATAGTCGTACTGGTGCTCCTTTCTCAAAGCACCATTGTTGCCACTACCTTTACTGGAGGCCATTCACTTTGGACTGAATGCCCAGCGATTGGCATTGGAGGCCACACTGTTTGGAATTCTCTTACAGAAATCCAATTCAATTATGTAGAGGTTTTGTCCGCCATTTGTGTTCACCGTACTGTGCCGCACTGTCTGTCCGGGCCCTGTCGCGCTCGTCTGAGCTGCGCCTTTGTCGGCTTTTGTGTGCTTGGACTGGAGGCCAGACACTTTCGACCGGGCCTGGCTGCCCTTCACCACTGTGCCTCAGCACACAAGGTGGCACAGCGGGCCTGTGTAGTGCCCCCTTTCTTGATTGTGAATCCTCTGAGGGCAAACTGACATGGTATGTATGTCTTCAAGTATGATTATGACCACACCCCTGTGGATATTGCAATGGTCAGTGAGCCTGCCCGTTCAGCCTGCATGGTATCTTTGAATTTATTGAAAGTACTTTCTTGTTTGTTTGTGAAACAAGACGGCACCGGCCCTCGCTTTTTTGAAATCCAAAAGCAGTTTTGCTCTCCAAGATCCCAAATGCGGCACACACGGCGCGGCGGTCACAAAACCCTCAAAGTGTCAATCATGGAAGAGAGTACCAGGTTTCGGCAAAACATTTTGCCCTCATCAACTCTTCTTCAGCACGTCTAGAACGAAGCAGACCGAGCAAAGCAGATGACAATGCAATGCCTTTGATGTCAGAGTCAGCTCATCCGTATTATGTGTCCGCTAAACTGGTCACAAGGCTGTACCTTACACGCTGCACAGCGCATACAACTGACAAACAGATTGATGAGACGAACCTCAAAGTCTCTCAAAAGTACACAAGGCAACAGACAAATCGCATGTACCTGCATTTGTCGTCTACCCAGCCCTTTGGCACTCTGAAGACCGTACCCGTTTGGGGGGGACAACAGTGCCTTTCAAAGATAAGACAGGCATGGCTCTTGGCACAAGAGCGTTATATATCTTGGTACATTTGTGATGGGAAATCGTGCTTGTTTGCTGGGTGCATTTGGTTCATTCCATTAGCGGAGCCACCAATCCAACTCATGATATCGATGAGGCGATTGGGGTATGCTCCGGCTAGGAATGCAAGTAGCTCCTTCAGAGTCGACCACGACCCCTGTCATTGACAGGGGAAGTTGCCATCTTATATTCTGTGAGTGTACTTTAGTTGCCGAGACTGTCTCGTACTGTTGCAGAACTGTTGCACTGCTGTTCAATTAGACGATGGTGGTAGATGTTTGTGAAGTGTGTGGGATCGGTGCGATTCTGAAGCCCATTAAAGACCTCGAGAACAAGGCTGCAGTGAATGACATGGGCACCATCGCCGTGCTTGGCAAAATAGTGGCTGAGCAGTTCCGTGGACCTGGGCTGGCGCCAGTAGTGGACCGCCCGTGGCCAGCAGATGTCCGCCGCAGACATAAAGAAGATCACAAGGGAACACTTGCCTTCCACAGTGTCTGATTGTGGCTGGTTGCAGCCTTGCAGTGTGTACTGAATTCTATGTGGTGCAACAGCAGTATGCCATGTATGCTTGGCACGGCTAAGGGGGCGCACAGTGCGCTGTGCACGCGCTGTGTGAAAAGTCGGCTGTTTTCCACCACTGGCCGCCATGGGTCCCAGGGTCCTGAATTCCGCACCCCCGATGCGGTTTTGAATTGATCATGCATCCTTCTGTGGGCGGGTGCTTTTCAGGGGTGTTCCCGGCAAAAACAACATAATAATTGGTGCTGTGCAAAAACGCCCCTTCAGCCATCGATTGATGGTGGTCATCACCCCATCACAACTATCCAAGATTGGATGAGCATGGTCCTTTTCTGTCAGTCAGGCGCCACAGGCCCCCCACAAATCATCAGATGACGAACGAAAGGCGCTGTAGGCACAAGGAATTGATATGAGTGAATGCCCAAAAGGTGCCCAGGCATGACCTGCCATGGCAGAGCAGGCGCGCTTCACATCCAAGAAATGAGCGGTTGCCGAGAGCTGGGAGGTGTGGTAGGCATTTAGGGGGATTGGGCTGGCACCTGTGAGGCACAGGACCTGGAGGAAGTGCCCAGCAAGAATTTGTTTGCGTAGGCACTGGTTGTGGCATGCATTTGAGAGTGCCCGAAGTGAGATGGTGGGGGCTCATCTGGGTCCTGTGACATCTTGGTGGTCCCAATTGGCGCGAAAGTCCTTCATAAAGAAGGCCCACTGCTGATTTCCTTCCGCGAAGGGGAAAAAGTCACTGCGCACCCAAATATCTCAGGCTGTCCAATCGTTGATGAACAGCTCCTACGCCCACCTCTTTGCACGCTCCCCAACTGGGGGCGATAACAGTGGGTGCATCAAAGCCGTAATAGGTCGTCCCACTAGCAGAGCGGGAGGTGG
The DNA here is from genome assembly GCA_964036045.1 of Eutreptiella sp. 'Long Island Sound 2002'. NCBI lineage: Eukaryota > Euglenozoa > Euglenophyceae > Eutreptiales > Eutreptiaceae > Eutreptiella > Eutreptiella sp. 'Long Island Sound 2002'. The sequence continues at coordinate 4,330,502 of OZ038381.1, forward strand.
AAAACCTCCCTCCAACTATTAATTAATTGATTAAAAAAAAAACTATCGGGGCTCGTCGGTGTGGCGGCCGGGCATACCAGGGGAGCCCAACCAAGACCAAAGGATGGCCTTGCCCCACCCTCCGGCGCTGTGCCGCGTGTACCCATCCGCCACGCACACATCTAACACCCTTGAGGTCCGCGGCGTGCATACACATCCGGCACCCTTGGGGGCCGCGCCGCTCATACATGTCCGCCACCGTGCTGCACTAATACCCTTGTGGTTGGGTGTTGAAGTGTGAACAAATACTCTAATGGATTGAACGCTTATCATCCCCTGTGTCATGCAAGCTTAGACATTGAGATAATTTTTTTAGATGCAAAAAATTTTTCGGCGATCTACAAAAAAGGTAGAAAGGTGCTAAAATTTTAGTGAAACCATGCCAAAATTGATCAAAACGATCCCAAGTTTTAGCAAAAGTTGCTTTGAAAATGAGTAGCTCACGCTCAAGAACATTTTTTCATGCAAAGCAAAAATAACATTGCAACAAGCTAGCTGATTCTGCTTTGGGATTGACCCTTCTGGCAATTTCTAGAAAGAATAGAAAATGCAACAGCTCAACCTAGCTTTGCTCTGCCCCACCCAATAGTACCCTACCCAACCCCACCCAATCAAAACCAACGTGGAAAAAGAGAGGTCTAATTGTAATGAATTAAAACATTTCTACGGCACATACGTTGATCTTTTTGCCCCTGAAGTGGACCTGGGTGTGCGCGTGTGCACAAAGATAAAAAGGTAGACGACTCCTTTTGTAATTTGCTAACAATCTAAAATAAATTGGCATATTCCCCAAAAAGGAAAAAGGGTGTCAAAACGTGAGTGTTGCTTGCACGTATATCGTGTGTGTATGTAAACATGTATTCATATATAACAAACGATCAAGCAAACAACAAACAAAGCGAAGCAACAATCCAGAGCAACAATCCCACATTGAGGCAATGCACACCTCAGTCCGGCATAAGTGCATCTTTATTCTCTATGCCGTACCTGGTTGAACCTCGAGTCATCCATATCTACACCAAGAGGCCCCCGTGCCTCGTATCCATTGTGTCGACCCATGCATGGGCGAGGCTCACCTCCGCCTACATGCCTATAAAGAGATAAGGGAAGCAACAAAGAGAAACATATAACAATTGGGATACATGAACACCAATATTATGCATATACTATTTGTATGCATGTGAGGAGAACATGCATGAATGAAAGAATGCATGCTTCGACCAAACAATTCCACTGGTATGCTTAACCAATCACCAAACTCAGCACGCATGACACGGAACATTGCTAATAATGCGCATTGAATGAATGTACATGAATGAGATGCGCACAGCACTGAAATACCGCCCTCAAAATCTACATTCGGGCACCAGATAATTCTATTGATAAAAACACATTCTGAAATTGATAAATCAGGACGATAATTCCACAAAGTTCCATCAGCATTAAATGTTTCTTGAAGAACTGAGACATCGGCGATGGCGACGGCGACAGGCCAGCCATCCCAACGATAACAGACCACCGTCATTATCTACAGACAAGAATTAGCACACGGCATCGCAGATGTAAGCAGAGTGCCCCAAACACTGTACCTGCAGTTTTTATAACTCCCCCCCAGACGACGCACCAAAGGTAAGGATGTCTTAGGGAACGCTCTGGTCAGGGGCACAGGGGTGTGCAAGCCCTAAGCACTGTGCCCGGGCAAACACCACGGCAAACTAGAAAGCAACATGAGAGTTGAAACAAATTCGCCCGCATAACAAGCTCCTGAGCCTCCCACCACGCCAATGGCAACCAAAGCAATTCACCTAAAGTTCTGCATTTCTCGCAGACTCTGAGAATATTCCAGCTCACACCCCAGGGGGTTCAAAACACAAGTCTCCAGGCACGTGGTCCTCCTTGAAATATCAGGAATCCTCTTCCTTGGAGGCCCTGCAACTAAAAGTCTTAGGCAAGCCGACAACCAACGACAACAGCTGCCAGTACATTTGCAGAGGGAGTAACTGGAAACAGAAAATTCAGAGGGGTCATGCCCCAGTAGGAAGCTCTGGCGAAACTCTCAGGCATAGGGGTACCCGGGGCTGCAAGCACTGCAAAGCGACTGTCTTTTTAAATCTGCCTTGCAAAATCACATCATCATGTAAGGGCTCTGCATTCTGGAGACCATCAGAAGGGTTACAAAATCCAGTAAGCCTTTGGATATCTGGCATCTGCAAAATGAACACAGGCGTCCCTGTCACAGAGGCACAGACCAATGGGACACAACCTGGAGACAGTCGTGCAGGTCTTCTTTGAAGTAAAAGAAAAATGACCCTGTCATTGTACTCCAATGAGCTTCCCTTTCCAGGAACATGCAGCAATCTGTACTCAATTGATCAGTCAAGCTGAATGAAACATCACCCTTTACGTCCTCAGGGTGAACATGCAGCACCCTGTGGGCAAGCATGCTCTGAGATTGGCTCTCCGCCAACACACCTGACATCAGTCTGGACCAGATAGCACAGAAATTAAATACAGACGGAAGTATGCATACAGTGCATGAAGCAGCTGATATGCTACTGTCAACTCGGACAGCGGTTAATTTGAGGAAGCGCACCAATTGAACATACAACCATACACTCCACATCAGGTGACGCACATGAATTACTTCTCATGAGCAAATTCATAGATTTTGTGAGACGCAAGTCAAACACCAGAGGAGGACCACTAACCTTGAAGAGGCTGGGTTCGCTCCTGATACACTACCCACAGTCACAATTCTGACATCAGTATACCGATACACCATCAGAAATTAGCCCTGTTTACATTTGTACACAAGTTACACAAACGCTCGACTCATACAACACAACCTTGCCGCACGGCCTGGCAAACACCAAACAGGGCCTTTAACTTCAAAAGCTAAATTGCAAACAATAGGCGACAAAGCAACACTCAAAGAAGTCAGAAACTTGGCCTTGGCAGACGGAGGCAGTAATGCATCTATAATACGGCATCGTCTCACCAACAAACTCTAAGGGGTTGTTCGGTATCCTACATTCAGAGGCCATAGAGGACAGCTCAGGTTCACATTAAAACGCACCATGCAAATTCTATAGACCCTCAGAGCCACAAAAGGACAGCACAACGTCCAGTCTCGTAGGCATCGTGCATGCACTGAAGTGCAGCCAGAGCCAAGACTATAGCTGAAAAGTCTAGACAGGAGAATTACTACCACTCTCCAGAGATAGCTCGGCAGGTGCGGGGATGTGAACCCACACTAAAATGAACCTCCCTTAGCAAGACCCAAGGGGACACCATAGAACAGTGAATCATTGTCGTTAGCGAAACCGGGCATAGGCAAATGCCTCAAGGCCAATTCCTGGAACACCATACCCGACGGGCATAAACAAAAGAGGGCGCGTGGTACACTCAATGAACATCCCCTCACAATACATCTAGCAGATTCCAGTTAAATGACAAGCAAAGCACATCCTGCTCTCAAAAGACCTAGACAGCGGCACTACAAACACAGCTAGTAGAAACAAGTGAATCAAGGGTGCCTTGGTGGCTTCCCTTGTACATTTGCAAACCAAGTTACGTGCCATCTCAGCCAGTCCCAATGGACCATTATTGACGGCCGTCATGACTTGCTTTCAGGCGATCTGGCATAGCTCACACCAAAAAAAACAGAAGGTGTCACAGGGGGCAGGGACCCGAAATAAGCTGAAAACAGCACGTTGGATACATGACTTAATGGTCATTCACCCCCCAGGTGCAGTGGTGATCAATCACTGCTGGGCAAAGGGTATTTTTCTCATTGGCTGCCTGATATGCTGGTCTCGACGCCCCAACTTGACTACCCTTGCTCCTCCCTTCCTTCGTCATCCCGGACCTGCAGAAGGCATTCTAGGGTAATGACAGTAGCTAGGGCTTGGTCTTGTGCGTCGCGTACCTCATGGGTCGTTACTGTCGCACAGACTGATTACATCCAGCCCTTAGCTCTGGGTACGACAGGGGATTTCCAGGGTCGTCAAACGCACAGTGGTTTCAGACCTGTATTCACACCTCCTACGTCTATGATAACTGGCAACTCAGAGGTTCTCACGGATTTAACTTGAGAAGGTTACCTAGTTCGCCGAGTGGCCAGGACAGTCATAACAGACTTACAATCCCGGCTATCTCAACCATGTCCAGACGTAATTATTCATCAAGTGGCCAGAATAGTCCCTCTAGACTTACACTTCTGGCTATCTCGACAATGTCCACACGTAATCCCCACACCCTGCATCCTCAGAGGTCTCCACGACTTGAGTTGTGCACTTCCGGGTACGGACGGGGTTACTGAAAAATTGTTGTCATGCTCATGGCATTGGGGAGCCCGCAGGTATCGGTATCCCACCGCAGTAATCACATACGGCGGCTGCAGCAGGAAAACCTCAGAGGTGGACGCTTAACATGGGTTTCGGCGGGTGTCCTCCGTAACCAAACAGAGGTGATAGCTTAACATGGATGGTCGTCAGGGCACCTCAGCTTACACGATACCGAAAGGAGATTAATGTTTGGTTAACCTGAACAAACAAAGCAGGACTTCAACAAGAAATCAGGCCGTGTCTGTGGCCACCGACTGAAGAAGGTGGTGTCCTGCCCAAGACTGTGTCCTGACCACTAAGTACAAAACAAAGTACCACTGACAGTCACTTCAGTGGACCCGTGGCAGACAATTCAGGACGGTCCTGTACACGTCACTTACCTCGAATACGGAGAGACATACGCTCAGGGTGTCACAAAGTACCAGCGAAGAATCAGACATTGGCGAGAGTAATAACTAGGAAATGAACTAGGAGGAAAGAAACTGCTCTGCACGGTAGACGGGGTCAACCTCCACATAACAGAACCAGAAGTCCAGTTGTACATGTGGTCTGGACCCACAACCGTGATGAAAACATGCAGACAAACAAAGTCGCACACCCCACTGTCCTCAACAGGGACAAGTCGGCGCCCTCCCAGTGGGCGAAGATAAAACAGTGCGTATGAAATTGACGCATTTTCCGAAGAGAGAAAACTGTGGGCTCTTCGGCCGGTAAAACCCAAACGTACTAAGCACAATGCCTTGTGATCGAATCATGGGCTTCAGGTCGTCAGGCCTGGGGACATGCAAACTGGGTACCAATGCGCAGCAACTGCCACTTCTCACAGGCCCGCCAAACTCCAGTCTTTTGGGATGAGGCACTCACAGTGGTGCTGTACCGAAAATACACACTAAATAGCGAACAAGAGTACAGCAGAAGACATGATGGCCTGGGCGTTATCAACGTGGCAACGCCTAGTACTAAGGTCCTTCAGGCAACAAACAGGAAGCACTGCCAAGACATAGGTTCAGAACACGGAATCCTAGACACAATCACCATAAATCAGGTTCAAACAACAGTAGATCCCCTACCTGGACAAAACAGCAGCAATTCCCCCCCCCCGCATTCTGAAAGAGACGAGGGGGCTGTCTTGAAGCCAGCGCTTTGGACCAACCCGGGCACCGCTTCTGTTGCTTTGCTGGTCATAGGTTTACCAACGCTCCAGCCCCTGTCATCGGCCATTGAACCAACGTTACAGACAAAGCAGTACAAGTAAACACAGCACAAAAACATGGCTTGCTGGACACCTGTAAATGAACGTAAGTAAGTGAGCGCAATGTAGATCACACTCTTCTCAACCCCTGTAAGCATTATCCAGAGTAGGCTCTCGCTGAGACACAGTACTCACTGAGAGGAAACAAAGAGGTAACTGAGCAAGAAGAAAGGTTGGTCACTTCAGTCTATTTCAAAAACAACACAAAATTCTGGCTAGACGGAACTCGCACTTCCATACAGGAAGGGTCCACTTGCCAAAGGTGCATAAAAAAAATAGAAAAGCATCAGGACAGAAGTCCATACATAATACACATGACAGAATGACATACATGCAGGCTCAAGCAGAGCCACAACGAGACAAGCGTAGGCCGTAACCAGTCAACTAAACACAAAATACTGTAGACTCCACCTCAATCGAAGAGGGGCTGGTTCACTCACGCAGTACCAGCAACTTGAGCTGATGTTCCCCAACCATGTGTTGAGTTAGGGGCGCTGTGCCATGAAGCCTAATTGTGAGACACACGACCAGAGGCAGTCAGCAGAGCCACAGGGGTACCCAGTAGGGAAAGACACTGTCCGCTGGTGCTGTATCGGGCAGTAAAATGGGGGGTTGTCAACTCCTCCCTCACTGATCACAATAGCCTGCTTGTAATAGCACGACGAGAAGAACATTGCTAAACGGCTGATCTTAGTTTCAATATCCTTCAGTTTGGCGAAGGTGTCAGGTTCGTCAGTCAGACCCAGCGGGTCGTAAGTCTCACCCGGGTCAGCGTGGTTGACCTCACAGGCGTCACTGTCACCCCTCAGAAACACTAGGCACGCCAGATTGCGGGAGAATCAGCACACACTGTGCCCAAGCGCAGAAAACCCTGAAGAGCTTACTTCACTGCCACACTGGCAAGTTTCCCAAAGCCTTACAGCATTACGAGGTTCTGCTTCAAAAAGAATTGCGCTCCAGTGTAGCTGCAGCTAGTACCGGCAACACATCTATGCAACTGTGAACTTTCATAAGTTCCTACACATAAACTTCTACAGGCAAACCATTCTGTGCCGTAACCTACTGCGCTATAATGTGCTGCTGCCTCGCCAGTGTAACGAGCTGCGTTGATGCTTTGGTAGTGCAACGAGCTGCATCGTACGTTGTATATGTACAGCTGGAAATCGCAGGCAGCACTACCCATCAAAGTAGGTGGCAAGGCAAGAGAGTAAGAGTAAATAAAGCAGAGTAATTAGGCATACTAGAGGAGGGCTCAGGCCTCTAGGTCCTTCGGGCAGTATGTTTATAACAGAACTGCGTAAAATGCGTAAAATAAAACACAGAAAGAACAGTAGCATGGGTGGCCAGGGTAAGGCAAAAACTCAGGATGTACCCTTTCCGTCGGAAGAACACCGAATATTCAAGAGCAGAATGAATATCGGGTTAGTGTGATGGCTACCTACCGACAAGGGCTGCCACCCAAAACAAGGCAAACATGGTGGGCTGATGCTCCAAGGGCTATCAAGGCCCCCTCAACGACCGTTTCCCACCTCGGAGGTTGGATGTCTCCGTGAACAAACGAGTAAAACCAACCACAGATAGGCAAGACTAGAACACGTAGTAGCAAGGCCAGCTCTTAATGCAACCAAAACTGCGGTGCACCACCGCCGACCGAGGGACCACAAATAACCACGACAAATAAACACCCTGTCAACCCCATCGTTCAGGCGGCGACTGAAATCAAACCAGCCTGGACTGGAGATACGAATGTTTGTTCGCACTTTACGGATGCTGGCGAAGAGGCCTTGTAATGATACTCTGCTTGTTGATGTATTTTCTTTGTAATCTCCAAATCTCCTTGTGTTTTCAAAATCCTTCAGATCCCAAATCCTTCACAAGCGCAGCGCGATACAAATCAACAAACATTTCTCAAAACTTAATGTCATCCCATCAGTCTGTATACACACACAGAAATTTATAATTGTAAAATACCTACAAATGTGCTGCTCCTCGCTTTCTAAATGTCTATCTTATTTTACCTTCAGGCGTGTCTACATGCGCGCGCGATCGCATTAGCGATCTTTACACCTAAACCTATTACACTCCCTTCCCAAGCTATTTGCTGGGGGGCACCTCAGCAAATGGCTGACTCAGAAAAAATAGACACTCAGATCTTTACACCGGGGGGGTGGGGGAGGGGCTGAGCTGTTGAATGCCCAGCACAGGGTGTCAAACAAAAAACAGTCAAACACACACCCGAAAAAAAAAGTCACTGAGGCGTGCTACAGAATTTCACTGCAGCCCTACATACCAGTCAGGATAGGCATAGGTGTTGAGGGGGGGCGTGTGACACAGCATACTGACCTGCCTACAAACAGAAAAACTGTCTGCAGCAATGGCTAAGCAGGCGCTACAGTGCTGTGAGCGGATTCGGGGGGGGGGGGGGGGCTGTCAGAAAATCTTTGACAATTTTCGCGATTGCGTGCCCGTAAAAAGGTTAGACTATGTACAGACATTAATACCCTGCCTGCCCTGCAGCACAAACAGCGTGGACGGTGTTGTGTTTATTTTGCTCTGCCCAATTCTCTGAAAGTGCAAACCTGCAGTAATATACAGAAAATCCACTTAACCTGTATTAACCTGAATGCATTCTGTTTGATGCTGCTGCACCGAATTCAGACCCTTGAGCGCTTCGTCCACGTGATGCCCATTCGCTGTTGCTGCAGTGCAAAGGCAAAAGGAGAAAAATGCATATCATATAAAAGACGTGTCTAATCTTCAGTCATACCTGATCATGTTCACCAAACCGAAACTTCTGATTCCCACTTCACTCGCGACCTGAACAGCAAGCACTGAGGTTAGAAACTACACACTACACAACAACAACTATGCTAATGCACATGACATATAAAAACGTGCATGAAGACGAGGTGAGCCTAACCTGCAAATTTTTATCAGCTGTCATGAAGCCAAACGCGTAACTGTATTTGTTGTATATGTAATAAAAACTGAGCAGGCTGACGCAAAACTCAACGACACTCAGCCTTGACATGCCCTGGACACGCACAAATGCACACGCTTACAATAAAAGCAAGTAAAGTAACACAACACACTCACACGGACGTAAGAAAATGTACCACCGTATAAAATATAAAAAAGGAAAAGAAAAAGAAAAACTTACCGAAACACAAAAGGCGAAAACGAAAACACTGAGGTAAACACACACGGGGTCATAAAAGATGTTATACAAAAGCGGGCATACAATACCTGCTCACCAACCCACGACAACAATATCCCGAAGACCAGGCCCTGTGAATCACACATCAAGGCCAGGGGGCGGAGCGAAACACACGCACCACCCCGAGCAGAAAAATCACCCTAAAAATACAACCAATCTCAGGGAGGGGTGTCCAGGGAAAGAATCACTCAAACCCATAGCACAAGATGCATCGCGCACCAAAAAAAAAAATCGCTGCATCACGCAGCGCGGGCGGGGCACCTCACGCACCACTCAGCGCATCACGCGCACAACCTAGGGTTTGGGGGTTTGGAGCCTCACGCTCCTTAAACAGTAGGGGGTTTACCGTACATCTAATCATCGCCCATTATGGGCAGCAGTTGCTGCAGGCGGCAGACAGAAAAATACCACCCATACAGAATTGTAGAGATAGAAACCCTGAAACACCTACCAACTCACCATGGAAGGTCGCACCCTTGGCTATAAAAAATATGAAGTGAAATACAAAAATGAAATAAGGGTCGTGTCTTTACCCAAAGGGGGCAGGCAGACAACCAGTCCAAAATACGTAAAAAATGATGGACAAAGAAAAGACAACAAAAAGACAACCCAAAGGGGAACACCGACAGATAGCACGCACACCAAGCAGGCATGCAACAAGCAACACACCACAAATGTGTGCTCTGTTGCTCACCATACTCTCGGCACTTGATTCTGTCGTTGACATTTGAATCCACCTGCAAGGCAGGAGTGGAACACAAAACGCAAAGTAGTAATCATAAAATTTAATAACATACGAAGTGAAGCATAGCGCGTTCAAAAGCGAAGCACAAAGCGTTCACAACAAAAAAATGCATACAACGCACCCATAAAATTCTACCTACATTACTCCTCTTGCTGCGTCCCTGGACGCTTCTTACTGGCCACTCCTGTTCATCGTCAACCCTGAAACTTTGCTGCGGCGCTCTGCATGGCGCCAGTCTCCTTTACGGCTGCCAGCAAATTCTCCACGCGTATTCTCAATGCGGCGTTCTCGTCATCTCTGGCCGCCAGTCTTCGTTCCAACAAAAGTATCCTAGCACTCTGTTCGGCGACCTTCGTTTCAGCGGCTTCACAGCGGCCTTGCTCATCCTGCTGCCGCTGCCGCATACGAGCCGCAAGCACCCGTATTTTGCGATGAAGGCCCTTGCAAGCCTTGTCAGCGCGCCTCCGCTCTGCACGCAGCTCCTCAGCGCGCTGGGCGCGTGCGGCCTCAAGCAGGCGGCTGATCATCTCCTTGGCATCCAGCAAGTCGTCACATGGCGCTCCGGAAGCTGTATTGGGCAGATCGCTCTCACAGAGGCCGTTGTCCCCACAACTTGAAGCACTCCTTGACGATGACGCCCGTTGCACAGCAGACATACCGAAGATCTCCAAATTTTTTTTCGACTAATGGGATTGTAATGATACTCTGCTTGTTGATGTATTTTCTTTGTAATCTCCAAATCTCCTTGTGTTTTCAAAATCCTTCAGATCCCAAATCCTTCACAAGCGCAGCGTGATACAAATCAACAAACATTTCTCAAAACTTAATGTCATCCCATCGGTCTGTATACACACACACAGAAATTTATAATTGTAAAATACCTACAAATGTGCTGCTCCTCGCTTTCTAAATGTCTATCTTATTTTACCTTCAGGCGTGTCTACATGCGCGCGCGATCGCATTAGCGATCTTTACACCTAAACCTATTACAGCCTTTGCCCTGGGAATACCACGGGAGCAAAAGGCCTTCCGGTGCTTTCCGGATGCTGGCAAAGAGACCTTTGCCCTGGGAATACCACGGGAGCAAAAGGCCTTCAGGTGCTTTCCGGATGATGGCGAAGAGACCTTTGCCCTCGGAATACCACGGAAGCAAAAGGCCTTCAGGTGCTGGTACTTGAACACAGTAAGGTAGCTTCGTTGAGGCGCATCCTGTGAACAGTTTGCATGGGTAACGTGAACAAAGACATCCACGCCAGCAAAGCTCAGTTCCGCTGAGCCACTGGTAACATGTAGTGGTCTGGCACAGTTCTCAGAACTGGGTTAGCAAGCACACTCTTGCTGTTTTATGGATAGCGCCCAAGTGAAGCGCCGGAGTAGGACAGTGGGCCAGATTAGGCATGCATGCATCGCGGCATGCATGTAGCCATGTGTGTGGTGCAAAAGCAAATTCTTTTCTTTCCCTTTTTGTTTTTGCTTTCCCCACCGCCCGGCGTCTGGGCTAAAACTGCCTGGCGCAAAATCTTCTTTGGACCTGTCAAAATAAGGTCAAACGAGATAGGGCAAAAGGGCCAAACAAATTTTTCTGAACCAAAATCTGGTTCACGCAGGCATGGAAACCTCAAAGTGTACCCACAGGGGTACCAAGCTCAGGACGACGGTTCCCTGGGGTTCTCTGTCCATGAGGATGTATAGGCGTCAAGGTCGGAGACGGAGAGAATTGGAAAGACTCGCACGGGGTTTCTGACTGCAACTAGAAGTGAGACTGCCACTCTCTCATTCATGTGCATGCATTCAGGTCCCGGCTGCCGCAGCCAGCGGCCACGGCGCCAGGCCCTGTAGGCACAGGAGGACTGAGTATGGCATTTCAATCAGAACCACATTAGCCCAAGTTAATCGCTCCATCTCGGTCACACGCGTAATACCCTAGCTCCCACCGTGTTAGTTGTCTGGCGCAGGCTTGGTATCCCTTTCGGGCCTCGGACACGGACCATCAGGGCAAGGGCTGCAGACTCAATCCTGGAATGGATGGTCAAAGTGATAGGGATTAACCAAGTTCCTGGCATAACCAATTCCACATGTAACCACGTCAACAATGTAGACAAGAATCGGGCACCAAACACGGGTGCAGTGCATGCCAATGTCTCAAAATCTAAAATCAACAGAAGACTGTGGTGCCCAGCAAAAGCTGCCACATCGCAGGGGTGCATCAGGTGTGTATCGTGCATGCCTGAATATCTGCAATCTTTCAGAAAACAAACCTACTTTGAATTGCGGCCGAATCTTCCACTGTCTGCTTCATTCCCCACCGTCTCTGTGCCTTGCATGCAGCTCTGAGTCTCTAGCTCTGTGTTGCAGGCACCTCACACAAGTGGCTCAACAAAGCCATACTCATTGCACTTTCGGTGCACCCCCTCCTTGCAGCAGCGCTGGCTATGCTCCCCGGCTCCCTGCGGGACTGACTCCATTTTCCACCCCTGTCTTTGTCCCTGGCTTTCAGGAAACGGGAGAGGCTCTGGCGCGCAGACAGTCTCACAGATGCAGCATGCACTTAATGGGTACCATTCTTCTCAGTTTATGGGATGGTGAAGCACGTTCACCACAATGCAGTCCTGCCGGCTGTCGCAACCCACAGATCAAGTAAAATTGCTGCCTGGTCAAGTAACCCCCACCACTATCCCATCCCTCCCTGCTCAAAACAAACTATCACCATCCAACATCATCAATCAATCAATCAATCATACCCTTTGTTGGATGCAACCATCCAACCACAAACACCACACACACACACACACACACGAAAACATTCAAAGAAACATACAGGCAGGGTTCTGCAATTAAACATGATTGGGCTTACCCTGATGAAACATGATTTGATGTGATTCAACCTGACTCAACGTGATTTGTAATGCAATTTCTGGTTTGAAATTCCATGTAATTCTGTGGATGTTGGACAATGCACACCCATCCCTGCACAGGATTGGGGATTGCAAAGCCTTTTTTTTTTTTTGAAAATCTGTAAAGGCAAAAGGCCGCAACTTTAGCTCTGGCAATGGCATATTTCCAAAGGGATACCCCCTGCCGTCTAGGGGGTCCCCAAGGCTTTGGAGCGGGGCACAAAATTAGTAGTGGTCCACAAGTGCGCGGATTGGCTCCGTAGCCAGGAGCGTCTGGGGGGTCCCAAGCAATTCAGCGCGTGGGAGAAAGGCAACGGTGGGCCCACAAGTGGGTGAAATTGCTACATACCCCCTTATACCTGGGAGCTCCACAATGCTTTAGAGCGCAGGACAAATTAAGAAGGGCAGACTGGCTACACGATCCCTGCCGTTTGGGGGGTCCCCCACGCCTCAAAGCGGGGGACAAAATCAGCGGTGGCCCACAAGTGGGCAGATTGGCTACATAACCCTTCCCGTTTTGGGGGTCTAGCCCACAAGCGGGCGTCTTGATAACATAACCCTTGCTGTGTGAGCATCCCCAACGCTTCAAAGGAGGGGACAAAATCATTAATGGCCCACAAGTGGGCAGGTTAGCTACATAACCCTTGCCGTCTAGGGGTTTCCCAACGCTTAAGAGTGGTGGAGAAATTCAGCACTAGCCCACAAGTGGGCGGATTGGGTACATGACCCTTGCCGTTTGGGGGCCATTTGTGGGCCACTGCCGACTTCCCTCGCTTTGAAGCGTTAGGGACCCCCAAACGACAGGGGTTATGCAGCCAATCTGCCCATTTGTGGGCAACTGCTCTTTTAGTCCCCCAATCTGAAGCGTTGGAGACCGCCTAGACGGCAGGGGTTATGTAACCAATCCGCCCACTTGTGGGCCATTGCTTATTTCGTCCCCCGCTCTAAAGCGTTGCGGACCCATAGATGGTAGGGGTTATGTAGCCAATCTGCACACTTGTGGGCCGTTGCAGACTTTGTCCCCTGCTCTAAAGCGTTTGGGACCCCCCACATGACAGGAGTTATGTAGCCAATCCGCGCACTTGTGGGCAACTGCTGGTTTGGTCGCCCGCTCTGAAGCGTTGGGGACCCCCAAGACGGCAGGGGCTATGTAACCAATCCACCCACTTGTTGGCCACTGCTTATTTTGTCTTGTGTTCCGAAGCGTTGAGGACCCCCCACATGGCTGGGGTTGTGTAGCCAATCCGCCCACTTGTGGGCCACTGCAGACTTTGTCCCCCGCTCCGAAGCGCTGAGGACCCCCCAAATGGCAGGGGTTATGTAGCCAATCTGCCCACTTGTGGGCCACTGCTGATTTTACCCATGCTTTGAGGCGTTGGGGGCCCCAGACAGCAAGGGTTCTGTACCCAATCCGCATGATTATGGGCCACTCCTTACTTTGTGTTGTGTTCTGAAGCGTTGGGGACCGCCCCGATGGCAGGGGTTATGTAGCCAATCCCTCCACTTGTGGGCGGCCGGTGACTTTGTCCACCGCCCTGAAGCATTGGGGACCTTCAACCCATAGGAATTATGTAGCCAATCTGCCCATTTGTGGGCCACTGCCAGTTGAGTCCCCCGCTTTGAAGTGTTGGGGACCCCAGACGGCAGGGGTTATGTACCCAATCCGCCCACTTGTTGGGCACTGCTAGTTTAGGCCCCTGCTCCAAAGCGTTGGGGACCCCAGACGGCAGGGGTTATGTAACCAATCCCCCCACTATTGGGCCACTGCTGATTTGGACCCCCGCTCTGAAGCGTTGGAACCCCAAAACGATAGGGATTAGGTAGCCAATCTGCACACTTGTGGGCCACCGCTTTTTTTGTCTTGTGTTTTGAAGCGTTGGGGACCACACAGTTTGCACGCGTTATATAGCCAATCCGTGGATGTGTGTGCCACTACTGATTTTGTCTTGCGCTTTAGAGTGTTGGGGACCCCCTATACGGCAAGGGTTATGTAGCCAATGTGCCCGCTTATGGGCCAGTTCTGATAGAGATGTTGCGGACTGGCGGATTGGCTACATAACTCTTGCCATCTGAGGGTTCCCAGCAGCTCAGAGCAGGGGGGAAAATCAGCAGAAAAAAATGTTTCTCCTGGGTGAATGTCTCGTCCCTCAGAAAACTGCGATTTGGGGCGCTGCGGAATCTTATCACCATATCCTATCAGCAATCTGAATGCACACCTGACACTGCCCATCTGGTTCACCTTCAGCAACCTGGCGTTGGTGGCCTTCTCAGCAACACCTTTGGCCACGATTTTGGGGTTGGTGCAGTATAAATCATCTCCCACAATCTCTACTTCGGCACCCAATTTAGAGGTGATCAGAGCATGTGTGGCAAAATCTGCCTCATCCGCTGGATCCTCAAGGAGGACAACTGGATACTTGCCCGCCATCTCTACCCACCAAGCTGCCAGGCCTTCGCCGGTCAGAATAGCCTTCGGGCTCATCTCTGCTTCGGGCTTCTTGAAATCCATGTTGTACTTCTGTGTGCCCTTGTCGAACAGCTCAGAGGCTGTGGTGCATGCAAGAGAGTACAGAGAGGCAATATGGTAGCAATTGAACACCTTGGCAAGCACTGTGGGGCAGACTGGAAAAAGGGTGGGGTGTGTTGGGGTGGGTGGGAGGTGCTGTAGGGGCTGTGCAGTCGTCAAGCCTGTGCTTAATGGTGCCCTTCAGAACAGAGAATTCAGTACTCAATGGGACTTAACTGGCGGTGGTTGGCTCGCTTCTAACGTCAGCCCAGTGGTCAGCCAACAGCAATTGGTGGTCAACAAACGGCAGTTGGTGGAAACGGACGCCTGTTCTCTCCCCATTTCCCCTGTGCCGCATCTTCACAGTCCCCCGCCTCCAAACTGCCCAATAGCCCATGTGCAGTACCGCTCAGCACACTCCATCAACAACATAGAGAATCCCTCCACCAAAACTGAACAAATGCGTTGCATCGGAAATATCGACCGGCCTACTTGTGCCCTTCATGGTTCAGCCCCCGCGCTACCCCCCACTTCGCTCCACACATCACTGACCGTTGCCGTGCTTCTGGTCTGAGGTGTGTTGAATTCCTTTGGGTCTTTGTTCTGACAGGTCCTGTGGGCAGACATGCGTCGTGTCAGGTGGTTGCTCCTGACGAGGGGGGCTCAGGGCATGTGAGCTTACCACTCCAACCGTATGTCAGGTGGCTTCGGATGCAGGGCTCAGGCTTTCCTTGTCAGTGGCCTCCGACCCCACAACCCCAGGGCCAAACCGAAACCGTTTGGGGTCGTGCGTATAGCTGTTCCTTCTGCGACCACAGGTGCTAGGCTTTAGAGCGGGGGACGAAATAAGCAATGGCCCACAAGTGGGCGGATTGGTTACATAACCCCTGCCGTCTAGGCGGTCTCCAACGCTTCAGATTGGGGGACTAAAAGAGCAGTTGCCCACAAATGGGCAGATTGGCTGCATAACCCCTGTCGTTTGGGGGTCCCTAACGCTTCAAAGCGAGGGAAGTCAGCAGTGGCCCACAAATGGCCCCCAAACGGCAAGGGTCATGTACCCAATCCGCCCACTTGTGGGCTAGTGCTGAATTTCTCCACCACTCTTAAGCGTTGGGAAAACCCTAGACGGCAAGGGTTATGTAGCTAACCTGCCCACTTGTGGGCCATTAATGATTTTGTCCCCTCCTTTGAAGCGTTGGGGATGCTCACACAGCAAGGGTTATGTTATCAAGACGCCCGCTTGTGGGCTAGACCCCCAAAACGGGAAGGGTTATGTAGCCAATCCGCCCGGTGCTGATTTTGTCCTCTGATGATGTGCGTTGGGGACCCCCCAAACGTCAGGGATTACGTAGCTAATCTGCCCGCCTCTTGGCCACGGATGATTTTGTCCCTTGCTCTGAAGTGTTTGGGACCCCCTAGACGGCAGGGGTTATGCAGCCAATCCGCTCACTTGTGGGCCACTACAAGATTTCTTCCCCACTCTGAAGCGTTGGGGTCCCCTCAGACCGTAGGGGGTATGTAGCCAATCCGCCCACTTGTGGTCCGCTGCTGACTTTGTTGCCCGTACTCAAGCGGTGGGGATCCCCCAAAGGGCACGGGTTATGTAGCCAATCTGCCCACTTGTGGGCCACCGCTGATTTTGTCCCCCGCTTTGAGGCGTGGGGGACCCCCCAAACGGCAGGGATCGTGTAGCCAGTCTGCCCTTCTTAATTTGTCCTGCGCTCTAAAGCATTGTGGAGCTCCCAGGTATAAGGGGGTATGTAGCAATTTCACCCACTTGTGGGCCCACCGTTGCCTTTCTCCCACGCGCTGAATTGCTTGGGACCCCCCAGACGCTCCTGGCTACGGAGCCAATCCGCGCACTTGTGGACCACTACTAATTTTGTGCCCCGCTCCAAAGCCTTGGGGACCCCCTAGACGGCAGGGGGTATCCCTTTGGAAATATGCCATTGCCAGAGCTAAAGTTGCGGCCTTTTGCCTTTACAGATTTTCAAAAAAAAAAAAAAAGGCTTTGCAATCCCCAATCCTGTGCAGGGATGGGTGTGCATTGTCCAACATCCACAGAATTACATGGAATTTCAAACCAGAAATTGCATTACAAATCACGTTGAGTCAGGTTGAATCACATCAAATCATGTTTCATCAGGGTAAGCCCAATCATGTTTAATTGCAGAACCCTGCCTGTATGTTTCTTTGAATGTTTTCGTGTGTGTGTGTGTGTGTGTGGTGTTTGTGGTTGGATGGTTGCATCCAACAAAGGGTATGATTGATTGATTGATTGATGATGTTGGATGGTGATAGTTTGTTTTGAGCAGGGAGGGATGGGATAGTGGTGGGGGTTACTTGACCAGGCAGCAATTTTACTTGATCTGTGGGTTGCGACAGCCGGCAGGACTGCATTGTGGTGAACGTGCTTCACCATCCCATAAACTGAGAAGAATGGTACCCATTAAGTGCATGCTGCATCTGTGAGACTGTCTGCGCGCCAGAGCCTCTCCCATTTCCTGAAAGCCAGGGACAAAGACAGGGGTGGAAAATGGAGTCAGTCCCGCAGGGAGCCGGGGAGCATAGCCAGCGCTGCTGCAAGGAGGGGGTGCACCGAAAGTGCAATGAGTATGGCTTTGTTGAGCCACTTGTGTGAGGTGCCTGCAACACAGAGCTAGAGACTCAGAGCTGCATGCAAGGCACAGAGACGGTGGGGAATGAAGCAGACAGTGGAAGATTCGGCCGCAATTCAAAGTAGGTTTGTTTTCTGGAAGATTGCAGATATTCAGGCATGCACGATACACACCTGATGCACCCCTGCGATGTGGCAGCTTTTGCTGGGCACCACAGTCTTCTGTTGATTTTAGATTTTGAGACATTGGCATGCACTGCACCCGTGTTTGGTGCCCGATTCTTGTCTACATTGTTGACGTGGTTACATGTTTCCATTTTGCGTTTTTCACATGTTGGTCTTTTCGCTATGCAAATACCTCTCGCTCCTGGCCTATGTCTGTTTCTATGCACGACCCATTTTGTTGTGCAGCGAGGCCATAGCAGCATACAAGCTATGCCGTGACAACGAGTGGGGAGTGTTTGTGTCCCACCGCTCTGGGGAAACAGAAGACCATTTCATTGCCGATTTGACAGTGGGCATTGGAGCAGGCCATTTGAAGACTGGGGCACCATGTCGATCAGAACGCGTCTGCAAGTACAACCAATTGCTTCGGATTGAGGAGGAGTTGAAAGCTCCATATGCCGGTGCTGATTTCCGTAAGAGCGGTCGCTTCTGATCTGTTTCGACGAAGCCTACATCTGATGCCCTGCAGTGACGTGTGGTAGCTTCCACACATACAGGGCAGTTACCAGGATTGAAAGCCAATTTGCGTCATGCATGGATTGGTTTCGCCCTGGTTGTCCAGGTTGTTTCTTGAAATCCATTTCTTCTTGGGGAACACAGCGCACAGCTGAACCATAAACTCTAAAGCCTGAAGATTAATTGCGCATCATGTTGCACCCACTGGCAGTCACAAAAATTGACATCAGCATTGCTGTACATATAATTGTGATTGTCATTATGGTGATAAGCTGACTTATAACAATGTTTGCATAAGCTTACCTATCTTGGCTGAACTAGCTCCATGCACAGTCAAGTTCCATGCAATGGTTTGTGCAAGTCACCGATGGCGCAACGGTTGCTATGAGCGCTTGATCTCTTGTCGAGCTGTGAGCACTTAGTGCATTGTCGCAAACACTTTGCATCCTATTTGCATGAGGTGTGAACAAATGATTGGCTACATGTACAACAACACACATGCAAGCATCGTTGCACAACAAGGCTGGTCATTGTTGGCCTACAAGTCATTTCCCAAACAGCCCATGCCTTAGATGGTACGCCAACGGTGCCGTTACTAGCGATGCCGCTCGTGTCTTGCAATACTCCTATGGTTGTGTGCATGCGAGAGCCACAGAGCTGCCACCCCACTTCCAGGGTGGTCCTGGGGCAGCGAGCCAGGTTCTGGCCTAAGTGCATATCGCACTGGTCGAGGGGCAATACAGGGACACACCCCTGGCCTGCACTGTGGGCCTGCTATAATGGGGAGCGACCCGACCCGAGGACGCCAGTGTGGCCATACAGGTCCAACCGGGAAGACTTGGTAAAAACGGTACTACCCACACACACACACACACACACACACACACACACACACACACACACACACACACACACACACATGCATATGTGGGCAGCAGGGTGCGGTAGGGATGCACACTCTGTACATAGCCTTGTTGTAGTGCAGAGAGGGAGGAAAGGCCGCACAGAGCGGGGTCTGAACATTGCTGCGGTGCGCACAATGCTGTAGAGAGGTGATGTATGTTAGCGAACGCTATGGAGTTTGTTGAAATGATTGGGCGTCACACACACACACACACACACACACACACATACACACACACACACACGCACATGCATATGTGGGCTGCAGGATGCGGTAGGGATGCATCCCCAGTACATAGTCTTGCTGTCGTGCTGAGAGGGAGGAACGGCGACGGGCGGAGATACCGAACATCGCTGCAGTGCGAACAGAGCTGTAGAGAGGTGATGTATCGTAGCGAACGCTATTGCTTTGGTTGAAATGAATGGGCGTCACACACACGCACGCACACACAGCCCCGGTGAATTGCGACATTTCTCCCATTTTCAGGGTTGTTCTGACTGCCTCCACATGTTTATGGCGGCGAAGGTGGTGATCTGCAGTACGCCAGCACAGGCCCCGCCGCCAGCAGCATAATGCATGGCGGTCCATATTCGACGTGTTGTTGGACTTCAGCCTCCCGTCATGCTCATGATGCC
Organism: Eutreptiella sp. 'Long Island Sound 2002'; assembly: GCA_964036045.1. Lineage (NCBI taxonomy): Eukaryota > Euglenozoa > Euglenophyceae > Eutreptiales > Eutreptiaceae > Eutreptiella > Eutreptiella sp. 'Long Island Sound 2002'. The sequence goes on from OZ038381.1 coordinate 4,350,338, forward strand.
CGCGACCTGACGGCCGCAGCCTTCAGAGGGTGAAGGCATCCAACCGCGCCACGGCATTTCGGGGCAGTCTCCGGCAATCCCGAACCATGCGGGTCCACTCTTTGCTACTTCAGTGGTGCTGCTTCGGAGGAGCCCTGCTGGCGGACACGGTCGTGGGGCCCTATGCAGACCACTTTGCGGTCCCACACTGGCCCGTTCCCGGGGTCAGGCACACCGCACTGATCGACTTTCAGCAGCGAACAGTCACCGACTGCCGCACAGCCAACTGCACGCCCGCGCCCGGCGCGCGCGCGGCGTACCTGCTGCTGCCCGTTCCCGCGATCGCGACGCTCACCGAGCTCCACACGCGCCTCCTCTTCCCGCTGCACCGGTGGACCCAGTCGCTCGCCAAGTTGGAGCAGTACCAAGTCGTGCTGGTCCGGAGCGGCGGGCAGAGCGTGCGCCGCTGGCTCCGCGACGCTCTGGACCTGCTGGTGCCCCCCCCCGCACTGTGGGCCGGCCAGCTCGCCGGCCGCCCCGCCCAAGTGGCGGAGGTGGTCTACGGAGTGCCGCCGCTGGATCCGGCGAGGCTGCCCTTTGGGTTCGTGGACGGCCTCCGAGCGCAGGCGTTCCGGGCCCTGCGCCTGCCCCCCGTGATCGAGCCCCTGCGCACGCCCGCGGTCCTGTGCGTCGCCGTCCCCTGCGACGTCCCACCGCAGCCCGACGTCGCAGTGCGCCGCACCGCCGGCGCCGCGCTGCGGACGTTGCTCCCGCAGCTGCAGCTCGCCACGGTGGTCGTGCTGACGCGCGCGCGCGCCGCGCTGGGCCTGTACGTGCGCCCCCACGCCCGCGTTGTCGTCTTGTGCAGCCCCCCCCGCGCCGCGCCTTGGCTGCGGCACGTCAACGCCGTGTTCCTGCGCGGCTGCCCGCCACACGGCTGCGGGGCCGCCCTGGCCCCGCACGTCGCGCGAGCCGCGCTGCGCCGCGCGTTTCACTCGCGGCTCATCGAAGATTCGAAGCGGTACATTTGTGGGCCGTGGGCGGCGTGGTACACGGGCCATGGCAGCGCCCGCGCGCCGCATGTGCACGTGAGGCCCATCGAAAGCCGGGTTTGGGAATGCGATGCGCGCCCTCAGCAGCGGCTTCCACTTTGCGGCGGCAGAGGACCGTAGTTTTACGTTTGACTTCACCAATAGCACAGCCGCGACGGCTGCACTGTGCTTCAATGCCACCGCGGCGCGCGGGCGACCGCTGGTGATCTCCGGGGACACCACCTCCTGTGCTGCAGCCTGGGTCCAGACGGTGGCCCGGCAGAGCCCGGCAAGGCGCGCGCGCGTGCAATGGCTCTTGTCGGGGATGCGCGCGCTGCTGCGCGATCCCCGGCACACGCTCCCCGACATCCCCATGATGGGCTGCGCCTACCACTCCCTCTTTTCGCCCACCCCCGCAGTGCAAGCGGCCCTCACCGACCTGCGGCACCGCGTGCGGCCGCGTCCGGACTCGCGGGTCATCGGCGTCCACTTGCGGTCGTTCGGTCTGCAGCGGCACACCGCCGACGGTTTTGCGCGCGCGCTGCGGTGCGCCGCCCGCGCTGTGGAGGCGTTCGAGCTCCCGAACGCGACGACCGTGCTGCTCGCGTCCAACGACGCGCGGGCGCTCACTGCGCTGGCGGCGGGGCATCCGAACGTTGTGGTCGCCCCCGAGACGGGCAACGCCGGCGCAGGGCCCGCGGGGGCGGCCGGGACCGGTGCCGGCGAAGGGGGGGGCAGGTCAGGGCTGGATGCTGCCGGATTGGAATGGGTTGCCGCGGTCCGCGATCTCCATGCGCTGGCGGAGTCGGATTACTTTATCCCGACCACCGAGAGCAGCTTCTCGGTGTTGGCGGCGGCCGTTGGGCTGGCGGAATGCGTGCGATTGAAGGGGTGCCATCTCAGGCCGTGTGCCCGGACGTCGTTGTGCCACAGCTTCGTGTGCGTGAATCTGCTGCGTGGTCGAGTGGGTAGCGGCAGCACTGTGGCGGACTTCAGCCTGCGGCACCCCGGCGTTCCGAGAGCCCAGCGGCCGGAGCATGTCTGTGCGGCGCGCTTTCCGGGGTTTGCCTAGGGAGTGTTGTGCCACGAGGGGCGCGAATGGCGCTTTCCCACGTGGGGAAACGCGAGGGTAGTGGGGGGGGGGGTGGGGGTGGGAGGGGTCTCCGACGAGCAAGGCATTTGGTTTGGTGTATTGGCGAGCGTGCGGCGTGCAAACGATCACCAAAACACAATCCCGCAGGGGCGGGGTCGGGGCCCATGGAAGCTGGCCCTGCGACGGCGGCGGTCGGGTCGCGCCACAGCAGGGGATTCCTTTGGGAACTAGATATTTTTTTTGAAGGACCGCTCCAAGGGACCGACCAGCAACCGCCAACCGCCACCAACCGCCAACCGCCAGCGGCGACCAACCGCCCACCGCCAACCACTGCCAACCGCCACCAACCACCAATCACCAACCACCAACCGCCGCCAACCACCACCAACCGCCAGTCGCCAACCGCCAACCGCCAAGCGCCACCAACCATGGCTGAACATATGAGCCACACGCGGTCTTTTTGCAAAACTGCCGTTCAGGAACACTTTTGTTCTTTTTCCTCTTAAGGACCCCCCTGCGCCACAGGGCCCCGTTGAGAGGCACCGGCAATCCCCGCCCAGGGGGCACGATGGCGCCCGACCAGGGGCGTCACCGACGCCAGGGGGCCGGACAGAGATGCGGGCCAGGGTGCCGGGGGGCTCAGGCGGAGGGCCGGGTTAGCCCAGAAGGTACTCGTGTCCTCGCCCGCCCCACCTTCCAGGTCTAAGTCCAGGTCCACGTCGCGACCCGGCAGGCCCGCCGGCTCGTCCGGACTCAATAATACCCGCCCCCCGCACCACCGGAACTCAGTAGGAACGTGCTGCGTCCGGCGTGTGGCTCAGTAGGACCCGATCACGTCTGAGTGGGTAGACGCTAGTGGCACGTCTGTGCCCATCCCCCTTGGAAAGCGGGGACCGGGAAATAGGCCCCGTCACGGGAGCCAGTGGCTGCAAGCGGAGGAGCTGGCCGCCCAACGCCACAAGCAACAGGATACACTTCCTACCGGGAATTTGGGGACGGTTTTGTGAAACACCCCCAGACAGACCAGCACGCAACTCCATTACGGGCCGTGGCGTGGCCGTGATTCCGCTCCCCAGCAGGGGCCGACCTCAGGACTCGCGGATGCAACGAACAAAAAGAGACAAGACCGAAAAACTCACTGGGTCCGGCCAAGCCTCGGGGCCTACAAGACCACACACCCGCACGCGCAGGCGCAGAGCCAGGCCTGCCACGCCACCAACAACCGCGAACAACCGCAGCGCACGCGGCGTCATCAACACTGGCACGGGCAGCACCGGGCGGGCAATGGCAGGCGTGCGTGGGGCTGCACACTCTGGGGCCATGATCGATCCATCAACTGCAATGCCCGGGCAGAGTTCTCCTTGAGGCTGGGGGGGGGGGGTCCTGGAACCCAAAAGTCCAAAAGTTTGTGTACCAAAAACAGCCAAATCAATATTTCCTTTTGTAAAATTTCGCTTTTTCCCACTATGAAATCCCGATCCCAGGGGGGGGGGGTGCCCCCCCCCCCCCCTGGGAGACGCTGAGTTGTTAAGCAAAACTCTGTGCCCGGGTCCAGGCAGACTGCTGAGCTCAATGCAGTATGGCCATTTATTGATGGGTGGTCTGCATGGTTGACAGCCTCATCGGGGTCAGGCTCAGACAACATCGCTCAGGTCCTCGAACCCCCCCGCCAGCCCACACCACACACGAATGAGTGCCCTGCATCCCTCAGACTGAGCTGCCTCCACCCTCGTGGTTGCATGCAGGCAGTGCGTAGTAGGCAGGGGCTGCCGCCGTATCTTCATACCCAACAGCAGTCTCCAGGCCTTGTGTGGTTGTGGTGGCAGCGATGGCTGTGGTTTGACACTTTGGCACTTTGGCACAAGGCCCCAGTGTTCCAACTCCGCACAAACGAAGCAACGTTCTTTGAAGCCAAGGCTCAACCCTGCCCAGAGGGAGTGTCGGTCTTGTTCATCCTCCTCCTTTGCCATACGCAGTGTTTCTCCCGTGAATTGCATGGAGGTGACGGGCAGAACCGGACGCACCACTGAACGAGGCCTTGTAGGCCTCGTCATAACGCAGGCCACGGTGTGGGATTCCAAGCCACATTTTGTTAGTTGGGCCCTGGCTGTAGTAGCTGTGTCGGGACGGCATCAGGAGATCAATTTTCATTAGGAGGCCATTTTGTGTACGCGCACCTGTCAGGCTGTGTGTGTACCCCATGTAAACACTTGTGAATCACGTACCCAAAAGGTGTAACTCCAAACGCACCAATTGCAATCACACCTCTACCTCCACTGCCCACCTCCAGGGGTGAGGGGTAGGGTTGAGGTCCGCGACCTTTCGCAATTTCGCAATTTTCCGCAATTTTCCGCACTTTTTCCGCAATTGCTTTTTTTTTTTGCTTGTCCATATTGGAAGAGACATAGAACACATAGGCTTCGACAGGTTTGGTTACGGCACCGCAATATTTCCGCAATATTTCCGCAATATTTCCGCATTTTCCTGCACTTTTCCCGCAATGTTTTGCCATTGGATTTGACGCTCCCTGACCGCAACCCCCCCCCCCCTGCCACCACCCAAAGACCTCCACAACTGCCCCCGACATGCATTCATGTTGATAAAGGACTGAACCCAGCGTGTGCACACTCCTGGCCCTGCCTGCCCTCGCTCGCCCTCCGCTGCGAGCAGCGCCAATATGGGTTGTGAAATGCCCCTTATCACTGCCCAAGGCCACTTTATGGGGCATATTTGAGGTGTGAAACCACATGCTCTATGGGGCAAGACGCTGTTCAGTATGCTACCGAGGCAGGCAATCCACGACGATATTAAGCAGGCTCGCTCCTCCACACTAGGATTTTTACCCCCCCCACCTGGTTTCAAACTCAGCTAATCCCCATTACGTGTCAAATCCGCTACCACGGCCATTGTGGGATCATCGTAGCACTGGACAGCTCTGCCCCTTGATCCCGAGAGGTTATCTCGAGTACTGTGAAGCGAGCAGGCTACGCCAGCTCATCTTGGTCTGAACCAAAAAATAAAGCATTTTTACCCACCCACCCCCAGTCCAGGCCCCCCCCCCTTGGCCATTCGGGGGGGAGGGGACCGTCACTTGGCCCATGAACAATAAGAAATCGATAGGAAATCACAGGCGCCGAAGGCGCCGAAGAAAATTTTTATTTGGGTATACTAGAATTCAGGTTCCTGTTGTGTGGTGTCCGCCCCCCTCGGGGGGGTGGGGGGGATCCGTCATTTGGTGACAGTCCCCCCCGGGGGTGGGGGGGGAACCGTCATCTATGGGGGGGGGGAGGGGATGGACACGGGGGAGGGTACCACTGCTGGTGCACATTCCTCTAGTATTCCCACAATCCCAAGCAAACCCCAAGTATTTGACGTACTTTTTCACAATGACACCCGTGACCTTGTTCGACTACATGTGAAACATTTACCCCAGTCCAAAGGTAGGCCACATGCCCCGCCCCCGCCCTTCAGGGTGCAGAATATCATGTCATCTGCATAGAGGAAGGCAACGGCCTCCACCCTCGGATGCTGAAAAGTCATATGTATTGTGATGACCCCAACAAATTGCGATGCCATCAAAAAGCAAGGGCAGCGAACGTCTTATCCGTCCTGCCCGTAAAGTGCCATTTAGTAGCATTTGATGCGTTCCGTGATCAATGTGGTCTGGAGGTGCCATCGGAAGAACTCTCTGTCTGAGGTCAAGAAACAGGTAGCTGAACCACATTTCATGGAGGTTCTGCAGTGTGTTCAGTTGCGCAGTCACACGAAACTGGAGAAGTATACATCGTGAATGGTATGGGGGTGCCTTAAGCGCAGTGCGCGCGCAGTGCAACTATTTGGGCGTCTGGCCGTAGTAGAAACCCATACTTTGTGGTACTTTGGGCATCATTGTTGTTTGGTAGTAGGTTTTGATGCATTGGGGATCTGGCATTTTGGATGTTCACCCTGTTTCACCCATTTCTACTTTTTTGCACACATTTTTTGCCCATTTCCACCACATCTACTCTTTTTCTCGGTTGATTGATATGGTGATACACTTTGAGGGTGCCTGCTACAGGACATCATACTTCCCTCCTCATTTCTCAGGCCCACTTTCTCCATGGATCTCAAAATTGGGGATATAGGGTGTTCTGCACCCGCTCCATAGGCCTGCGACCTCCTGCCACGGTGGTTGGGACGGCTGAAGACGGACTCCTCCACTTGGAATACTACCAAGATAGGTTGAGAGTGATGAATCGGCAATGCAAGATGGAGTCCATCTCCTTTGCCATCCCAAGTTCAGACTTGCCACCTGACTGCCCTCCACCTTCGCTGCCCAACACACAGTCAAGTTCCCCCCCAAAGGCCCCTGGTCCTTCACCACTGCCACAAGAACTGGGAAGGTCCCCCTCAAGGTCCCCTCCAGTCCAGTTTGGGTCGCCTAATTCTAAGGGTGTTTCCAAGGGGCGTGCCTAGGGGCTCTTCGGGGGGAACATAGTCTAAAAGTAGCGCGCAGTGCAAGGATTCCCCCTATGGCATGCAGCTGTTGCTCTTGCTTGCTGAAGAATGAGGTGTGACAAAGGACATAGGAATTGCAACGTGTTTGGCTGCTTGATCGCCATGACAGGTGTTTGCCTTGCTTGCACCCCTCTTACCTCCTTGGCAACGTACGTCAGGCCACCGCTCTTGAAAGGCAATACGGTGGGACCCCAAGTATGGGTCGGCACGGGTGCATGTAAGAGACCGGGGGGATGTTGCTATCAAGAGGCCACTGAGCTCTGAAACGAGATATGGTATTGTGGCAGGGCAACGCATGTGCAGGGTTTTTTCTCGTTAATCGGCAAATTGTAATGGCCTTGCCCATGCGCATGTCGCCATCTCTGTCGTGATGGTGCTTTATCCTATGGAATCCTTGCGCTCTCATCCTTTGTACTAGCTTTGGATGCAGGTGCTGGAAGTTGCAGGATAGAAAATTGTAGGATTTACGGCGGAGCAGGGTGGGACTATGCAACGTTGGGCTGTGGAACAGGTTGATGGGATGCCGCGCAGTTCAGCGTGTGGCAGATGCTCGTGCACCGAAGACCAGAGCGCTGTGAGTTGATCATGTCACTGTGGATTGTGATGGGCGTTTGGGCTTATAGTCTACGTGAAGGGGACCCAGCCCCCCCCCCCCCCGTTGTGGTTGTGAGAAGCCCTGTCAGGAAAATTATCCTGCAGATGCACACCCCAGCGCGCACAAGTCAGTGCTGGAGTCGGCAAACCTCGCATGGGCTCGGAGTGTGCATCTGGATGTACTCAACGGCACAGGCAACAGCCTGTCTCTGGGACAGCTGACCGTCAAACAGGACAAGTCATCCCGGGGCTCCGTTGACACAACCGAAACACGTTCGGACCCATAGAGGGTCAGGATGAGCAGTGGCGAGAGGCCAATAGGCGCTGCCAAAGGCAGACAACCTAATACCGAGGCCTTGTGGCAACCCCCCCCCCCCCCCTGTCTAAGCTATGGCCCTGTCTAAGCTACAGCGGGTGTAGGAACCGTATTCATTCCGTACCTAATTTGATTCGGTACGAAATGTAGTGCAACCGCGAAAGACATGGTTTTGGCGACAAATCTGCCAATTACATGGAGTTATGGACACATTTGTTGTGATTGTTTGCCCACTTGAACCCACATAGCTCTGATTTTGGGGATATTTGTGCATTATCTTCCCCCCTCTTGGTGTTGGTGTGTGTGCGGTAGTTGTATGTGTGGCGCGGAAGCTACGGCCTTGTCTAAGCTACAGTAGGCGTAGGACGGTATTAATTCCGTCCTTTTGTGTAGCTTCGACAAGGAGAGGGGGGGTTACATCCAGCACAGCCCAAGCACACCAACCACTGGGCTCCGCGACCGCGGAAACGACACCAGCCGCAGCACCGGCCGCAGCAGCCAACAGAAAGCAGCGACCCGACGCAACATGCGAAGGGAGGAACAGGTGGCTGTCCAGGGCCCCGTACAGAAACAACAACCCGACGGAATGTCACACAGGGGGTAAGTGAGTGCGCTTTAGGGAATGGCATTCATGCAGCGCAAAGGTTTGAGTTCAATTCAATTGATTGCATCCACGTGATAAGATCTTGTGTGGAAGGGGACCATAGAAAAGGTATTTGGCGGTTTGTAAAGGGGTCCGACCAACGCAGTTGGCGCGTGTTGTCGGGTGGCGGGGCACGTTGGCACGGCAAGGAGGGGGGTTGGGGGGCAAAGGCGCGAAGTTCGAGCTGCACGGGGCACATCCGGTTCATCTCAGGCCCCGCTTTGCTCTACCCATGGCCACGCTTCCGATGGCCCACGCCCCCGAGACGTGAATGGTCGCCCCCTCGTGCGGGCTATGGAGCCGCGCGCAGTGACGCCGCAGCCCGGGCCCATGCAGCCGGGGCCCAGCCAATACGTCTACCAAGACCTCACAAAGCTGCCCCCTCTGCCGTACAAGACCTCCCCCCTGGTCCTCAGCCAGTCGCGGCTGATGTCCCGTGCCTTCACACATCACGGTGGCGACACCGACGGAGCGCATGGCAAACTGGGCCCAGGGGGCAGGCGTGGGGCCCCGGGGCTTGCGCGGAATTTGTCGAAAGGTTCGCTGTTTCAGTGGCCCAAGGCACAGGTTTGGCTGCTGCACCTTGTTGGGCAACGGTCCGGGGGAAGTTGGGTTTTCAACTCCGGGGGGGGGGGGGGGATTCGATAGAGCCCCCGAAAACGGGGTGGTTTGGGAAAGGGGCTCAATTGACAGGACAGGGTTAATCAGTTGTTCTGAACTCTGGCGCCAAAGACGCCGAAAATGGTCAATTAATTTTTAGTAAATGCATGGCAAATTATGGTTTTTCTGAACCCCCTCAACCCGCTGATTCCAAAAATCCCATTTTCATATTTTGCCGAATTTTGGGTCCGGGTAGGATTTTGGGGGCCCATCAATTGAGCCCTTTTTTTTGTCAGGGAGGGGTTTTAGGCAGAGGGCTGTATTGACCCCCCCCCCCCCACCTGAAGTTGAAAGCCCGCCCACCCCTGGCACTGTTGCGCAGGAATCCCAGATCCGGGGATATGAAAGGGTTTGGTGGCGCATCATTATTGTGCGGGTGCTCAGATGGACCTGCGGCAGCTGTGTCGGGTAGTTGAGGATGGGTATCTGGGTGGAGATGCTGATGTGGACGAGGATGAGGGTTGCGGCACTGATGGGGGATGTGGATGTGGATATGGTATTGAGAGGGCGAAGTGTTGGACACGGAAGTGAGGAATGGGGCGGAGATTTGGGATTGCAGTGGCGTTGAAGGTGGGGATGGGGATGCAGATGGAGATGAGTTTGGGGTAGGAGATCTGTGCCCAGTGGGGCAGAGCAGCTCGGAGAAGACGGAGATTGGGATGAGGAGATGGGACACACAGAGTAGGATGGACGTGGGGATGGGGATGCGGGTTGAGACGGGGGGCTGTGATGGCGATGGCGATGGGGATTGGGCGTCTTGTGTCGAGGACGCTTCCTTTGCTTCCGCGTTCCGTCGGCTGCAGGAGTATTTCTTCCATGGCGACAGAAATACCCAGCGATTTCCCTGAACGTCTGTTAGGCTCTCCGGGCAGGGATGCATTCGAAGGGAAGGGAGTTCAGACGCAGCCCCAGAAGTGGTTCCATAGGCGGTTGGAGGAGGTTGCCAAAGCGGTTGGGGCGGTTACTGTCGGTTACAAATGCCATTAAAGCTGGCGCTGGCTGTCAGGGAGACCGTGGCTGGGCATAGGCAGGGCGCCCTGGGGGGCAGGGTGTTGCTTTAATTTTCATTTTGGCAGGGGGGGGGTCATCCCCCCTGACCCCCTTCCCCCCTCCCTTGGATCCCCACCCCCCCTTCCCCTTCGCTCTAAATCATGTAAAAATCAGGTTCTGGGATCATTTTTTCATTTGGGCCAATTTTTTCTCCCGTGCCGCCCTTTGGCGCACCTCTCGCAGGGTTCTTTGGTCATTCCACTCGTATCTCTGCTCATTATTGCCCGTGATTCACCACACTGGAGGATGTATGATGTTTCTGGTGTGGCCACAGAGTTTTGAAACTTGCCGCAAGTCCACAACTTGCGTGGCAGGCAAAAGGATAAGGGTGTAAAGAGGCGGAAGACAAGCGCTGCTTCAGGTTCTGATCCAGCACCCTCGGATCCTGAGTCCGAACCAGATACCGACTCTCCAATGTGTCAGCCCCAAGTGGTGAATCATCCTCCAGCTCAGATTCTGCTGGTTCCTCTTCCGGTTCATAACAGGATGACAATGGAGGAGCAGACTTGCATTGGAAGGAGGGAGGCACCCCCCCCACCCCCACCACCACCAACCACCAACCGCCAAGGCCTTGTGCCCCCCAGGGTGTTGCTTGAGCGGAGGGGGGAGGGGGGGAGCGGGACATCCGCGTATGTACTTGGTGTGGAGTACTGGGACATGACATAAGTGACTGTTTCCGCCGAGTCCCTAGCCAGGTCAAGGAATACGATGCAAAGTTTGCGCCTCTCGATGACCGCATCACAGAGGAACTCGCTCCTATCAAAAAGGCTCTGGCCCAGTACGATACTCTCAGCTCTGACGTGAAACAATTGACTACCAGGGTGGACCACCTGTATACATGGAAGGCGAGTACTAACACCACATTGAAATCTGTCCAAGCGAAAGAGACTGCGTTTGATAAACTCCTGGATGGTCTGCCCACGTGGAAACGACAGGTTGACGCAGGTCTCCATAATGGACAGGCACGCTTTGAAGACTTCCTATCCAAACACTGGCAGCCAGTGAAGAAGAAATTTGACCAGATGCTTGAGGAGTGGCATGCCTCTGGCAGGGAGAAGCGCACCCGCGTCGTCGCTGAGACTCTGACGATGATGACGAGAGAGACCTTTACAATCCTGCCAACGATGACAAGGCACTACCAATACCAGAACGTGATAGTGCTCCAGCCCCAAGCAGGCATCCAAAACAGCCAAAAGGACAACAGCCATGGCTGAAGATCAAACCACTTACATCGGACGACCCACAGTGGACAGAGCAACTGCTGGATGTATTGTTACAAGAGTGGCAGGACCGATACACGACCCGACTACGTGCCTGGCTGCAAGTTCATTCCACAGACGAAATGGTTGCCACTGTCGAGTCCATCAGCGGTTGTGAGAACACACGCGCGCGTAATAGCTGTATCAGATCCGTCCTGAAAAGTGCACAGGTGCATCCACACATTTTTTCCGACCAAGACAGGGGAGGTCAGAGCCGCTGACCTGTCCTGTTGAGAGCACATTCGATGATGTTATCAGTGACGTGTCCCTTGCCCAACACATACTGCGTGCTACCACATCGTGCACTCCAGTCACAAAACAATATTATCATCCCATGATGATACCACACATGTCCGACGAACATAGCACGACACAATACGGTCTCACTAACACACAGGCGCGCACATACCTCATGTATCACGCCATCAACAATAAAACAGACCACGCCATACGCGACATGCAAACTGCCATTGACACCCTTAGGCATGGCGCATTTGCACAGACTGCTTTATGGCATCAGTGCAGACAATTGAATGTTTCTGTTTCACCCTCCCGTCCACCAGCACATGCTGCGCGATTTATTGGTGCTACACTGCAAGCCCATCAACTGTGGTTCCACGTTTCATGTCTTTTGCAAATCAGTAACCAGCCACTTGATCATCAGCACCGTTTTTACCAGTACATTCCACAGCAAGAAGAAACCACGGCTTACGCCATCTGGTCTGATGTCAGTGACCGTGTGCCTACTTTGCAGCAAACCATGTTGCTCTGGATCTGGTGTAGACCACAGGAGGCACACACAATGCTCCATGCCCTGCCCTACATAACGCTGATAGCGCAGGCTTATTTTCAGGGGACAGCGTGGTCTTTGTATGCTACTCCTGAGGCATGCACTTCCTTGGACCACATTCAGCACACCCGCATGCGCGCCTTTTTCCAAAGCCGAAATAAACATCATGTTCTGCCTGATACCATCATACCCGACCGTGAGTCTGTCTGCCGATTATGCACACATTGCATACATCACACACACACACGCAAGCAATTGGGTAATTGGGCCGCTGCGATGCAGTTCCGCATCAAATATTTGCCCTATGAGTCTCATTTCTCCCTGAAAATGATCCGTGCTGTTTCTCGTGTCCATTCATGGGATATTTCTGTGCCACCTCCTGATGAATATATTTATGCCATATTACACCTGCATATGATATGCATCTATGTGGGGCGTACCCACCTGGCTCTGATTCAACGCCTCCGAAAGCATATTACCACAGCCTTGGCACACGCTGAGGATTGCCGTTTGCACCAACTCCTACGGTCCACTAACTTAGAGGACTGGTACATTGTACCTTTACAGGCAGTCTGGGGTAAGTTGCCAGCAGCCATTGCTGAGCGTGCCTGGTGGGACAGGTACAGGCGCTGGGCCATCAATGATCTGCCACCTGCAATTCCACACGAAAACGGGAAACCCTGTAAAAAGGTACCGCATCGGGCAGTACAGGTGTTCCGTAGCTTATCTGTTGCAAAGGCTGACAGGGACTTTGTCCGGAGTGCTGCTCTGCAGAAGGAAGCTGCAAGCATTGCTCGTGAATTGCAGATTCCTCTTTTCATGCCTGCATATGTGAAGGTCCCATACCTCACTGGGGAACAAAAACCAGCTTTCGCGCGCATAATCACTCGCATGCTGCGCAGAGTCCGTTGCACATCCTGGGAACGGCAAGCCCTGAAATCACGGATTTTCCTGGTGCGCACAGTTCCACACACAACACGTTCTATTTTTGAACGTCACAGCAACAAGTGTGAGCGAATCGATGTGCCACCCCCCTGCCACTGTAACGAGGCACATCGTAATATCTGGGAATTGGGAGGAGCTATTACACTGCATCAGGGCCACTTTGCCCTTTTGCCAGTCACCCTGAGCTATGACGGACAGGTACTTCGTTCCAAAGATCCTCTTCCTATTCGTGGGCCGGATGCCCGTTCCAAGGCTATTTCTGAGTGCGTGGCTCTTGCACGCATGTTGAATGTCCCTTTCCCTGAGAACTGGGAAGCGTCACTGCCCCAGCGTCTTTTTTCTGAAAGTGGAAACATGTTGAACTGGGCTCAGCACATTGCACAGCAAGTGTCCACTGTGGCCATTGTTCGCGTCGTCGACAAATTCCCCGGAGCACTGTGGGGCTTTTGTCGTACTTGGATGTGGCACCAGCTGCAACAATTCCTTTGCAAAGAGAAATACCAGTCACACTGCACTTCAGCAAAACAAATCATCCAGGGTCTCACTGAATTGCTCACTAGACGCACCTGGTCGATATCTCACGATGCTCGTATAGCACTGCTTTATTTGATTGGCAAAGGGAAGTCGCTTCGGTTACCGGCTATTACCTGGCGTCCAATTTGTGCTGTTTCCAGACCCGTCATACCAAGGCACCGACTGCGCCTTGCTGCGCGAGCGTTTTCATGTTTCCTGCGCGTTTTGACCAGCGAAATCACTGGCTGTTTTCACCACCACCACGTGCACAACGTCGCTGCCTGGTACGAGTGGTTGGATACCTGGTCCTGTGATCACATCGGTGAAGCCGATTGTAAAGACCAGTTCAACAATGTAGACCCCAAACTAGTTGTACAATATCTCCGGGACAGCACCGAGTGGCTAAAAACACAGCGCAAGTGGCGGGCCACACAAATGTGCTGGTCTATTCATAAGACAGACAAGACAATGGATCGTGCTGGCAAAGCCACTGATTTTAACTTTTCTGTCATTACACATGTAGATTTGATTCAGCTAATTGAATTTTCTTTGTGTCGCGACAATTTCTGTTGGGCTGCTGGGCAGGTTTTGCAGCGTCTTTTCGCCATACCAATGGGCGGGTCCTTTAGCGCGCAATCTGCTGATTTATATTGCATATGGGCGTTTCATTTGCACAAGGCACAGTCCAGACAGTGGGGCGTCCTGAGTACGTCTTCCGAAGGGTATCCTATATGGCGCACGGCTACAGGTCGGCTTATGGCCTTGGCTCAGTTCCGGGATAATATTATTGTAGCTTCTCGAGGCCCACGCGCTACCGGCGCCATGCGCGAAGTGTGCGATACATTGTCCGACATGTGGCAGTTGCCTGTGCTTTGCCCTTGTATGGAGTCACCTGCGGACCGGTGCAATTCGGTGTGCATGACCGGCGAACTTCGTGCCCTGGGCATATGCATGCACCGCACAAACGGCCAGGGTTCTTGTGTTGCCCATCCATCTGTGTTCACTGCCGATTGGTCCCTGAAATTAGGGCCCCCACTACAGTCCTCTTGGGCAGTACAAGACAGTGCACTGGCTAACTTGTACACCAGCGTCCTTGTCAACTGCCTTCCTTTTGTTCGCTCCTGGGGTGGCCTGCTTCTAAGTTGTGCTGCATGGATTAACATGGGACTCCTGTGCGGGCACTCTACAGCAGTTACACTGCGTGCCGCCCATCGTGCTTTGACACGGGTTGTGGCCCGTACTCCCTATGCAATAGGACCCAGCCGCCGGTGCATCGCTTTTCTGATGCCCTCTTTACCGTCTTCCAAAAACCATATAGCCACCCTAGTGTGCACCTGGCTCAGGCGCTGCGCACATTGGGACAATTTTCGGTATGCCTCTTTTCATGTTTCACACCCTGGTGAGCATCATGACTGGTGTGCAGATTGGAACACCGACTGGGTCGTGTTACAGAGCATCGCCAACCTCCCACCTCCCGGTGGGAGGGGAGGGGAGGGTCCGCCTTTTTCTACCTCATGATATATGTATAGTATGCATGTGCTGCAAATGATCTCAGTCTGGTGTTGCCCTCTTTCCCACGCAAAAGGTCATCTGCACGTTCTCCTCACAGACCTTTTGCGAAAGGCGCCTAGGGCCGTTTCGGCTCTTGACAAGCTTTTTCTCTCCTTCTTGTGATCTGCATGTGCTGCATGTTGTGCTGACTTCGTCTCAACCAACACACACGTGACAGCTCACACGTCACCATACGGGGGGAGCGGTCGCCCCCCTGCCAAAATGCAGCATATTTGCAAGGAACCGCAGAAATGTACCGAATTGACCCATTCAGCATATACATTTGTCATAGTGTCTGAAGACAGGCAATGCAACTCATCTTTTTGTGTCCAGACATTGTGCCCTTACCTAAACACCACCAGGCACCGCAAACAGGATACGCAGAGGAATGCTCATTGTCATCGAATTCTTTGTCAAAGATCAATCAGAGTTGGACTCACCTGAGCTGGACTCAGGGTGGGATCCCCCCCCCCCCCAAGGTGTGTGGTAACACAGGCCCCCTCCTGGCGGAGGGTCAAGGGGCGGGCACATCCCCAGCCAAGCCCGCCACCAAGGAGGGGTCTGGTAACCTGACAGAAGGTTGATGCTGTGGACAGTGTGCGCCTCCCCAAGCAACACCCGATCGCCCCCATCTGTGGTGCCTTGTGAGCCAGCATGTTCCTTCAGGGGTGTCTTTCAGAAGAAGCCCAATGATTGTTTTTTTTTTGTTTCGGACAGCGCATAAGGACAGCCCCCAGGGACCACCAACCGCCAACCGCCAACCGCCAACCATTGTTCAACACTGTCTCTGTGGTCTTGTGTCTTGCCCATGTCTTGACCATGAGGCAGAGAGCGTCCCCGTGAACGTTCGTTTCTGCCGGCGTTACGAAGGCTTTACAAAGTCAGCCGTGTTCTCAAAGGCTGAGGCTCGCACAAGTCACGCCGACCCTTGACCAGCGTTCCAATTTCTGCACCGCCTCCCGGTCCTGCACCCCCCAGCAAGCCCTCGGCCTCGTACACGAAGGTCATTGAACGCTTGCAGGGCTCAAATAGGACTTCCCCACACGAAAGGTCGATCTACAGATTTAGGATCGTGAACAGAGTCAAAGAGTTTGTTCTGCCTTCAGCCGATTGTTTGCAGAAAACAAGAACAGGAATCTTGGATTTGCGAAGTTTGATCCAAACAGAATGATTCATTTTGACCATCACGAACACGAGAGGATCGCGTCTTGACAGCGGGAGGTCCTCACAGTGGTTCATCAGGGGTTGCAAACGGTGGTCGCAGGCAGTGGGCGCGTGTCGCCGTCGAGTCAGGCCGCGTTTTGACACCACATGTCCCCCGAAAACAAAGGCCAGAGTTGTGGGGTGCGGCGTTCCCAGTTTTATTCTCCCGCGCACATGCCAGGACCACGTGTGGCAGTCACGCCTGCACAGCCCCAGGGCGCGTGGCCGGCGCCCTGCCAAGCCTCTGCACACCACTGCCTGCCGTGCCCCCACCCTCCAATCCTGTCTCTCGACCTCTGCCCCTGCCCCGCCCCATCCTCCCCACAAGGCCATCTTCCCCGAGTCTCACGGACGACCACTGCCGGCACAGACCCGATTCGCGTTTCACAAAGGTCACGGCCGTCCTCGGAAGGCGACGAAGGCAGGTCGAGGTTTGCGTCTGCGAGGGCGTGGTGCGGCCTGCGCTGGGCGTTGGTTCATTTACTGTTGCTTGGACAAGGGGAGGGGGATGCATTCCTGGTGACAAACGGCAGGGGGAATCGTTTACATCCCCCCCCCCCCCCCCCACTGGGCACTGATCAGTGCCCGGAGTCAGGGGAGGACGCCATGGGCAGAAGTTGCATTCTGGATTCCCCCCCCCCCCCAGGCGGGTGGATGCCCGCGGCGGTGCGGATGCCCGCAGTAGTGCGGAGGCCTGCTTGTCATAGCAGAAAGTTCAAGGGCGAGAGGCCAATAGGCGTGGCCACAGGCTGACAGAGCCAACCACCAAGGCCTTGTGCCAACGCCCCCCCCCCCCCCATCCCAAACATGGGTGGCGGTTGAAAAAGGCCGCGCCGTGACCGCACACATGTCAACGGGCGATGGTGCCCCTAGCCATCCGCATATTCCGGAACCACCGGAATATATTCCCGAAGCACCACCTCAAAAGCATCGAACTGCGCATCACGGGGGGATTATGGAGTGATTCCTTACGACCGTGGCGCGCCAGACCTGGTGGCGCACGCCCCCACGGCCTCAACTCACGAAACGCCCCACAACACGCCTCCCCGCGTCCGCAAACCGCAGAACCCCCGCCTGCCGAGACGTGCTGCATTCAAGCGCTTTGTGGGCCCATCGTGGCCTGTTCTGCAAGACCACACCTTCAGCACTGCACCGTCGGCAAACCGGTTCGATTCCCGGCCGACGCCACTGAGTGACAGTCGGAGGAGGTCCTGAGAAGGGCCGTGTTGGAACCTGGAGGGGCCGCCCAACCAGGGGGGTCCTCAGGGAACTAGATTTTTTTTTCGTTACGGACCGCCCTTAAGGACCGCCCCAAGGGACCTCCAACCGCCACCAACCGCCAACCACCACCAACCGCCAATCACCAACCGCCAACCGCCAGCGGCGACCAACCGCCAACCGCCAGCGGCGACCAACCGCCAACCGCCAACCACTGCCAACCGCCATCAACCACCAATCACCAACCACCAACCGCCGCCAACCACCACCAACCGCCACCAACCGCCAGTCGCCAACCGCCAACCGCCAATCGCCGCCAACCGCCAACCGCCAATCGTACCCGCGGTCTTTTTGCAACTGCCGTTCGGGAACACTTTTGTTTTCTCTCTTAAGGACCTCCCCTGCGCCCAACCCCACCGCTGGAGCAGGTAGCTCAGCGGTGTGCCACCTCGGGTTTCGGAATGTTTGCGCCCGGCCGCCTACCAATAACCGCCCGCTACTCGCGTACATACATCCAACCCTCTCGCTTGCCTGCTACAGCGAGGGCAGGCACAAGGATTTTCACATCGGCGTCCGTTGCCCCCGCCCCGGGCCTGAGAAGGGTCGTTTTGGAGCCTGGAGCGGTCGCCCTACCCTACCACAGGGGCGACCAGCCCGGTGGTTTGCCGCCCCACGCCGCGTCACGCCGTCATTGAGCGAGGGCCCACCCCCAATCACCACTGGGGTAACGCCAGCCTCCGACAGTCGATGGTCGCCCGTGCCCCGTTGGCGGTTGTTGGCAGTTGTCTCGGTGACCTCTGGGAAGATGGCAGTGCCTTTGCGTTGACTGCCGCGCACTGGGCCCTTGTAACAGGCAGTGGTACCCCCTTTTGGACTGCAAAGTAATGGTGCACCATCTGCTTTTGTGTTTCGAGGGAAGTCTCTACCCGCCAGTGAAGATGCGGGGTGCCAGTACCATCGAGGATGCTCAGACCTGCTACTAGCGTCTGCCGGCTCAGACATGATCAGATGGAGCAGGTCCTACTGAGCCACACGCTGGACGGAGCACGTTCCTACTGAGTTGCGGTGGTGCGGGGGGCGGGTATTACTGAGTGGCCTGCCAGACGCAGAGTGGCACGTCTGGATGCCGGAGTGTGGGTTGTCGTGTGCAGCGCCGTGTGCGTTGCAGCGCGGCGCACGTGCCACAGTGCCGTGCCAGCGCCGTGCCGCGTAACGCCGTCGTGCGTGTCCCTCGCAGGTGCCACGGGTCACGGCGCACGCGGCGCGGGCAGCCCCGCCCCACAAGACGTCGCCCTCAACGCCAGGCCCCGCGGTCCCTCGTCCCACGCGGCCCTGGTCACCACCATTTTGGAGCAGATGACCCACTGCTACGACCCGCCGACCACCCAGACGTTGTTGCAGATCACCGCCGAGTGCGGCCTGGGGCTGGCCCAACGCCACGCCGACGCTGTTTTGGTGGGAACTGAGGAGACGGAGCCCGCGTTGGGCTCGGGGCCGGCGAACAAGTACAGGACCCCAGGTCTGTGAGGGCGCTCAAGGGGTCAGCCGATGGGATGCATTGGAAAGGGGGGAGGTGCCCCCCTCCCCCTCCAGGGCGCCCCGCCTATGCCCAGCCACCGTCCCCCTGACGGCAAATGCCAGGCTCAATGGCATTTGTAACCGACTGTAACCGCCCCCAACCGCTTCGGCAACCTCCTCCAACCGCGTGTCTAGCCGCTTCTGGGGCCGCCTCTAAGGCCCCTTCCCTTCCAATGCATCCCTGCGTTGCATGCATGCCTCAGTGAGGCCAAAGGGCATTTGTTGTGGACAATAATTTCCAAAAATTTCAAAACAACATTCCAAAAAATCCCCCCCCCCCAAAATGGCAATTTTCTTCGGCAGCATTGAACCGGCTCAGACCCCTTCCAGGACAGCCTTCCCGTTGGCTGCCTTTGGTGGGGCCTGAGTAACTGATCCGCCGTGAGAGGGGGCCCAATGGGCATCAGAAGTTGCACAGGTTGTGTTTCCTCGGCAGAGGGGGTGGGGCCAGGGGGAGGGACCGGGGCTGCAGGCAAGGGCCGGGGAAGGAACAGGGGCAAGGGTGCGTGACTGGGCCTGGGTACAAGGGGGGGGGGGGAAATTTCGCCAGGGGAGAATTTCGCGGGGAAAATTTCGCCGTTAACAAAGGTGGCGAAATTTTCCCCTGGCGAAATTTTGGCGTAACAGTACCATCCTTCACCACAGCTGCAGGCATTGCTTCAGGCAGGGTTTGTTTGTGCATGAAAAACCAATCTCATCAGATTCACAAGTGCTGGACAGATGAAAAACATTGCATCACCGGGATTTGACCCAACGCCTGTGCAATCAGAACCAAGTACATGTACCACTGGAGTAATGACCACATCTGACATCTATGTCATCAAGGGGCATATACAGACCAAGAGACAAAATTTTTTTTTTCGAAAATTGAGAGATATTTTGCGAGACACATGCTTGCTTGGGGCTTTGGGGATTTCAAGGATGGCGAAATTTTCCCCTGGCGAAATTATCCCCTGCGAAATTGTCCCCGGGCGAAATCCCCCCCCCCCCCCTGTAGGTGACCCTCTGAGCTGGTCACTCCTGTGCTGGGGTTTGGGCGGCCCCTCGTTCCCCAGTGCACTCAGTGGGGGACGCCGGGAATCGAACCCGGGCCCCCTGGAGTGCATGCCCCTGACTACTGAGCTACGGGAGTGGCCGAACCAAAGTTGTGCTCCACTTTATGCCACCAAAGACTTTGGCAACCACTGGCACTTTTGTTGCCCTCAGCCCCCCCCCCCCCCAAAAGGGTTATGTGGCACAAGAGGTTCAGCGGGCGAGAGTGCCTCCACCACCAAGGGGCCAGTGATGTATTAGACTGGCCGTGCACCGTAGGAGGACCCCCCTCCCCTTCCGATGTTTGACGCTGACAGCCAAAATTCTGCTCCGGCGCCTTCGGTGCCAAGAGGATTGAAGCTTCAAAAGTCCCGGCCCGCCTTCGGCGGGGACCATAGGGGGACCCTGGGAGGATGGGGGTCCCAGCCAACCCCCCCCCCCCCTTCAGACCTCTGTCGGCCCAAATTTCAGCCACCACAAAGCGAGGGTGCAGGCCGTGGGCTGGTTCCCCTTGGGGACCAGGAAACTGGGGAGCAGACTTTTTGCTGCCCCTATCCCCCCCCCCCCAACAGAAATGGGGCGGGACCAAAAGCAGACCCCCCCCCCCCCCAGCATGCCCTCGCGCCCTCACTGCAGGCCGGCACATGGTGAACGAGGTCCCTCCCCTCGCGGAAAAGGGGCGGACGCTGAATGACGAGTACGTCGGGATCTGGGACCCGCATGGTAACCCAGCAGGTGGTCCTCCTCTCCCAAACAAGTGAACACCATAGGCCAATGAACGGACAGGTAGACCCATCCACCACTCAACCCCCCCAGCCTGCGCCCCCGACGGGAGGGGTGCACGGAGTCGGCGCCCTCAGGGCCTGAAAAGTGGAGGCTGTGAAGGGCTCACAGCTTGACCGCTGTGGGCATCCCTAGGGTGGCCTGCCCAGGGAACCTCCAGGTGTGCACGCGCCCCTCCAACCTCATCACACACGCCTAGGCCAGCACAGCCCCGTGCACTGCAGTGCAGTTGTGGGCGACCCCTGGGGGCCAGACAGCCACCTGCCGACCCATGCCCCCACCCCCCCCTTCCCTTGGAGGGGCCAGTCCGGTGGTGTGCCCTACGGGCCCCTAGGACTAACGGGGCAGCAGCGCCGCACCCGGGAACCTTCCCGGGCAGGTCCCAAGGCAGGGAAGCGCTCAGCGCGCCCTGGGACCCCTCCACCTGCCACCAGCGCCCCAGGCCGTGGGAGTGCGGGACCCAGCTAGTACAGCAGCGCCACCTGTGCCAACAGGCAGTCAAGGAGCGCGGGTCCCCCCCAGTCGTGCCCGGCGCACACCCGTCCCCGTGCGTACGCAGTCGTGGGACGGGCAGGCAGCGTGTCTCTGTGACCAGGAGGATGCGATGCCCTGGCCCACTACTCCCCGGTGGGCTCAGCGTCAGGCTCCCATGGCCTGCCCCACCGGGCCTGGAGCACCAGGCCACACTTGCCCCCCACACGCAAGGCCCAGCCCCCGCCCACACCCCTGCCCGCGCGCGCGCCTACACACAGGACGACGGTATCTTCCGCCCACCTGCGCTTCGGTGGGGTCTGGTGGCTGTCGATAGTCCGCTCGGCCTTGGAACCGGACAGTCAGGTTGTTCAGCCTCGTGGTGGGGCAGGGAAGGAAGCCCGCACCCGAGGGCCTGCTCCTGCATGAGGCCGCCAGCCCAACCCAACCCAACCCCCCCTTCAGACCCCCCCAGATGTTTGCTTCGGGCTCTCGGGGCTTTGGTGGGGCGTAGGTCGAAGTTAGATGTAGACCTGCTCAAACCGGGTTCCCATGGGCAAGGGAAAGGGCAGGGCCAGGGAGAGGTCGGGGTAGGGCCGGGGCCAAGGATAGGGGAAGGGGGAGGAAGTCACATGTCGGAACGGGGCAAGGGGCAGAGTGGAGATGTGCATTCATGTACGCGTATGCGTCGTGTGTATGCACAGATACATACGTGTAGGTATTGTATACTCTACATGTATGCATAGTGTGGAGTGATAACACTTGGGTCAATGGAGGTAGGTAGGTAGGTATTCTTGGGACTGCGGTAGCCTTCCGGAGAAGGCCTTATCGTTGCAGCTTTGCCTTGCCCAGTCACCTAATGTGGCGTGCATAGGCTGGGTAAACAGACCCATGCAATTTTTTTGAAGGCTTTAATGTTGCTCTTCACGTCTACAACATGTGCACGGTGTCTGCAACATGTGCGCCACTTATGTGTAATGTCTGCAAACTATGCACGTGTCTAATGACTGTGCGCAGTATCTATGTGTATGCACAGTGTCTACAAACTATACTCGGTAAACAGACCTATGCCCCCCTTTGTTCAGAGGGGGTTTCCTTAATATTGTCCCTTCGTGTCTAGAATGTGTGCACGTTATATACCACCTGTGCACAGTGTCTACATACTACGCAGGTACACATGCGTGTGCGCAATGTCGACATACTATGCATGGTGTGTGCAAACTGTGCACAGTATTTACATGCATGTGCAGTGTCTACAGGCTTAAACAGACCTGTGCAACCTTTCAGGGAGGTCTTCCCTAATATAGTCTCTTTGTGTCTACAGCATGTACAGAGTGTCTACAACATGTGCATGTTGTACTCCACCTTCGCACAGTGGCTACAGACTATACTCGGGTAAACCTTTATGTGCACAGTGCCTCTGCGCACTGTCTACAAACTGTGCACGTGCACAGTGTCCACATGTATGCACAGTTTCTACAGACTTTTCTCAGGTAAACGTTGTCGCGTCTACAAGTTGGAGCACAGTATCTGCATGTCACGTCTATGTGCTGACTGATAGCCGACTGCCTATATTGACATGGCTCAGTACATGCCTGTAATTATGCAGACACATGTATACGCGTATGCGTCATGTATACGTTGCGTACGTATGCGTATAATTATACGCACATACACGTACATATCTGGGGCGATGAGAGGCATAGAGCAGACAGCAGATGGTTTGAGTGTTGGAGGAGTGTTTCAGGGGCAGGGCAGAGACACGGACAGTGGCAGGGGCAGGGGCAGGGGCCGGGGCCGGGGCAGGACCTCCGGCAGGGGTGCGGGCCGGGGCATTTACCCGCCACATTGCAGGGCACATGGAGCTGGAGAGGGACCGCCTGCAGCAGCGGATGGAGGACCTGGTGGCGTGGAACGCCAGTGAAGGCATGGCCTCCGCCCCCAAAGAGGACGCGGGCCTCGGCCTGCTGCTGCTGGGCCCGCCGAAGAAGCCGGCGCTGGAAGTGCCGAGGGAGAGCGCGAGCACAAGTCCTGCGTCCAGCCCGAAGGCCGGTCAGCAGGGGACGAAAGGGCCCATGCGGTACGTGCGTGTGTCGCGCGCGCCTGCGCGAAAGTGTGTGCGCGTGCGCGGGCGCGGGCGCGTTTCTGTGTGTTGGCACTTCGCCCGGGGGGGGGGGGGGTTGAATGATTGGATGGCACTGGAAAGGCAACCAACGGCAGCCGGGGGGCAACGAATGACGATTTAACCGACGTGTTCTGCAAAACGCGTTGACTGCGCCACAGCCACACAAGCACAAATGCACAAGCATGGCATAGACACGGCACGGCATAGCGCTCACAGCGAGTGAAATGCTCATGAAAAAGTGCAGTGCAATTATGGGTGTCCATGCCATACTCATGCGTGGAGTGCTGCACCAGTGTGACATACCCTGGGCTCGATGCTGTGCATCGGGGCCGCACCTGACACCCGCCAGCATCCCTCGACCCTGGCCTGCCGTGTTCGGTGGTGTCCATGCGCGTGCGCTCGCGGCCGACACCCGCTGGCCCCTGCCGACACCGCCCAACATGCTGGCGACGCCCGCCACCCCGGCGTGGCAAACCAGTTCTCTCAGCGCCGGGCAATAGGATCGACGGCCCCCCGCCTTTCTAATCCCCTGAGTGCGCCTGGGCGTCGTGTGCAGTTTAGGGACGGGTCCCGGGCCGGAGGCGCGATGGAGCCGGACCCTTCATCTGTCGCCACGAAATGCGGTGTGGCAGCGCAAGTTTGGGTCCAAACTGGTCAAATGTTTTGCCACCGGTTCCCAGGCAAAGGGTGACGGGTCCGGACCCCCTCGTCCAGCGCATTTGAAAGGCCCCCCCCGCCCCCCCCCCCCCGTCAAAGTTTGGGGTCCTGGTCACCGCTGCGCTGCTTGTGGCACCCCCTCCTCCTTCACCGAGGCTTCGGGCTCGTCGCTGGCTGGCCTTCGTCGCGGACTCACGCCAGCACAATTTGTGCTCTCAGTACACGGGCAGTAGTGCCTCCCCGCAGAAGGAAAACGTCAGCTGTCGGCCCCGGGGGGCAAGACATGGCCCGCATTGCGCACAAAAACTTCGGCGGGAAAACTTCGCCACGAATCTGAAAAACGAAACTTCCCCCCGGAATGCCCCCTCTCCCCCCCTGTGTGACATTCCGTCGCGTCGCTGTTTCTTTACGGGCGGCCACCCGTTCTTCCCTTCGCATGTTGCGTCGGGTCGATGCGTTCTGTCGGCTGCTGCGGCCGGGGCTCCTGCTGGTGTCGTTTCCGCGTTCGCGGAGCCCCGTCGTTGGTGTCCCAGGGCTGTGCTGGTTGCGCCCCCCCCCCCCCCCCTGTCACTTCAAGATCCACTTTTTCCCACGTTTTTGACCAAGCGGAATTTGGGTGGAACTCCCCCACCTGAGGTCCCGGTGAAAAATGGAAACAGTTTTGCGCGATGCAACGCACACGCACCGCCAAACCGTTCTGGCCATTGGGCCATGTAAGGGCCACCTTTGCACCCACGTGGGTATGTGGGTGGATCGTGGGGGGCCACCCAACATGGCCCATACGTTCAAACCCCCTTTTTCGCATGACTCCGACTCCACCCAAACGTGTTCCCAGCGAAAACGGAAACATGCGACGCACGACGTGACGCGCGCACGTAACCGAAATCGGTTGCGGCCGCTGAGCCAGCCAAGGGCCGCTGTTGCACCCGAAGGGCATCATGTGGGGGTGCACCCCCGGATTGGCGAGTGTGGGCACAGCGGCCATGCACAGTCCACTGCATCGCCCGGGTTCAGTCCAGAATGTTGCATCGGATGCCTTTCCGGATCTGACGGGCCATTCTGCTGCTGGAGCAGAGTGCGGGCCCATTGGGGGGCGGAAGGCGGGTGGTAGAGTCCCCTGGCCGGACCGGCCCCCTCCACCGCTCCAAAAGCCCCATTGACCAGACCCCGTCGACCTGGACCCCCAAATACCGGCGCGACGGGGCGCGCGGGGGGGGGGGGGGGTGGCGCGGATCGGACCCCCCCCCCTCTCCAGAACGGGCTGTGTTGAGCCACCCCCCGTAAAGACCCCCCGAGGACAACCCGGAGGCGACCCGGACCCCCTGACCCTTCGGATGAAGTACAAAGAGAATTCTTGGAATCAGCGCGACGAGGGGGGGGGGGGGGGTACTGAACCGGCATCATTTGGCCTGGGACTCGGTGCAAAGGGTTCCGGGCCATTCTTGGCGGCCGAGGAATGGGTGCGGTCCCGCGTGCGTGCCTGTGCGGGTGTGAGGCGGAGCGTGCGCGGGCCCATGTGAACGTGGGCATCGGCGGTCGGCCGGGGTCGACGCAGCGTCGACGGGTCCAGAATGGCCAACGGGGGAAGCAGACGACCAGAGCCCCGCCGCGCGGTCCGCCGCCCCCCACTCTCCCTCCCGTTTGCCCCGGCGTCACGTGTGCCGTTCCCGCTCGGACCATCCAACAGCAGAGCGCATCGGGAGTGCGGCAGTGCGTAGCGGGAGACCGGCAAACAGAGCGACAACCGAAACGGGGCACAGAGGATTGCACAGGGCGCAAGGGTGTGTAGTACAGGAAGTCTCGTGCAGGGGGGTCCTTAAGAGGGAAAACAAAAGTGTTCCCGAACGGCAGTTTTGCAAAAAGACCGCGTGTAGCTCCGAGGTTCAGCCATGGTTGGTGGCGATTGGCGGTTGGCGGTTGGTGGCGATTAGCGGTTAGCGGTTGGCGACTGGTGGTTATTGGCGGTTGGTGGTGGTTGGCGGCGGTTGGTGGTTGGTGATTGGTAGTTGGTGGCGGTCGGCAGTGGTTGGCGGTTGGCGGTTGGTCGCCGCTGGCGGTTGGCGGCGGTTGGCGGTTGGTGGTGGTTGGCGGTTGGTGGTCCCTTGGGGTGGCGGTCTTTAACAAAAAAAGAATCTAGTCTCCAAAGGACCCCCCTTGGTCTCGTGGGAGCGCCCCAGGTATGGACAGGTGCATTGAATCCAATAATAATTATGAGTGTGTTTCGTGCGTGCACTTTGAAAGGTGTTTGTGTTTTGTTCTTGTTGGTATTTTGTGTGGCCTGCTGCTGCGGCCTGTGCTGTTGGCATTGCTGTTTGTGCTCAGTGCTCTATGCTTTTTGTGTGTTTTGGATTATCATGTTGACTTATTATGTTTGGTCTGCTGCAATGTTTTTCTACTCTTGTTGTGAGTTGATTTGTATGGTTGCTTGTCTAGTCTTGTTCTTCTTTGGAGTCGGTGGTTGCATTTGTCATGTCATGTCTTGCTTTTTGTCACACTGGTGCAGCACTCCATGCATGAGTATGGCATGGACACCCATAATTGCACTGCACTTTTTCATGAGCATTTAACTCGCTGTGAGCGCTATGCCGGCGGTGTCGGCAGGGGCCAGCGGGTGTCGGCCGCGTGCGCACGCGCATGGACACCACCGAACAGGGCAGGCCAGGGTCGAGGGATGCTGGCGGGTGTCAGGTGTGGCCCTCAGGGAGTTACAAAGTTGGGGAGGAGTCAGCATCAGTCGTTATGCTGGTCCCTATCCCAACACAATTCTCTTGTGTATCCGGTGCATCCCAACGAATGATGTTGTGTGCCCAGTGCGTATCCCCAAACACGTTTTTGTGGATCCGCTGTGTATCCCCAGGAATCTGGTTCCCGCATCCAGTGGGCACCGAAGTTTTCGGGTCGCCGAAAGTTTCCCCACCCGATAAGCCCCCCCGGCCCCAGAGTTTTGCTTCACTACTCAGCGTCTCCTGGGGTGGGGGGTGGGGGGGGCTAACACCCCCCTCGGACCCGGATTTCATAGTGGGAAAAGGTGAACTTTACAAAAGGAAATGTCGATTTGGCTGTTTTTGGGGTACAAACTTTTGGACTTTTGGGTTCCAGCCCCCCCCCCCCCCCGCCACCCAGAATGAGCAGTGGCAAGAGGCCAACAGGCGCCGCCAAAGGCAAACAACTCAATACCGAGGCCTTGTGCCAAGGCACCCCCCACTCAGCCACCCCCCTTAAGGAGAACTCTGCCCCCCCCCCCCCCCCAAACCCCTGTACGGGCCGACCCACCCGTCCGGTGCAGAAGTGACCCGGCCCCGCACGCATTGTTCAGAGCCGTTTGCCTGTGGCTCATCATTGTCGCCCTCGTGGGTGTGGGACCTGCCGGTGGTGTGTGTGTGTGGCCACTGCCACCCCCGGGCCCTCTGCTGTGCAGGTACCATCGTGAGAGTCCCCTGCTCGGCCTGCCCCCGGCCCCGCTCAGCAAGTACGGGCAGGTCGCCGCGCGCGGGGGGGAGCGGCCGAGGGGCATGCCCGAGAGCGAGTGGCAGCGCGTGGCCATCATCGACCGCGTCAGGTCGCCCTCCGGCCCCGTGCCCCCCCCCCCCCCCGTTCGTCCCGCTGACGCGTGCGCGTTGTGAGTGTCCCTGTGCCGCTTCGATGCCCCCAATCGCCCCAAGGCCTTTGGGGGGGCTAATCAGAGTTTTGCTTTACAACTGCGGGGCTGGGGGGGGGTGGGGGGCACCGCTAACTGGGCACCGCTGACGCGCAAACGGCACATCCTGCCACAACCAGCACAGCCCCAGCACACCAACGACTGGGCTCCACGAACGCGGAAACGACACCAGCAGGAGCACCGGCCGCAGCGGCCGACAGAACGCAGCGACCCGACGCAACATGCGAAGGGAAGAACGGGTGGCTGTCCAGGGCCCCGTAAGGAAACAACAACCCGAGGGAATGTCACACAGGGGGGGGTCTAACACCCCCCTCCCCCTCGGACCCGGATTTCATCGCGGGAAAAAATGAAATTCTATTGCCTTCGGCAGTGCACCTCGAAGAGAGGTTGACAGTCAGCCAATCAGTCCCTGAGCCAGGCCAGCAGTCAGTCAGACAGAAACACACAAATAAATACAAACAGTCCTGATCCGGAATGCAAAACATATGTTTTTGGCAAAACATTGGTTTTTTGTCAGTGGCAGATGCCGCCCCAAGCAGTGGGGAAATCTTCAGCTCAGACCAAGCAGTGGCTGCATGGTAGTGCAGCCGACCGGAGCCTCTTAGGTCGGCGGTTCGAACCCCGGTCGGGTGAATTTTACGCCGCCGGCGCCGACCGAAAACTTTACGTCGGCTGCGTTACCATTCGACCAGCGGTTGTGTGTTAGCAATGTGCGTCCCCACTGCTTGGAGGCTTCTGAGCAAAAACTTTTGACCCCACCCCCACCCCCCCCACCCCCCCCCTCAAAAAAGTGATATCCAGTTTTAGGGGGTAGAGGCCTCAGAATTGAAAAATCCATTGGGGGATGGTCTTATTGGGCAAAATAATGATTTTACAAGGGGTTGGACATCCAATATCATGCCTTGGGGTATGCTACGCGAATGACCGCAAAAAAGGGGGGTATACGACGCCCGCGCCTGCGCTTGATCTAACGACCTCTCTTCGAGGTGATTTTACAAAAGGAAGTATTGATTTGGCACGCAAACTTTGGGGCTTTTGGGTTCCAGACCCCCCCCCCCAAATGCCGAGGCCTTGTGTCAAACCCCCCCCCCCTTAAGGAGAACTCTGGTGCTCATCCTGCGGCACACATTTTGGGTGATCATTGTGGAACAGGGGAGATGGTACCCTTTGTGAACCGTACGTTTGAATGGGGAGTGGGTGTCGCACCATTTGTGTCCGTTTGTGAGTATCGTGCCTCGCCCTCGTGCCCGGTTGACTGACTTCCTTCACCCAAAATGGGGGAAAATTGATGCGGGGCAAAGTACCGGGTCAGGGGGGACAGTCAGGAACAGGCGCAACGTGGAGTGGCGAACTTTGGCGCCACAAAAGTGTGCCAAATGATGAGACGGCATTTGAAGGACCCAAGCCATTCTGAGCTCTCCTGGCCCGCACATCTCCGTTGTGCTCAGCGCCCTCCGGGGAAGAGGAGCAACCGTCCAAGCAGCCAACCAACGCCCCCTCGGAAATGACAACCACCATTCACGGTCCCTACCCTCCCCCCCCTTTGTCGTTCCCCGCCCCTTGTCCTTCCCCAGGGGGGGGGGTGGGGGACCGTCACTTGGTGAACCCCAAAAGGACCAAGCCACCGCCCAAGGGTGCTGTCCAAAGCAGTCCTGTGGAAAGTGGTGAGCATGTTCAAGAATTCAAGGTCAAATGGAGCAGGACAAAGAAATTCTACACTGAGCGAGTCAAGGAGTAAATTTCATTACATTGGCAGCCCATTGAGCGCGCGCATGAGTTTCATATTATTGCATTACTTGCTTTCATTTGTCACTGTGACAAGCTCTGCACACCAACGTTTCTTATGCCGTGTTATTTCGTCTTCTGCCGCAATTTCTGTGCCCCACAGTGTGCGTGTACAGCAGTACTACCGTCCCCCGGGGGGCGGTGGGGGACCGTCACTTGGTGACCGTCCCCCAGGGGGTGGGGGGGGGACCGTCTTCCCTGGGGTGGGGAAGGACAAGGGGGGGGGAGGGTACTTGTTCTTGCGCTACAATCCGGGAATTGGTCCCAAAGTTTGCAGTGGTATTGCAGAATTGGCGCCAAATTGTCTCGGCACCAAATTTTGGCCATCCCAAACTCCGCACGTTCCTAATCCCCCCCCCCCCCCCCGGTCCCCTGAAGCCAATTACCGTTACCCTGCGGCGCCTGCGGTGCGCAGTAGGCGCTCTATCTGGGGGCCCGCGGTCCGGCCCCTGGGCCTGGCTCCCCGGCGGATGAAACGTCCCCCCCCCCTAAAATGGGGGGCTGGTGCGGAAACGGGGCCGCCGTGACTGAGCAGTACTGTTGGGGGTGGGGTAAGAGATGCATTGGAAGGGGGGGAGGTACCCCCCCCCCCCCCTCTTCAGGGCGGCCAGCCTATTCCCAGCCACTGTCCCCCTGATGCTAAGCGCCAGCTTCAATGGCATTTGTAACCGACATGCCACCCGACACGCCACCAGCGTCGGGCAGGGCAACGGGTGCTCGGTGGTGATCGGCCCCGGACCAGGCCACTCAGTAATACCCGCCCGGGGGTGTCCGTAGGGGGAAAAAAAATCGAACGGGTTCGTAACGCCAACAGAAACGAACGTTCACGGGGACGCTCTCTGCTTCATGGGCAAGACATGGGCACACAAGATACACCCGACATGCCACTGGCGTCTGGCAGGGCAATGGGTGCTCTGTGGTGATCGGCCCCGTACCAAAGGCCGCTCAGTAATACCCGCCCCCCCGCACGACCGGATCTCAGTAGGAACGTGCGTCCAGTGTGGCTCAGTAGGACCTTTTGGTACCCCCACCCCCAAGCCTCAGGTACCCTCCCCAGGGGCTGTGAGTGAGCCCCCCCCCCAGGGCTCCTTTTCACACCTGAGCACCACTGGGGGGGGGGGCGGGTCCCCCCCACCCCCCCCCCTGGACCGCCCCCCCCCCCCTATTTTAAAAGATTGCGCCAAATTTTCGTCCGGGCCTTCGGCCACTCAGAAAGTTTCTCTGGCACCTTCGGCGCCAATTACTGTACACCAAAAATTTTCTTCGGCGCCTCTAAAAACTTAGCACCACCGGGGGTTGGGGGTTGGGGGGCTGGACCCCCCCCCCCTAAAAGGAGCCCTGCCCCCCCCTTCCCCGGCAACTGCATTCGTCCCTGGCCCATCCCATTACGACTGCCTGTCAGGGAGGTGCTCGCGCACGCTCAAGACCCCATGGCCGCCGCCTTCCCCGCGGACCCCGCCCGGGCCTCCACGCAGTTGTCGTTCAGCACCAGCGACGCGCCCGAGGCCGTCACCCTGAACCACGTCCTCACGACGCTGACGGAGGAGCTGGAGGAGGAGGAGCCGGGGGACGACGAGGAGGGGCTGCAGGAGGAGGCCTCGCAGATGGAGTCGAGTGAGGGGGGCAATCTGGAGGAGCTCGCCTCCAGCGCGACGATCGGCGGCCCCCCCACGGAGGACGAGGCCGTCAAGTTGGTGGAGCGGGTGTGCGGCTTCGTGTGCGTGCGGGTTTGCGCTTTGGGAGGCGCGCCTGCGCTTGTCCCCGGCCGCGCGCGTGACCGGTGATGTGGTT
The DNA here is from genome assembly GCA_964036045.1 of Eutreptiella sp. 'Long Island Sound 2002'. Lineage (NCBI taxonomy): Eukaryota > Euglenozoa > Euglenophyceae > Eutreptiales > Eutreptiaceae > Eutreptiella > Eutreptiella sp. 'Long Island Sound 2002'. Next base: position 4,381,560 of record OZ038381.1, read on the forward strand.
GCGCGCGGCGTGGTGCGTGTGGTTGGGGAGGTGGTTGTACCCGCCGATTGCAAGAACACTGTCCCTCGTTTCAGGATGCTTTGGGGGGGGGGGGGGGGGCTCCGTGTCAGGAGCAGTTGGGAAGGGTGGTTGGTGGGGTTGACGAACGGTTACAAAGGGTTACTGTCGTTTACACATGCGGCTGGCGGTAAGCATTGGGGCAAATGGGGCGCGGCTGGGTCGCAGGCTCAGCCCAGAGGGAGGTGGGGGGGCCGGGTCACCCGTTAACCGTCGCCCGTCAATCAATCGCTGCCATTCCTGACACCAGGGGTGTTCGAGTGTCCTTCCCGAACCAGAGGCGGTTAGGCAGGCGGTTGGAGGAGGTTGCCAAAGCGGTTGGGGGCGGTTACTGTCGGTTACAAATGCCATTGAAGCCGGCACTTGCCGACAGGGAGACAGCGGCTGGGCGTTGGCTGGGCGGCCTGGAGGCGGGAGGGGGGGGCTCCCCTCCCTCCAATGCTTCCCTGCCTCTGCCCTCCTGGGGACACCCCCTTCTGGCGATACGACGGGCCATGGCTGAGTGCTCCGGGGCTTGTTGTGCACTTAGTGCGTCCTGTCCACTGTGGGTGCCCGCTGCACCCCACCCCCACGGGTTGTTCCAGTGAACGTGAACTCCCTAACGGGCTCTCCACCGCATGTGATGTGGAAATCCGTGCCACAGGGCCAGAGGGTTCCAGATCGCCAAGTGTTACCCATCGTTGGTACGCTGCATGTTCAGGCATTTTGTCTGTGGTGTTGCGGAGGGGGGGGGGTAGAGGGAGAAGTGAAAGGGCACTGGGGGGAGAGGGGGGGGCTGGGGCTGGACTAGGGGTCCATCGGGGGAGGGGGGCACGGATTGAGGAATGAGGAACTCGCGTGACGTGTCTGACATTGTGCAGGATAGGGGCAGTAGGGCTTTCAATAGTGGGGGGGGGGGGCAATAGAGCCCCCCCCCCCCCGACAGAAAGCAGCGACCCGACGCAACATGCGGAGGGAAGAACGGGTGACTGTCCAGGGCCCCGTAAAGGAGCAACAACCCAACGGAATGTCACACGGGGGGTCAATAGAGCTCCCCAAAACTGGGGGAGGGGGGGGGTCTGGGAAAAGGGCTCAATTGACAGGACTATTAATCGGTTGTTATGAACTCTGGCGCCAAAGGCACCGAAATTTTTTTTTAAAAATGGTCAAACAATTTTCACCAAATATATGGCAAATGATGACTTTTCTGAACCCCCTCGACGCGCTGATTCCAAAACCCCCAATTTCGTCTTTTTGCCAATTTTTGGGCCTGGGTCACCTCCGGGGCCCGGGGGTCAGTCTCGGGGGTCCCGTCAATTGAGCCCCTTTTTGGGGGGGGGGTCTAGCCAGGGGGCCCTATCGACCTCCTCCCCACCTCAATTGAAAGCCCGCCTACCCTGGCTCACGTGGTGGTAGTTGCGAGCCCTCGGATGTGTTTATTAACGGGTACCTCATGTGGCACCTCGAAAGGCGCCCATGGCAATGTCACTGAACAGCTTTTTGTTCTGACTTTGTTGCTCTGCGGCCCTGTGCCTTTGTGGTAAGGGTCAGCGTTCAACACCTGCATCCCACAGCGCGGGGCAGGGATGCATTCGCAGGGAAGGGACCGGAAGGCCGCCCCAGAAGCGGTTAGGCAGGCGGTTGGAGGAGGTTGCCGAAGCGGTTGGGGGCGGTTACTGTCGGTTACAAATGCCATTGAAGCCGGCACCTGCCGTCAGGGGGACAGAGGCTGGGCGTTGGCTGGGCGCCCTGGAGGCGCGAGGGGGGCCTCCCGTCCCTCCAATGCCTCCCTGGTGGCTGGGGGGTTGGTTTGGTTTGGTTTGGTTTGGTTTGGTTTGGTTTGGTTTAGTTTGGCGGCCACCCGGCCCGGGGGCCCACCGTCCCGAGGTGTGCAAGGCCTCAGGCCTGGGCCGGTAATAAGAAGGTGTGTTCGGGGTGTTCTGCAGCCCCGTGCTCTCTCCTGCTCTGTCCCCGTCCTGAGTGTGGACCAGGGCTGGAGTCCGGATGCGGTAGGACCGCTCGCCGAGGCGCCAAGCCTCCGGTTCCAGCCCACGACCTCGGGGTCTCTGGGGGGTTGAAGGCCAGTGTTCGACACCCGGCGCTGGGCGAGCGGAACCCTCCGATGTTGGGATTCGAACCCGGAACACTGGGCGCGCGCGTCGTCTGCTCTTTCCGCTCCGCCGAGTGCCCCCCCCCCCCCCGAGCGATGCCCGGGTTGTACCTCGGCTGCTGGGGCGGAACCAACCCCGATTTCTTGGTACAAAGTTTCGGCCCCTCCCGCCCCCCGGTGCACTGCAGGAGGCGTCGCAGAGGCTGCTCCACCAAGACTCGCTGCTGTCGGACACGAGCCAGACCGCGGGCGCCACGGAGACCCAGACGGGCAGTGGCGCGTTCGAGCGGCCTGGGAGCCTCAGGCAGCCGAAGGTGGAGGAGACGCCGGGGCCTGAGGTGCCGCAGGTGGAGGTGACGTGTCCTGAAGGGGTGACGGCCGCGACGACCGACTGAGTCCTCACTGCCACTCAGTAATATCCGCTCCTGTCGCAACTGGAACTCAGCAACAACAAGCCCCGTCCCGTGTCCGACTCAGTAGGATCCAGCTGCTTCTGATCACGTCTGACCTGCCGGCCACTAGTGACATGCCTGCTCGGGCCTTGTATCAGCTGCTGGCTCACGTGTGCCCCGTGGGCGGAGGCTGTAGGGGGCTGTCCTGAACACGCCGCGGCCAATTGGCCGGAACTGATTTTGGCAGCGTGCGCAGTTTCCGTTTTCGCCGCGAACGAATTTGGGTGGGCTCGGCTTTGGTTAAGCATGGGGAAAATTGGATTTTTGAGATTGTGGGTCAAGATGGAGTGCTCCCCGCGATATGCCCAAATGGTGCCAAAAAGGCCTTCGGCTGGCTGCCCAAGGGATGCATTGGAAGGGAAGGGGCCTCACAGGCGGCCCCAGGGGCGGTCAGACCAGCGTTGGAGGGGTTTGCCAAAGCGGTTGGAGGCGGTTACTGTCGGTTACAAATGCCACTGACGCCGGCACTTGCCGTCAGGGGGGCAGTGGCTGGGCGTAGGCTGGGCGCCGCGAGGGGGGGGAGGGGGGGGGCTCCCCCCTTCCAATGCATCCCTGGGCTGCCCTCGTCCTGCCACTACCGCCGCTCTAATTCTGCTTGCCCTCTGACCCTTCGACCTACGGGGGTCGGGCATGTCCCAATGGGCACAGGGCCATTCTCGGGCTGGCGGCCCTAGCCTCACGAGCTGCAGCCCACCAACCCACTCATGGCCTACGCCCGGGCTCCGGGACCGACCCACTCAGCCCCTCATCAACTGTCTGGCCCAGGCTTGCATGTTGTCTGTTTGACCCATCCGTGCTCCTGTGTGTGTGTGTGTGTGTGTGTGTACCCGAACCTGGTGATCCTATGAAGTCCCGACCCCATGTGTGACCTCAGGCAGCGCTGAGGGCAGGGTAGGGCTGGCCTGACTTGCCCCCTGATATCCAGGCCTCGGCATGCTGGGCATGCATTCTGTCTTTGCCTGCAGGCCTTTGGTTCAGCGATGCTGCCAGAGGCTGCACCGGAATGCGGCTGGGATACCGGATGTTGACCACATTGCCTGTCCTTTGCACTGCAGCAAGGCGCCCAGTGCAGGCGGGACATGCTTCTGTTTTTGTTCTGCTTTGCACCTGACCAGATCTAGTACACGCGGGCCAGGCCGCCTTTGGCTGTACCCCGTTTGTCGTGTCGACCGTGTGTGTGTCTCCTGTGCTGGCTTCTGGTCCAGCGATGCTGCCAGAGGCCGCCCATCACTTCATGGAGGTCACGGCGCATCCCCCACGATGCGTCCCCCTCTCTGCCCATTACCTGTGCTGCAGAAAGGCGCCGACTGGCGTCGGACATGCTCTGTCTTGTTTGCCGATTCAACTGACGAGGATTTTGACACTCGGAACCTGAGTTGTGCCCGTTTGTCTTGCAATCGTGTGTGTGTGTGTGTGTGTGTGTGGGCTGCTATGTGGGCTGGTCCCCCCCCCCCCCTTGCCCCCCTCCTACGGAGATGGGCCATGGGGTGGGTTGCATTAGAAGGGGAGAGACCTCAAAGGCGGCCCCAGAGGCGGTTGAATAGGCGGTTGGAGGAGGGGAGGTCGCAGAGGCGGTTGGAGGCGGTTGCTGTCGGTGACTAATTTGTATGCCATTGAAGCTGGCACTTGCTGTTAGGGAGACAGTGGCTGGGCATAGGCTGGGCGCCCTGGAGGCGGGGGGAGGGGACCTCCCCTCCCTTCCAATGCATCCCTCGCCAAGGGGTGAGTGGGCGGGTGGGTGAGTCCAGTTCCGCCCCCTTCACCGGCGGCCCAACCGCCGACGGTTGATGGTCAACCGACGACCAGTCGACGGGCGATGGCCGGCGTCTCAGTGTGTGCCACGCTGCCCCGGCGGGTCTTGCACGCCCGCTGCTTTGCACTGTGTTTGTTCCTTTTGTGCCCTTTGGGTCTGACTGTCGGTCCGGCCCTAACTTTCCGGACCGGGGCTCGTCCTTGTGCCATTACACGCCACGGCCCCAGTGATGTATTAGGGGGCGCCTTAGCGCACCTTAAGCGCAGTGCGCGCGCAGTGCACGCGCAGTGCAACTATTTGGGCGTACTGGAGCCCCATGCTTTGAGATCATAGGGGCATCATTGTTACCCTGTTGCATAGGTTTTGATGCTTTTTCCACATTGGGGATATAGCATTTTTGGATTTTCACCCAATTTCAACCATTTCCACCCGTTTTCACATTTTATTTGTATTTGCAAGGGCTATTTGGACCATGTCTTTGTGCAGGATACTGCCCATCTCTTTCTATTGTGCTATGCCTGTGATTCCAAGCCAAGTTGCATTCGAATTCGCCATCAAATTCTCGTCCGGCCGGTCGCATCAACTTACGAGGGTTGATGTGGCTGGTGAAGCGAAAGACCCGCCAGAGGGTGAGTAGTTCAACTCCGAATAATCTCGTAGCGGAAATTGCCTCCGCGGGGCTGTCGCCACAACGGTCGTCGTATTATGTCGACAAAGGTTTCGATGCACATATGAAAGGAGGTACCCCCGGCCGCCTCCCCCTCTGCATTAGAGGGTGTTGAGGGTGGCGACCAATACGCTGTTCATGGCTTTTCCAGTTGTGCATGATGTGTGTTATGTGAAGGGAAGGTAGTTTGCAACTTTCTTGAGCTGGGGCAGTTTGGGTCACCTAATTCTAAGGGCGTTTCCAAGGGGCGTGCCTGGGGGCTCTTCGGGGGGAACATAGCCTAAAAGTAGCGTGCAGTGCGCGCGCAGTGCAAGGATTCCCCCTTAGACCGGCCGTACACCGGAGGAGGAGGGGGGGTTACCCCCCCCGTGGACCCCCTGGACCCCCCCCTCCCTCTCAAAAGCACAGAACTGCTGTCCCAAAGCCCGCCTCAGCCCCCCCCCCCCCTTGTGGACCGATAGTTGGTGGGCGACCCGCATCGGATAGCTTATTGCCGCAGTTCTGGATACGGGGGGCCAGAGCAGGCAACAGAACCCATCGCTCGCGCCCCATGATGCTCTTTCCTTCCTGTACCCCGCCCCCCCCCCCCCCCTGTCCAACCGACACCCAGGCTACGGCACCTCACAGCGTCGTATCTACGACAATGCACTGGAGGAGTTCCCGGAGAGATGGTGGAGGGTGATGACCATCGTCGATCTATGGCCAAGCAACGCCTATGCCTCAGCAACACTGTCACCGGCCGTTGTACATACCCTGGGCTCGATGCTGTGCATCGGGGCCGCACCTGACACCCGCCAGCATCCCTCGACCCTGGCCTGCCCTGTTCGGTGGTGTCCATGCGCGTGCGCACGCGGCCGACACCCGCTGGCCCCTGCCGACACCGCCCAACATGCTGGCGACGCCCGCCACCCCTGGCAAAACAGTTCTCTCAGCGCCGGGCAATAGGATCGACGGCCCCCCGCCTTTCTAATCCCCTGAGTGCGCCTGGGCGTCGTGTGTAGTTTAGGGACGGGTCCCGGGCCGGAGGCGCGATGGAGCAGGACCCTTCATCTGTCGCCACGAAATGCGGTGTGGCAGCGCAAGTTTGGGTCCAAACTGGTCAAATGTTTTGCTACCGGTTCCCAGGCAAAGGGTGACGGGTCCGGACCCCCTCGTCCAGCGCATTTGAAAAGCCCCCCCCCGTCAAAGTTTGGGGTCCTGGTCATCGCTGCGCTGCTTGTGCCACCCCCTCCTCCTTCACCGAGGCTTCGGGCTCGTCGCTGGCTGGCCTTCGTCGCGGACTCACGCCAGCACAATTTGTGCTTTCACCTCAGGACCGATCCTCAGGTGCCTGCACACATGCCACGTCACAGCACACTGCCTGCTCGGTCAGGACTCTCCACTGTGTGTATCTGAAGACCCCCGTAAGCCCAGGGTGGGGGGGTTATTATCCGAAGCCTGTGCAAGCCGAGGCACGCGCGACCCATCGTGATTGTTCTAGCCAGCCCAGACAACCCACTGCACCCTGTGTACAAGAACCCACGGCTGACTCCCCGAAGAACTTGTTCGAACCTGCCGTGCGCCTCAGCCCAACAGAATGCAGGCCCCGGCAACAGGGCCCAGTTCAGCCTCTCCCATGCTCTTTCCCTGATTTCTTGCCCTACGCCAACAACAACAACAACAACAACTACAACTACAACTACAACTACAGCAGCAGCAGCAGCAGCAGCAGCAGCAACAACTCCGTAATCAGTTTGTGCTATGCACAAGGCTTGGGTACCACCCTGGGGATGACCCTTTTTATACTACTGCTTTACATTCATGGGTGTGTATGTGGGGGTGGGGAGGGGTGTGGTTATGGGGTGTTGTGGTGCATGCACTGGCAATGACCTTGCAAAGTTAGATCAAAGCCACGCAGGCCCGCATATGTGTGATGTAAATGGGCGAACACCACATGAGCCCCCTTTTGGGCCCATTCGTGTACCCCACCCCAAGGGGTCAATTTGTTGGTTTCACCTCTTATAATGTTCTTCTCTTTGTCCATCAAAAGTAACCCCCAATATTTTTTTTCGCCGGCACCCTCAAAGGCCTCCCACACCTGAAAGCCCCCCTTTTTTTTTGTTGTGTAATGTTTTCATGGTGATTCTTTACAGTAAGGAGTTTTTTCAATCCCAAGGAAAAGCTGGCAATTGCCACAGGAGCCAACACCAACTGTAGTGCCAAAATTGCTTCAGTGCCAAATTGATGGCCCCAAACACCCCGACATCCCAAGATTGTCCTGGTGTTTGAACACACGTGAGCACCTGAACACAATTTGATCCTCATCACTAGTGGAATGGGTGTCCGTTGCATCATGAGGGGCGAGGGGGGTGGCCTGTTCGAATTCCTGAGCCCCCCCTCCCCCCCCTCTAGACCCACCGACCCCCCCTTGGGGAGCCCAGCCGCCGACCCACCTACCCCTCCCCCCTCAGACCCCCAAAAGTTTTCGCACCCGGTTGGGGTCTAGAATTCGAACAGACGACCCCCCTCGATGAGGGGTACTTAAGGCTGACTTTTGTTTTGCCATTTGGAAAATGTGAAGATTCTGACCGTACATCCACCAAGCTCCCCACGGCAAAATGTTGCATACAAATCCCAGGGTCTCGTTTTCCTTGAATTTTCCGGCTATTCTTTGTTAGCCTGCATTTTGCCTACAGTTTGTCCATCAAAGCAGGGCCGAATACCTCGTCCCCCCCCCCCCCACCCCTTTGAAATCTCCCCCCCTCCCCCCGGGGAGGGGGTGGGGGCGTCATTTCACTGTTTTGCTAGGCAATATCTGTTGCAGCGACTCAGGGCGTCCGCCACTGTATTGTAGCGCCCTGGAATGTAAGTCACGTGGAGGTCAAATCTGCAGAGAGTTTCATGCCAACGGCCTCTCCTCCCAGCTGGTCCTCCAGGGGTATCCACATGTTCTGTCCTCCAGCTCTCCAGTGATTTGTGGTCAGTCAGTACCTCAACGCGATGGCCCAAGATCCAACCTTCATAACGCCGTAAGGCACAAAGGATTGCGTAGGCTTCTTGTTCCCTTGGACTCCAATTTCGCTGTCTTGTTGTAAGCTTGCGAGACCAGAAAGCCAGAGGATGATGGTGACCTTCGTCATGGACTTGTTCGATCGTAGCACCAATGGCGTAACGACTGGCGTCTGTACGAATATAAAAAGGTCTTCCATCCAACCACAGAGTCTTTAATGTAACCACATTTGCCAGTGCTTCCTTGAGACCAGTAAAGGCCTCTTCACATTCTGGCGTCCACTTGAGCTTGACTTGAGATCCCTTCTTTCCTTCTATTTTGCCAACCTTGAGTAACTCTGTCAATGGACCAGAGAACTTGGCGTAGAGGGGAAGGAACTCGTGGTAATAATTGCAGCAGCCTAAAAAGGCACGAAGCTGCGTGATGGTTTTAGGCCTTTCCCATAGCTGCAGGGCAGCCATTTTCCCTGGGGCCGGTCTTCTTGTCCCATCTTCCAAGACAGCGCCACAAAATTCCACGCTCTGGAGGAACATTTTGCCCTTCTTGGGTCCACACACGAGCTTCTCTTGTCGAAGGACTTCGAGAACTTTGCGGACTTGTTCTTCGTGCAACTTCAGGCACTCATCAAAGTTTTTTCCCAACGGCGTGGCTATCAGAAGGTCGTCAATGTAGATGCTGCAGAATTCTTGTAAATCCAGAGACTTGTGCTTCTGAAATAAAATAGTCTCCATCATCTTCTGGAACATCGACGGCGCATTCTTCAGACCCATCGGCAGTACAGTCCACTGGACAGTGCCATAGGGCGTGCACATTGCCGTCAAATGCCCATCCTCCTTTCGAAGTGGCATTTGGTGAAAGCCATGGCGCAAATCCAGCACGGTGAAGAGCTTACCTTTGGCTCTCGGGGCGATCTCCTTCTCGATTAAAGGAAGGGGATGCGCGTCAGGTACCGTGGCGGCATTCAGAGCTCTGTAATCCACCACTAGACGCCAAGCATCTATGCTGGATTGGTCAGCAGGTGGGGGTTTTGGCACAGTAAATGGTGCTGAACACCACTCAGATTTCATGCAGCCCTCCAACCAACCGAACTCATAGGGATTGCGCTCAATAATCTTTCGCAGGGCATCTGCTTTGGTGCCGTGAAGGTAGAATGGACGTTGTTTGTGCACCTTTGAGCCTTGGATTATCTCAATCTTGGCTTCCCCATTTTCACATCGAATTGGGGGGTTTTTCCACAACTTCCCACTCAGCACGTCATCCTTATAGTCTTCGAACACTGCATCCCTTCTTGCAGCTATCCTGTCTCCGTCGACCTGATTCCCACATTTAATCACCGACATTATGTCCACTAATTTGCGAATTGTTGGTTGTGGTCTCATATTCTTGGCCACTTCATTCCAAACTTCTTTGTCGCATTGTTGGCGGATGAAGCTCACCTGAGCTCGCTCCTCCGTGGGATCCCACCAATTAAGGGGGTCCACAAATGTCTTGAAGGGATGGTCCGACGAATTCAGCTGCATTCCTGTCAATTCAGGTGAAAATCTTGGAAATTTGTCGTCATTCTTGCTTGAAATCTTGACATTTTTGGCTTGATTCTTGTCTGATGGGGACGAGTTGGAATGGATGGAGGCGTTCTCTTGAGGGACGCCGATTGTCCTTCCCTCCTTCCGCGACGATATGTCGGGATTCCGCTCTCAATCGTCTCGATCCACCTCAATTTCGTCGATTCCTGAGGAGGTTGAAATGACCTCTTCTGTTCCCATTTCACTGTCATCTCACCAATAATCTCCCGGATTCCCGTCAACTAAGCACGCCAACGTGCTCCACGAACGCTGTGGCAAAGGCTTGCCATTGTCTTCGCAATACAGCTTCACTCCCTTGTGAGGTAGCTCGACAATGTCGATTGAAATGTCCATAATGTCCTGGAACCAAGATTGTTTTGGCTAGTTGGGGACAATTAAAATCGCCTTTGCGCCGGATTGCTTCAGCTTCTGCACCACACGAGGAAAAACGTCGAAGGGCGGATTGATCCATAAAGGTTCAGACCAGTCCTCACTCCAGGCATCGTCGTAGAACTTTGGAAATCTTTTATTTCTGTTGTTTGCAAAGGCATCAACTTGCGGACAAAAATTGTGGTTCATTTCGAAGTAATCCACCAGAAAGTCCCGCCATTTGTCGACTACACGATAGCAAACTGACTTCCACTTCTTGCAGTTCAATGATTCCACCTTTCCTTCGGCGAAATCTTCTTGATTCCCTGTCCATTCCTGCCCATCTTGCTGAACATGCAGCTTATTTCGCTCCTTGAATTGGTGTATACCCTTGGTGTATGGGTGCAGATAATACAGGTCGGACGGGTCGCTGGTCCACGGGTCCTGGAGGAAGCATGTCCTGTGTCCCATGGGCGACACACGGTGAGCTTGAAGCCATGGTTGACCCAAGAATAAATCATACTTTATGGTGGCTTCATAGAATTTTTCAGAAAACCACTCCTCCGTCACTGTCTCCTCCACGCTCCAGACAGATTGTTTCACCAATCCGACCGCCAATTCTGCCTCTCTGTCGCCACCTTCAAGGCGACGTCCGCTCACTCCCTCCAGCTGGACAGGTGTCGAGGACATCTTCGCCTCGTCCTCCTGCAGAAAGCCTCTCCTCACCAGATTGACCTCTGAACCATTGTCAATCAGACATTTGGCAAGTTTAACCTTACCATCTGTCGTCCTGACGTGGATCCAGCAGACAAACTGGCGCTGCTTGCCCCGCCGGACAGCGCTGAGGACCCAGGCAAGGTAGAGGAGGCCGGAGGAATGCGCGAGCCGATCCCAGCAGCGTCCATCCACCGCCCCAACTACCCTGATGGGCTTTGTTTCCTGCCACTCAACCCCAATGTTGGGAATTGGGTCAAGTTGGCTTCCCTATTGCCATTCTTCTTCGACGTTCGGCTGCACGTCCTGTACTTGTCCTTCGTCAACCCATTCTTCTCCTGCTTCAACGGCATTGACTACTTTTCCACGTCCACAACCACCAAATGACTTTCCACCACCAGCTTTCTTACCTCCTTGGCCTTTGTTGTTGGAGGTGTTGGAATTGGGGTTGAATTCGTTGGATCTGCCCTTGCCTCTACCTCCAGTATCCTTGTTGCTGCCGAAGGTCTTGTTTGCTGGCGTCTCCGTATACAAAGGGTTGCCATTCACCTTGGAATCCTCTTGATTCCCGGACTTTCCTTGTCCCTTTCCACTCTTTTCGCCAGATTTTCCACCAGATTTTCCACCAGCTCCGCTCTCTCTTGAGCCACCTGGATCTCCGTTCTTCTGCGAGTAATCCTTTGGTGTCCAATCTCTGTTCTGTCCTTTGGACTGTCCTTTACCTCTTCCCCGTCCATTTTGGTCAACATCTCGTGCTCCATCCTGCGGGGGTTTTTGGGGAGAATTTCCCTTTCCATCCATTTTGGACTGAAATGTCTTGATATCTGAGGGCGTCCACCTGTGATCTGCGGTCGTGTGAGTCGCCGCCTGACCTTCCTTTCCAAGGGCAATGCACACGGAGCATCCCTTCTCACCAACGCCACTGGCCTTGCCTCCGAAGCCTTGTGCATCCTGTGACTTCTGGCGTTCTAAGTTTGCATACTTTTCAAGTTGGTCCCAGATCTGCTCGACTCCATACGAGAAGATCCACGGCCGCACCTTCAGAACTGTCCCCTTATACTTCACTTTTCCATCCACCATGCTACAGAAAAACTCCGACTGTTCAGAATCATGGAAACCAACTCTCCATCTGCCCTCAGGAATGGTGATGTCTTTCAATCCCGTAGCACTGATAGAGTGTAGCAACTCACGAACTGCCATTTTTCCCATAGTCTCCGGCAATCCTCGGACTTCAACCCAGTTGCCCAGGACTTTTTGGTCCGCCTGGGAGTCTCTAATCTTCTGCTTGGTCTCCGGCGTGAGCTTGCTCAGGAGAATCTTCTTCATCTCGCCTTCAGAAAGGCCTTCTCCCGAGTTCTCCGCCTCCTGCACAAAAAACTCCCAATCCTGCCTTGCTATTTGAATCTCTTCAAGAAACAATTTCTTGATCGCCCTGAAGTTCTCAAGACGGTTCCTGTAATGATCCTCAGGGAGTCGAGAGCCTTTCTTTTTGAGACTTCGCCACAGCTCTTCATAAGTCAGAGGATCTCCTTGATTCTGCCCTTCCACATAAAGATTATATGTACTTTCCCTGAGTTTGCCAGTCAAACAGTCCATCAACCCGAGAATCCAGAGTTCCTTGTCGAGTTTCTCCGTCTGCAACCAGACCATGAATTGTCTTTCGAAAGAAGCCCAATAATTTGGATGCCCTCAGAACTTAGGCTGCTTCATTACTCAACCTCTAAGCCTCATGTGCAAAGGATTGAGCTGGTGGTTCAGGTTGAAACCTGTGGATGTGCCAACAGGACTGACAAAAACTGGGTTTACGGCGGCGCCTCCCATTGCCTGTGCTTGAGCAATTGCGGCCGCTTCGCCTGGTCCATAGTAGGCTGTACACATGGCGTTGATTGTCCTTGATGATACCTCATCTCCTTCAATTTCTTCTGTTTTTCCTTGATTTTGGCTTCGTTTTCTTTCTTTTCTTTGTCCTTCTTCTTCAAGGCCATTGATCTCTCTTTCACGGTGGTCTTTGCTTTTCCATCAATATCACCAACAGTACTTACAGACAGTACAGACCTTCTTGACGAAGACTCTCCTCCTTCTGTACCTAGATTAAACCCAATAGGACTTGTAAATCCAGTAGGGGGAATACCAGAATTTCCAGTAAAAGCTGGGAGTGGGCCAGTAAAAGCTGGGGGTGCCGGAGAATGTGGAACGCCGTAAGGCGTGGATGCAGGTGCAGCTGAGGAGGTGGGTGCTGGGTGACTTGCCATTGTAGGCGTTGGTCCACTGAGCCCAGTAGTGCTCAGGTTTTGTACCAGATTGGTCAATTTTTCAAGCTTCTGCTCCATCTCCTTCCACTTGCTGTCGTCATCCCGCTTTTTCTCCTTGGCAGCCCTCTTCAGCTCCTTCACCCTGTCTTCCAGCGACGAAATGTGGCGCCGACAGGAGCAGTCCTTGGCACACTCACCACAGGATGGGCATCTAGTACCTTTTCCTTTGCTTCTTACCTCATCAACCCAAGTATCAAGAGTAGAGTTAGAGTTGGGAAGCTTGGACAATTGCTCCCTGGAGAGGTGAGAATGTGTCGAATCACACCTCATTTCGTCGACCTCTTCGTCGTTTGGACCCCAGGCGCCCGACGGACCGGCGTGCTGATGCACATTCTGGTGTCTCTCCTCTGCAATGATGGCCATTTGAACCATCACGGCGGCCTGGTGGTCAAACTGGTCCATCAGCTCCTCCCAATCCTCTTGTTCCTGCAATGTGGCGTCGAATCGCAGGCGGCCACTGTCCCTGATGAACTGGCACGACACTCTGAAACAGTCCCTCAGACGGCCTCGATAGCCTGCATCCGCCAGTAGCCAATTTTGGCGGTGCAAGAACTCGTGATTCCAGATTTCCTGGAAGTGGCTTTCCCAGTAGTCACCAAAAATCTCACTAATTCCAGTATTAGACGGCTCTTCTTCGCTGCTGCTGTCTTCAAGATCAGGTAGAGCGTGAGAGTTGGAACCAGATTCACTTGAGGAGGGAGATTCTCGACCGGGTTTAAGGTTAGGGGGGGCGTTCATACAACAATCAGCACAAGTATGAACTACAGGCCAATGTCTATGGCCACAGTAAGGACACTCTGAAGGTTGATCCTCGGTCTGCTGGGGAGAAGCCACGAATGTAACCTCAGGGGGAACACGAAGTGACCCAGGACGAGTGATAGCCCCGCTAAAGTCCGATGATCTCAGGGTGTCTGAGGAGATTCCAGAAGCAGAGTCATGATTTCCTCTGCTACCATGTAACCGCTGCATAGTGGCGGATCTTTCCTGTAACTGCGAAGCCTGTAGCCTTGATGCCCCAGAGGTCGTAACGCCTGACGCTGCCCCTGATGTCTCCGAACCCAACTGACCCTCTTCAGACCCATATCCAGCCTCTGGCAGCGACATATGCGAAGCACTTGTGAGCCCATTGAACTCCATGGTCGAATATGAATAGTCAGAAAACCCCGTCTACAAAAATGGAGCAGACATAGAATCTCATTGTGCATCCATCGCACATAATGACTCAAAGCGAAATCATTCGAAAAAATTTAAATAAATCCGATTGGGAAATCACGAAAGACAAATGCGACTCGACGCGCGGTCACAGGCGACATCTGGCGGCGAACGGAAAACATGAAAACAAGCGGAAAATTTACTGCACTAATGTACATCTGAGAATCATTGAAATTCTAATCGCACTGATGTATAAATTGAGTGCTGTCACTGCTGCCGGTACACTCCGCAGGCCAGGTCACTTCAAACCCCTTCTTCTGATGTTTCCGCGCAATGCACATGAAACGGGAGCGTTTGCGGGAGTTAGACTGGTCCCCATCTTCGTTGGCACGCCGAGTCCCTTGTTCTTGTTGGCCTTGCGTCTGGGAACGGGTCGTAGGGCCAGTGTTTGGTTGCCCACCAGAGGGCTCAGATTTCCCCCGTGGCGTAGTATTGGGGTTCCCTCTGGAATGGTTTGCGTTCTTGTCCTTGTCTGGCTTGCGGTCAGAGCCTCCTCGTCCAACTGTGGCTTTGCCACCTTGGCCTTTGCCGTTACCCTTGGACTTGCCTTGGCCACTGTCCTTGTTGGTGTTGTCCTCGCCACTGGCCTTGCCACTGGCGTTCTCGGTCTTAAGCTTGACCGAGAGGCTTTGCTCGTGGTAGCACTCGTCCTCGTAGTGCTTCCTCTTGCCACAGAACCCACAGGTGATTGTACACCTGTAGTGGTCTGGCAGCTTGGCCTTGCCGCCGGTGTTGGTCTCCTGCTTCGTCCCCTGGACCACGAAGCAGTCCCGCTGGTCGCAGTCAGGGGCATGAAGCAGGGAGCCCTGCTAATCTCTGGCATCACACCAGTAGAGGTCCTGGACGTTGCTCATGATACGAGCATTTTTGGGGGTAGTCCCCTGTCCTGGTTGGTGTCCTTGGTACCCACGGCCTTGGCTCCCCGAGCCGCTTCCTCCAGGACGGTAGGCGTTCAGGTGCTGGTCGCTTTCTTTCTCCAGCGCCAGCTCCAAAAGTAGCACAGACAGGTCCTCGTAGTTGAGGGCTCTCGCCTTGCGCTCTGCCTTTGCCCGGCATTCATCCCACAGTTCTCGTGGCAGCTTGGCCACCAACCAGAATAGCAGCTCGTCGCTGCCGTAGGAACCGGGCGTCAGTCGCCCTACCCAGTGGTCCAAGTCGGCAAGCAGCTCGGAAATCCTGGCCGGCTTGGGGTTGTTGGGCAGTACAGCCAGGTTCTGGATCTCGGCCCTGATGGAGAGGTCGGTCTCCTAGGTAGGGTACTGCCTCTCCAAGCCAACCAACACGTCGGCGAAGGTGGCGGACTTCGTCACGATCTGCTTGACCTGCTTCTCCAGGTACTTGGTCTTGCAGCACTGCAGGAGCAGATCGCACTGCACTCGCCCACTAGCACGAGTTTGGCTGGTCATCCTCAGAAACCGGCCAAAGTTCTCAGCGAACTCGCTGAGGTCCTTCAGCGTGAACTCCGGCCAGTTCACCACGATCTTGGAGCTGAACATAAGGGGTGTAAAGATCTTTTGGAAGCAGGGCAGGGATTCATTGGAAGGGGGGGAGAGCGCCCAGCCTACGCCCAGCCACTGTCTCCCTGACGGCAAGTACCAGCCTCAATGACATTTGGAATCGACAGCAACCGCCCCCAACCGCTTTGGCATCCTCCTCCAACCGCCTGCCTAACCGCTTCTGGGGCCGCCTCTGAGGTCCCTTGCCTTCTAATGCATCCCGGGAGGGGGGGGCGGGGTTACGGATGTCACTAGAAAGAGGGGGGGGGGGTCTGCGAAACGGACATCTGTGACAGGACCCATGTTAGGTCCCAACTTACCGTCGTTGTTTTAGCATATTTCGGGTGGTCACATTATTTTTCACCTGATGTGTTTATACTCAAAATGCACAGATTTCTATGGAGAATCCGTATGTGCACGCAAAGCAGGAAGAAAATGGTTGATCTCCATTGCCGCCACTTTCCGTCCAGCTCTAGATCCCCCATTGGCAGGGTACAAATGTTTTGTTTATTGGTAGTATTTGGAGCACGTGTGGCAATTCAAATCTGCTACTTCGTCAATGTACAACCACATTAAAAAAGGTGTGGCGGAACGACCAAATTGCGAAAAGGGGGCGAGATGGGTATTCAAGTAGCTGCCCGCATACAAAGCTTTGCATTGGGTATGCACTACACACGCGCTGTGTAAACGGCATTCTGATGAGATGGTAACCTTTACCTGGAACCCTGAACAGCAGGCACTTTGCGGCTTCCTGTGTCATATTCTGTGTGATAGACATGTTCACTCTCCGATCATTTTTTTCCATCTCTTCCCTCTGAGGAGGCAATTGAACGACACTAACAATAACTGGAGCAAGCTGATGTGGACTTATTTCCCGGAACAATTTTGAGCAACATCAACCCAGAGTGCACCAGGGAGTAAGAGTGTTGATGCATCCAGTGTTCACCAAGAATTAAAAACATCCGTCCTCTGCACAAAAAATGCTTCTCACAAAAAATTATTTTCACAAAAAAAACAGATAAAACATACACAATATTTCTGGCCATATATGATGGTGTGGCCACACAAAACGGAACACTCGCCAAAAAAAAACTAAAACAAAAACATTTTTTCACTTCTGGGGAGGGGCAAAAACAAAAATTTGCTAACTATTAACTATGTTTCAGCTTCGCAAAAAATTCGTATTTTAAATTTTTTCCTATTTGCTCGGTAATTTGTGTGGTTCAGGGGCCATCGAAATTTTTCGCGAAAGATGCCGGTTCATGAAGTACCACCCCACAATGTTTTGAGATTTGGCCAAGATTTCCTAAGCCAGCCCGCACAAAAAACTTGGTGCCAAACATCCAGCCATCCGCAATGGAGGATTGAGACCCAAACAACCACACCCATATGTGCAGCCAGTCCCGCTCAGAAGATGCCAGCTCGACACACAGTCTTTGCCCTCCTCACTAAATGCGTGGACAGCCATCCACACGCTTATGGACATTGCCACACACACCCGGCCAAAGAGAAAATGCAAGAGGTGATAGTGGGGATTTCCTGTGTGTTTGTGCGTGGGGATAGAGGTAGAGAATATCCAGTTTTAGTGCAACGCAGATGACTCGGTCAGTTGGTCCATAGGTCCGTGAGTCTTTCGTGTGGTCGTGGCCTGGGGTGGGTTGGATGATGGTAACTGCGGAATCTAATGCAGACCGCCTTTCATGACGTTGTACGATGGTGATATTAAAGTGCTTTTGGTTCAAATGTTTTGGTGTCTACCATCGCCTGTTTGATGTTTTGCACATGGGACCATTGCCCACAACGTTGTCTTAACAGTATACATGGCGCTACGGCACATTCACCTCCCTTTGCCATTGCATGCCATGAGTAAAGCATGGTACCGTGTTTTCGCTTTTACAGAGATTTGAAAAAATCTTGCAACACCCATGGTGTTACGCTATCAATTTTTTTGCAAAAGAAGAATGATCGCATATTTTGTCACACATCTCTTTGCGGGTTTTTGATATTTGTCTTAATCACACTATCCATCTCCCTCTTACCGAAATTTTGTTTTATCTACGGACGTTGTTGTATACAGGGGTTGGTAACAGTTCGTACGTGTAAAGGTTCGTTTTGTAGCATTTGGCTTGGCTCGCACTCCGAACAACTGTATGCCGAGACGGCTAGCTGTTACCAACTGGTACAACAACCAACCAAAACTGCGCAGATACGCTTTCCAATTTTGGGAAATGGAGAACACGGGGTTTGTATAGTGTTCTATTGAGTTTTTTTCTAAATAATAGCAGTTACAGTAATATTGAACAACAGTGATTTATAATAGTGATAAACTTCTACTGATGCACCTTTTTTTATGTTTTTTGAACGTAGACGAGTTCGAAACAAAGTTCTGCGCCGGGGCACCACCCCATGCACCTTGTTCCTCAGTCATGCAGTGCTTCCTCAGAAGAGGGAGCCAATCCATGAACGATGCCCTTGCCGCAGTCCTTGTACAGTCCTACAGGTGCAGACCAAGAGAGTGTCCAACAGTTTTAAAGGCCCGTCATTACAAGAGTTCACGGCTGGCAGCTTGGCTAAAGTGGACCCAGCTGCCAAAGGCTGCTTGCCTGCAAGAATACCTGGAAGGAAACTACAACGACGTCGTGCTGCATTACGGCTCTGAAGCACCGGCGCTCAACACGCTATGCAGCCGGGTTAACAAGGTACAACGAGGTGATCCACTGGACGGGTATGACACCAACTCAGTTCCAAGCCACGCAGAGGACAAGATTATTCTTAAGTTCGTCAAAGAACTAGAGTATGAGGCTGTAGTGATTGACGTGGACACCATTGTGGCACTTGCAACAACCGTTGCTGAGTGTTTGGACCGCCAACGAACGGCAAACTTTCGCCACAGGCATAGGATGGGTTGTGTCAGGAAAATCACAATCGAATGTCTCCATTCCAAAGTTTCCGACCTAGTGCGCAACACCAAATGGAGACATGACTACTTGGATCTAGTTCAGCAGTCTTAAAAGTATGGTGTCCGTATTTCAGAAGGGAACCCTCAGTCCTGGCTGCCGCGAGCACAGTTCGGCCTAGACGAGATACTCCGCCACTATGCACCAAAGTTGCGCAGAAGGTATGCTACAAGAGAAAAACGGGTACAACACTATAGAAGTGCTTACCAGAGGCAAGCCACAGCCACACATGTGGTGAATCATTGCGGCACAATAAAGGTGTTACAGCTACTGCGTACAGGAAAGACAAGTCGTTGTTGCACGCGCTTGGATCTACCTCGCGGCCTGCTGTCCTACATGCAAAAAGATCACATGCTAAAGAAGTGTCAAGCGGGCGAGACCTTCAACACCCACAGTGCAATCGCGCCACGAAGAATGCCGTTTTCCAACTGCCAGCCTGTTAATATTCCAAGGAAATTTTCGGAATATGACGATGTTGCCAGGCTAGCGCCAGCAGCTGTATATTCCGGTAAATTCCGCCGCGATCTTGCTAGTGCGCATCAATGCCAGAGTGGATGAAATCAATGGTTAGGACGCCCATATTCCAGAAACCAATATCAAAGGCCAAAAGCGACAGATTTAGCACTAAGGTTTCAGTGCAGCTTATGTGCAGCACTGTATTTGTTGTCTGTTTCCGCCTGCAGGCTTTGTCAATGGGGTTCTGCGGGCAGTGTGGTGCCCAGGCCGCAGTTGTGGCTACAAGTTGCCAGCGGCATTGGAGGGCGAGGTATTCTGTTTCGATTGTCATGCATGGTGCAGCAGCTTGGTGCAGTGGTCTCAGTGGAACAATATATGTGCTACAGGAGCCAGAGCAAGCATCTGGTCCACCGCCACAGCCTTAGGTTGAGGAGGCGCCAACAGAGGAGAGCCAACAGTCGCCGCCAGCAACAGTGCCGCCACAAGAACCAGCTGTAAAGAAGCAGAAGACCCTCACTGCTTTTGGGGTGACCCAAACCTTCGTTCGTCAGAGAGATGGTGCAGTATACGCAGTGAAAGAGCTGCCGGCAGTGAAGAAGGCAGCCCTTTTGGCATGTCCGTACGTGGGATGCACACAGACCTTCAGCCACGCGCCTGCCTTAGCTGCGCACAAAGACAAGCACATCAGACGAGGTATTCTGTGGTGCATGAGGAGACGCGTTCTTTCGTTGCACTAGTCTCGTGAGAGCTGAATGGTGAAGCCGTCGCGCATGGGCACTGCTGTGTTGCTGAGGAGACGCGTTCCTTCGTCGCACTAGTCTCGTGAGGGCTAAATGGTGAAGCCGTCGTGCATGGGCACTGCTGTGTTGCTGAGGAGATGCGATCCTTCGTCGCGCTACTTACGTGAGACCTAAATGGTGAAGCCGTCGCGCATTGGCACTGCTGTGTTGCTGAGGAGAAGCGTTCCTTCGTTGCGCTACTTACATGAGAGCCGAATGGTGAAGCCGTCGTGCATGGGGACTGCTGTGCTGCTGAGGAGACGCGTTCCTTCGTCGCGCTACTTACATGAGACCTGAATGGTGAGCCTTCGCGCTTGGGGACTGCTTTGTCGCTGAATGGTGAAGCCGTCGCGCACCAGGCCTGCTGAATGGTGTTGCTGATTGCGTCTACTTGCACATTGGTGTGCAGGAGATGTGCTGCGTAACAAGACGACACCTTGGACCCCTTTCTTCAAGTTCACTGGAGCCGTACCTCCTGTCCCCTGTGCTGTGGAGGAACATCAGGCTGTGGAGGAACCTCAGGTCCCTCCGGACGCCTCTTCCTCTTCCTCATCCATGCCAGCCCCTTCCTCCTCCTCATCAATGCCAGCCTCTTCCTCCTCCTCATCAATGCCAGCCTCTTCCTCCTTCTCATCAATGCCAGCAACCAAAGGCAAGGGTAAAGGGCGCCAGGGAAACACGGGGATGCCAGTCAGGACAGTGTATAAGCTGAAGTTTAAGCTTCGTGTTGTCAATAAGTTGCGCCGCATGGAGGAACTCAAGAGGTTGAAGGAACTGGACAGCCCACAGCAAACAGTTGCTGATGTGTTTAACATATCACAGAGTCTTGGTTCTAAGTGGGGTGCAAAGGAGAGGCAATTGGAAGAGGCCCTGAAAAAGGGTGGGGCAGCCAAGAAGCGGTGATTTAGCGGATCAGTTGCATTGTGAAGCCAAGACCAGGTAAATATCCCCTTTTTGAAAAACAATTCTACACTGATATCCGCACCAAAAGGGCTAAGGGTTTGAGGGTGACTACGAAATGGATCCAGATACACATGAAGAAATTGATCAGTAAGGAGCATGGTGACGATGCAGCAAAGGATTGGAAATCCACCCTTTCCTGGAGGTTCAAATTTTGCTGCGGGTGGGGCATTTCCTTGCGTCGCAAAACTAACAGTAGGAAGCCTTTGTCTGACCGCCTTCCAAAAATCAAGAGGTGGCTGCAATGGCTTTTTCCTTACAGTTACACAGAGTTTACTTTTTGCCAGATTTTCTGGGATTATCTTTTGGATTTTTGACGGGATGGTCTGTGAGAGGCCGCGCCAGAATAGAAGCGCGCGCCAGATCCCGCGCCAGATAGTCGCTGACGACAGAAGAAAGATAAAGAGAGAAGTAAACAATAGATGTGTGTTGAGTGTACAAATAATTGTTCGGCATGCATAAATGTAAATTTATTATATTTTAAGATTTTGTGTTGCATGCCAGCATGTTTCATCTGCAGGCATGCAAATGGAACACTGTTGTGTTCTATGACTTACGAAGATGCGGAATGAGCTGCCATGAATAAAGGTCATAGACCTGCCCTTTTGTGCTCGCAGGGACACTCAGGGAAACATGGACGGGGAGACTGGAAAAATTTTGCAGCGAGATTTTGAAGAGCAAAAATCACGTGATAGGAAAGAGAGACAAGAACGAGTCCACTTACATTCCATTTGCTTCCGAGAGTGGGCGACGAAGGCGGCCCACTGACGCGAGCGTGAAAGGGATACACGGTGAACCAGGCATCGCCGAGACCGAAAGGTACGAAGGAGAAGACAGTGATGAGCATCCAGCGGCAACGTGAATCCCTGTGTTTGGTGTCAGACAACCCCCCAAAACCCCCGCCTATGTCCTCCACTACTCATCCTTTACCCCCCCTCTTCAGGTCACAAACTGTACTTTGTTTTCCACAACAAGTCCTCATGCCAAGTTCCCCGAAACTTGAAATCTTTGGGACACTTCATGGGACTAGGCGCATTTTTTTGGGTTTTTGCGTCAATTGATAGGGAATGAAAATCCCTTCATATTTGTGGGCGAATTTCCGTGAAATTCGCAAACGTACAGGACCTGGATTTTGGCTTCGGCGCCTGCGTGAACCGGCGTCGCGCCAGTTCGCGCAACTACCGCCAGTTGGCGCCCGTGCGACCAAAATCGCGAAACCATGAACTGGCCTTTACGGAAATTTAACAAAGGCCAGCGACAGTGATTTGACTTCACTGTTGCTTCATTCAATGTCATAATTATACAATGGAATCAAAAAACCGCAAAGCGGTGAGGTAAAAATCGAAAACTGGGCATCGACATGATGCCCAGGCAAAATAAGATGCTGAGTAGGTCAAGGAGCTTCGCCGGCACCTTACGGTGCCTTTCATTTCCCTTGCCCCTCATTTGACTAGTCATGGCATGCCATTTTTATGCATTTCATAGGGTCACTTCAGCAGAGGATATCTTTAAGCCACTGCTTCCGTAACCTTTAAAGTACAATGCATCGGAAAGCCATAAGTGTCTATTTTAATTGTATATTAAGTAAACGTGTGAGTTGCAAGTAGATTTGAAGTTATGAGTGATTTATTGACTTTGAGTCATAAAAATAGGATTCCAAGAATACCATGAATTGCCCCATGAAAAGAAAGGTATGCATCTCTTCCCATGGTGTACACGGACCCAAAACACTTTGGGTCACTTTATTTTGACGTTTGGAATTCATTTAATAACCATGGTGGGTCAAGACATCCATGGTGGGGCTGCCATCCATGGCCCAAAAGAGCCATTTTTGGCCCTGGTATGGACCCACTTTGAGAGATTGGTGCGCGGAGCCATTGTGTCGAATTTCGCTAATTTCTCGACATGCATGTGCGTGCATGTCTCGAGTGCATGTATGGTTTTTATTTTTTGATTTTCGAACCGATGACGAAGTGTTAAATCAATTTCAATGACCTTCACTTGAGCACACTTTTTTTCATGTGCTCAAAGTTGGACATGATATCTCTAACATATCATGGAGCCGGAAGTCAAGTAAAAGCTTGTTTTGTACGTACTTGATGCGTACTTTCGAAATGTAGAAGAGTTTGACTCGCTTCGAGCCTCAAACATCTTCTTTTCGTAAAGTATTTTGAAACATTTTAAGCTTTTTTCACTATGTCATTTTCATGTCAATTTTCACTCAATTTTTCCCACTCATGGGCTCATTTTCCGGGCTCGGTTCTCGAAGCCCGTGGAGAGTTTGAACCCAATTTCTGTTTGTGCATGTTTGGGTGGGTGTCTACTTTGCATTTCGCTATTGTTTGCATTATTTGCGGCCATGTACTGAGTTTGAGCATCAAAAAGGTCGACTTCGTTTTCGACCTTTGAATTTCATGTCCTCACTTGCGGTGACCATGGAGATCCACTACCATGGAGTTTTTGTTCGAACTTTGGATCCATCGGGGCGTACTCGGTCCCTACTATGCATATATGGTCGAGTTTCAACCCGTCGACGCTCGGCGGCTCGTTCGGGTCAATTTTGTGCAAGCAATTTTGAGTAAATTTCATGCCTAGGAAAAATTGCCCAGCATGCATGTCCAATTTTTCCCTGTGTATGTGCTCACTTGTGGAGCTCATAACTCCGAGCCATCGTTGAGTTTTGACCTAAGAATTGATTCCTATGAGAGCCCCGACTCTCTACTCACGGAATATGATTTGCATGATGAATTTCAAGCCGCCGGCGTCTCAGGACAACCGCATCTCTAAAGCCTTTTTAGAGATCTCAAATTTCATGTGTCCACTTCAGGGACTTGGTTTGTTGGGTTCTTTGGGTCAAATTCCCTTGTTCTTTGACCCTCATTCACTCCAAGGTGTCTACCTTGGGTATTGAGACTTGTTTGGGTATGCTTGATAATGTACTTGAGTCATTCGAACCCGTTTTACCAAGCCTATGGCATAGTGGTTTTACACGGCTCCAACCAGGTCTATACAGAGCCTTGAAAACCACCCTGTTATGAGGTCACTTTACAGGTTAACAGTAAAAAACCTATGAGGAGTTAGACCTTGGGGTCTTCTCCTATGTTTCAATGGTGCTCTCTACTTTACGTTGAGCATTTACTTGAAGCTTACTGGTACATAGGTTCACTATTTTGAATTTTACCAGGAATTTTGTCGAGAATTCCTAATTTCATGAGGTCACTTCAGGTCCATGGCAAAGCTAGGCCACAGGTCAGTTTTGGGCCAGCTTTTTGTCCATGGCCTACCAACAGTGTCTATGGGTCATAATTGGGTCATTGGACTCCTGGTCAATCCATGAAAGATTGGTCCAAGTCCATATGTCACTTTAATTTTGACTTGAATCCTGTGTGTAAAACATGCTCATTTCTGGTTTTTCCTGCTTGTGTGCCCTGATGCCTGCAGTAAATCTCAGGGCCCACGTTGAGTTGTATCCTGCCCCCCTATGTGTGTCAGGGTGAAGGTCCTGGGTTCCCATAACTACCCTTGTTTCCGTATGGGACCCTGTCCAATTGCTCTGACTCCCTTTGTGCCATTTTGTCTTGTGTACATACTGTTTTTGTGGTTGCATGATGTATCTCTTTTCGTCCTTTGAGGTACGAAAGGGCTACTTTTGTGATCGCTGCGCTCACTCTGAGTTTCAGCAAGGTTGAGACTTCTTGTCCAGTGCTGTGCCTTCGCTTGTGACTCGCTCGGTTCAGGGAAACGCGCCCGTACCGGCCCCGCTTACAAACCAGTGGGTAAAATAGCACCGGGAGTACTATCACAAAAGTCTCCTACGGGCTACGCCGGAGTACCTAGCCGAGAAGTGGTGCTCACAAAGACCCCCCTCGGTGTCCTGATTGCCTGGATCACCATAAGATTAACACGTGTGGTGTCCTGAACCTCCTGCACAGCGATCCTGATGATCCTGACTATGGTTCTGAGGCTGAAGAGTCCGTGGGTCCTGAGTTCTTTGAGGATCCAGACTTCCATGGTATGGCCCATGTGATGAGGGAGTCTCCTCATGCTCCCCACGCCCTGATTGCTTCTGTCACATCGGTCAACGTGCCCCCACCGTGTAGTATCCTGTATGAGGATTGGGAACCATACTACGCTGAGGACCCCAACCTGAAAGTCCTGCTTGACTGGGGTATCAAGAAAAACATTGAGTATGGCATCTACCGGTGGCATGAACCACAATGGGGACACCCCCATATCAGGGTGGATGGTAGGGCAGTGGTTCCTGTGGCCATCCTGAGCAAGGTGATAGAAGCAGTGCACTACTTTGCACATCCAGGTACCCCCAAAACCCTGGAACTGTTCAAGCGACAGTTCCATGTCCGAAATCTGTCCGAGGATAACCTTCGGGACAGAGTGAAGGAGGTTGTGGATGCCTGTGTGGTATGTGCACAGTCCAAGGCACGAAGGGGCCCACATCCTGACTCATGTGAGCCCTTCCCCGTGCCCTCCTATCCCTTTGCATCAGTGGCAATGGACTTTGTATCCCTGCCTGAAGTTAAACATCCTGAAACAGGGGTGAAGGCGGACTATGCGATGGTTATCGTGTGTCGGTTGACAGGTTATATCCTGGCCATTCCATGTAGACAAGAGGGATTGACGAGCCATAAAGCCGCCGCCCTATTTCTGCACTATTGTGCCTTTTTTACTGGGATGCCCAGGGAGATACATTCTGATAACCAGTCCATCATCTCCTCAGAGTTCTTCGACGCCCTTTGTGGTCTGGCTGGCATTACCCAGGCCAAGTCTATAGTGTATAGACCACAGAGTAATGGGCGTGCGGAGCGGGCAGTCCAGTCTATTATCAATGCTTTGCGGCTATACTTGGTGTTCCGCAAGCTGGACTGGATCTATGCCCTGCCATTTGCCCTGTGGGGTCTTAATGACCTACCGGGCCCCATCGCACCCTACTCACCGCACCGGCTGGTTTTCGGCCGGGACCCTATCGGGTTTGGCGAGGTACCCCCCCTGACCGTGGATACCGGGGTGGAGGATGCGACCGAGTACTTCTCCAGGGCTCAGGACGAACGCCAGCTCATCCAATCAAAGTTGGTTGACCTTCATGCCCGGGAGTACCAGGCCTTCCTCAAAAAACACCCGTCTCTGCAGTTTAAGGAGGGAGACCGCGTATGGGTGCGAAATAGGACCAACCAGCCTGGCCTACATCCCAAGCTGGACAGGATATGGCAGGGCCCTGCAGAGATCCTCCGTAAGGTTTCCACGAATACATACTTAGTAAACCTGAACGGTAAGGAGGTCATTCTGTCGGTGGGAAGGCTAAAGCCCTATATACCCCGACGGGATGGTGTGAACCCCCCCCTCCATCATTACTCTGAGCGTCGGGACCTCCACGACGACTCCTATGTTGTCGAGGACGTCCTGGACCATTGGTATAGGGGTAAGGTTCGAGGGAAAGCGAAGAAGTCCAAACAGCCCTTCGAAGGCGGCAAACCTTGGTGGAAAGTCAAATACCGGGGTTTTGACCGGCCCGAATGGCATGATGTCACTGCGTTCCTGCATGACATCAATAAAGACTGGCTGGACTACAATCAGCGGCACCACATCACGGTGTCCACTGATTCCCTCAGGGAAATCAAGCTGTGGCTGGACCGACTGATCTGCTGTCCTGATGCCCAGCCTGAGGGTGTCTATAAACTGTCCTGCCTGGCTTCTAGTTTGGGGCTGAATCAGGCAGATCCTCCACCCCCTGACACCCGCCTGGATGTCCCTGCAGCCCCTGAGCCGGTCTCTGGCCTACAGTGGGCAGTGAGTCAGGTGGCATCTATGGTGTTTCCCTCTCTCTTTTCTTCCCTCTGAGGTATCTCTGGACCTGCAGGTCTGCAGTACCTCCCTTTCCTTCTCCTCCTGGGATATCTCTGGACTTGACGCCCTGGGGTATCTCAGCGTCCTGAAATGCATCGCGCAGGGGCGATGCGGGGCAGTAGTTGGGGTCATGTACCTGGATTGGCTTGGAGTGGCTCCGACCTAGAGTGCCAGCCAATGCAGTGAACCCCCAGCGCTCGCCAGGTCATGGGAATGGCTGTGAAGAGCCGAGTCTAAACGGACATACAGCCCGGAATAAGCAGGGTGTGCGACTTGATTTTTCGGCCTTCGTGTGATTGAAGGCCAGGCGGTTGCATGGTATAATGTGCAATAAGACTGGTGCGCAAGCACTGTCAAAGGGGACTGGCCTATGGGGAACCGAAAACGCCAGCAGGGTACGTTGGAGTGCTTTTACATCGAGGTACCTGGGGTATGAGAATACCACCTTCCTGCTGGTACCTCTCCCACCGCCAGCGCACATACGTCCGCACCGGGGTACGTTAAACAGCTCAGGACCATGACAGGACGAGGCCCCGATCTGTATCTGTGTTTGGTGCTGAATTTCAGGCAGTTTATAGTATTTTATTGTGTACTATCCCATCTCTCTTGTCCTGCCCGCCATTGCTGAGAATGGCTACCTTTTTCTATTTTTTCACCCGCTGATGGCAAGCGGGCCCTTTCACTCTTGTACATATGTGGAAGTGGGAAGCCGTGCTGCAGGTAGTCACCTCAGTTCTTGTGTACATAGTTTGCCCACTCGCCAGTTGGCCGTAGCTTTTTCTTTGAGAGTGGTCGCCAACTTGGTCCCCGGCGTTGAGCTGGGGAGGGGAGTGGAAAGCTGATGCGGCCACCTGTTTTTCATTGAGAGCAGGCGCCAACTCAGATCCTGTGTTGGTCTGGGGAGGGAAGTGCAAAAAACATTTGGCCGTTTAGGACAATTTTGCACCCACCCGTCCCATCCCTTTGTATGTTTTGTGTCTGCCACCACCTGGTGGTTTCTTCCGCCTCAGTGGGTACACTGAGCTGGGGAGGGGAGTGTTTGGTGTCAGACAACCCCCCAAAACCCCCGCCTATGTCCTCCACTACTCATCCTTTACCCCCCCTCTTCAGGTCACAAACTGTACTTTGTTTTCCACAACAAGTCCTCATGCCAAGTTCCCCGAAACTTGAAATCTTTGGGACACTTCATGGGACTAGGCGCATTTTTTTGGGTTTTTGCGTCAATTGATAGGGAATGAAAATCCCTTCATATTTGTGGGCGAATTTCCGTGAAATTCGCAAACGTACAGGACCTGGATTTTGGCTTCGGCGCCTGCGTGAACCGGCGTCGCGCCAGTTCGCGCAACTACCGCCAGTTGGCGCCCGTGCGACCAAAATCGCGAAACCATGAACTGGCCTTTACGGAAATTTAACAAAGGCCAGCGACAGTGATTTGACTTCACTGTTGCTTCATTCAATGTCATAATTATACAATGGAATCAAAAAACCGCAAAGCGGTGAGGTAAAAATCGAAAACTGGGCATCGACATGATGCCCAGGCAAAATAAGATGCTGAGTAGGTCAAGGAGCTTCGCCGGCACCTTACGGTGCCTTTCATTTCCCTTGCCCCTCATTTGACTAGTCATGGCATGCCATTTTTATGCATTTCATAGGGTCACTTCAGCAGAGGATATCTTTAAGCCACTGCTTCCGTAACCTTTAAAGTACAATGCATCGGAAAGCCATAAGTGTCTATTTGGATTGTATATTAAGTAAACGTGTGAGTTGCAAGTAGATTTGAAGTTATGAGTGATTTATTGACTTTGAGTCATAAAAATAGGATTCCAAGAATACCATGAATTGCCCCATGAAAAGAAAGGTATGCATCTCTTCCCATGGTGTACACGGACCCAAAACACTTTGGGTCACTTTATTTTGACGTTTGGAATTCATTTAATAACCATGGTGGGTCAAGACATCCATGGTGGGGCTGCCATCCATGGCCCAAAAGAGCCATTTTTGGCCCTGGTATGGACCCACTTTGAGAGATTGGTGCGCGGAGCCATTGTGTCGAATTTCGCTAATTTCTCGACATGCATGTGCGTGCATGTCTCGAGTGCATGTATGGTTTTTATTTTTTGATTTTCGAACCGATGACGAAGTGTTAAATCAATTTCAATGACCTTCACTTGAGCACACTTTTTTTCATGTGCTCAAAGTTGGACATGATATCTCTAACATATCATGGAGCCGGAAGTCAAGTAAAAGCTTGTTTTGTACGTACTTGATGCGTACTTTCGAAATGTAGAAGAGTTTGACTCGCTTCGAGCCTCAAACATCTTCTTTTCGTAAAGTATTTTGAAACATTTTAAGCTTTTTTCACTATGTCATTTTCATGTCAATTTTCACTCAATTTTTCCCACTCATGGGCTCATTTTCCGGGCTCGGTTCTCGAAGCCCGTGGAGAGTTTGAACCCAATTCCTGTTTGTGCATGTTTGGGTGGGTGTCTACTTTGCATTTCGCTATTGTTTGCATTATTTGCGGCCATGTACTGAGTTTGAGCATCAAAAAGGTCGACTTCGTTTTCGACCTTTGAATTTCATGTCCTCACTTGCGGTGACCATGGAGATCCACTACCATGGAGTTTTTGTTCGAACTTTGGATCCATCGGGGCCTACTCGGTCCCTACTATGCATATATGGTCGAGTTTCAACCCGTCGACGCTCGGCAGCTCGTTCGGGTCAATTTTGTGCAAGCAATTTTGAGTAAATTTCATGCCTAGGAAAAATTGCCCAGCATGCATGTCCAATTTTTCCCTGTGTATGTGCTCACTTGTGGAGCTCATAACTCCGAGCCATTGTTGAGTTTTGACCTAAGAATTGATTCCTATGAGAGCCCCGACTCTCTACTCACGGAATATGATTTGCATGATGAATTTCAAGCCGCCGGCGTCTCAGGACAACCGCATCTCTAAAGCCTTTTTAGAGATCTCAAATTTCATGTGTCCACTTCAGGGACTTGGTTTGTTGGGTTCTTTGGGTCAAATTCCCTTGTTCTTTGACCCTCATTCACTCCAAGGTGTCTACCTTGGGTATTGAGACTTGTTTGGGTATGCTTGATAATGTACTTGAGTCATTCGAACCCGTTTTACCAAGCCTATGGCATAGTGGTTTTACACGGCTCCAACCAGGTCTATACAGAGCCTTGAAAACCACCCTGTTATGAGGTCACTTTACAGGTTAACAGTAAAAAACCTATGAGGAGTTAGACCTTGGGGTCTTCTCCTATGTTTCAATGGTGCTCTCTACTTTACGTTGAGCATTTACTTGAAGCTTACTGGTACATAGGTTCACTATTTTGAATTTTACCAGGAATTTTGTCGAGAATTCCTAATTTCATGAGGTCACTTCAGGTCCATGGCAAAGCTAGGCCACAGGTCAGTTTTGGGCCAGCTTTTTGTCCATGGCCTACCAACAGTGTCTATGAATCATAATTGGGTCATTGGACTCCTGGTCTATCCTTGAAAGATTGGTCCAAGTCCATATGTCACTTTAATTTTGACTTGAATCCTGTGTGTAAAACATGCTCATTTCTGGTTTTTCCTGCTTGTGTGCCCTGATGCCTGCAGTAAATCTCAGGGCCCACGTTGAGTTGTATCCTGCCCCCCTATGTGTGTCAGGGTGAAGGTCCTGGGTTCCCATAACTACCCTTGTTTCCGTATGGGACCCTGTCCAATTGCTCTGACTCCCTTTGTGCCATTTTGTCTTGTGTACATACTGTTTTTGTGGTTGCATGATGTATCTCTTTTCGTCCTTTTAGGTACGAAAGGGCTACTTTTGTGATCGCTGCGCTCACTCTGAGTTTCAGCAAGGTTGAGACTTCTTGTCCAGTGCTGTGCCTTCGCTTGTGACTCGCTCGGTTCAGGGAAACGCGCCCGTACCGGCCCCGCTTACAAAACAGTGGGTAAAATAGCACCGGGAGTACTACATTTGGCCGTTTAGGACAATTTTACACCCTGGCGGAGGCAACCATACACCAACTGCGGCAACTACGAGCGCCGGACGGTTCGTTGAACGCTGCCATGGAGTGTACATGGGTTACGGATGATGAGAACGGAGTACGGCGTCAGTTTCATCTCGTGACGGGACGCTGGAGCTGGAAGATCAATGGTGTTTGGAGGTATGAGCAACCACAACAGGCGGCCGCAGTGCCCTTTACGGAACAAGAACTGCGAGTCTTATTGATCATGCGTGAAGTTCACCTGAGAGCGCCGCACTGGGATTCACGGACAATGACAAAGGACCAGATCGTGCAAGTTTTGCAGTTCAGAACGGCGTGGAAATGGGATCCAAAGGAGGCGCCGGACGCCAGAGTATACAGGGTTTGCGCAGAGCACGGACCAGAACAACCAGACGAAACGATACCATCGACACACGGGCCGGTCGACAAGGAAGTCATTGAAGCCAAACCTGTTGGATATCAAGGACCTGGTGATCCAATATGGGAATATTATGGATTTGATCCGGAAACGCCGGGAGGAGAACCAGAAGGCGGGGAAGAGCTGCGAACAACGCGCCATGGGAAGAGGAGAACAAGAAAACCAAAAAGGGAGCGCGTGTCACGGCGTGACACAGGTCAGGAGTTCTGAAATGGTACTGTAATTCAGCTTAGTGCACCTCTCCACCCCAACGCCCACCATTGTTTTTTTACTGTTGATTTTTGAGTGATTCTTTTTACCATTTGAGTGTATTGGCACCCGACGTGCTCTGCTGAGTGGTCAGGAAAACATTCCGGCGCCACTGGGGAACCTGATCCTGGCTGGCGAGTGGTCAGGAGCTTGCTCCGGCGCCGCTGGCAATACTTTTTGTGGGTTGGTCCTGCACACTCCTCCCCTACACTGGACAGGCCCCCACCAGCCTGGGGCGCACAGGTTTTGGGGCAAGGGCAAGGCGAGAGTGTTCAGTGTGGGAACGAGCGCGAACCCCACAGGGACGACCGGTGCACTTACAGTCCTGGAACGACAGCCCTGATGGCTGTCCGGGATGGCATGTATTCGGTGGGGCCACATCGGGTGAGAGGCGGTAGAATTCCCGCCACAGCTGCCACCGTCAGATGGGAACGCCATCCTCACACAGAGCATGGTGCAGGCACATGGACCCAGGGAAGCACAAGAAACCACACCCACAACAACGGTCAGTGCGGGAGCTGGCTGCAGGACTGGAGGAGGATCCCGCTGCAGGCCGGCCGTCTGAGGCACACACCATTTTTTTTACGCTGAGCAGGATCCACATGTACAACCTGGTGTGTGGTCAGGAGCTTGCTCCGGCGCCACTGGGCAGCGAACAGGAGGAGACAGGCCACCAACCTACCACGCCCACAACCCCCCCCCCCCCCCACAGCATCGAGGTAAATGCATTGTTTCGTATTTCTTGCATATCGTTTGTTTCCCCTTGCCGTTCTTCAGGATTTTGCACTGTCCTGCGGAAATTGAAACCCCCCTACGTTTCTTTACTACACCTACCACGCAGATTCACGAGGAATGACTGAAGGGAATGCACGGCATGCGGCAGCAGACGGCACCGGGGTGCGAACGCGCCTGTGTACCATACGCCAACGGTATGCTACACAATGCCAGTGGAGAAACCACAGGAGAAGGCCAACCCCCCCCCCCCCTGCGGATGTGAGGTGCCTGTTGTTGTTGGAATAGTTTGTAATGTACCCTTGTGTGTTCTGTTGCAGATCTCCAGCAAGCCCTAAGGGGCCCAAGGGGGCAACAAGCCAGCAAGGCACACCAAAACCCCCAGAGCCGACGATGACGAGTGAAGTCCAGCTCAGCACCAACGCAAGAGACCAAGAGCAGAAGTAATATAATTGAAGAGCCCGCCACGTGTACATACTAAGTGGGTTAGCGTGACACTGTAGAGTGCAGATTGACAAAAAATATTATGCTGCTTGGTTGTACTTGTGTCTGGTTGCACAGGGGCAGAGGACAGGCTCCAGACACCCCCCCGATGGCAATAAAGACAGCCCGGTCGCAGACACTGCAGGCAAAGACCATCCTGTTTTTTTTCAGCCAAAATTCAGGGTTGCACCCGTGATTTTCGTCTTGGGAGGGGAGTGCAATGGGTTTTTCCTTATAGTTACACAGAGTTTACTTTTTGACAGATTTTCTTGGATTATCTTTTGGATTTTTGACGGGATGGTCTGTGACAGGCCGCGCCAGAATAGAAGCGCGCGCCAGATCCCGCGCCAGATAGTCGCTGACGACAGAAGAAAGATAAAGAGAGAAGTAAACAATAGATGTGTGTTGAGTGTACAAATAATTTTTCGGCGTGCATAAATGTAGATTTATTATATTTTAAGATTTTGTGTTGCATGCCAGTGAAGCGGTACCCAGAACCTATGGCCCATGGCCCGGAGGCCTGTGAGCCGTCACACCCGTTATGGCCCATGGCCCGGAGGCCTGTGAGCCGTCACACCCATTATGGCCCATGGCCCGGAGGCCTGTGAGCCGTCACACCCGTGCGGAAGCCGCTGACACCGGCTGTCAGCGGGATATCCCTGTTCTCTAACCCGCGAAATCTGGAATCCGATTTCTAGCCATTAAGTCGATGTGGAATTACCATAATTTTACTGTCTTGGTCGATTTGCGGTTAGAAATCGGTGAAATACCCGATTTCTACCGCGATTTCTAATTGTCGTGAAATCGCCGCCTGACGTTGCCTGTTCTGTGCACTGCATTAGATGATTCTGTAGAACGATCTTTTTGGAATTCAAGACTGAAACACTCTTCGAGTGATCCGCAATTTTTTCCTTGATATAACGCATGGCGTCCCAGATTTTTCTCAGAAAATCTGGGCGGCCGAAGGCGCTTTGAACCCCCAAGTGAAATAACAAGGGTTACGAGCGTTCAAGCGCCCAAGGGCGAATTAACGTGCCTCATAGGCACTGTGTATGAGGTTTTGCCCCCCATAGTCATAGGATGAGGCCAAAGGATCCCAACTCCATAGGCCCAAAGGCTTATTTATTTTCAGTGTTTTTCAAGAAATGGGCAATCTCACGTACTTGGCGTCCAAGTACGTGTAGAAGTATGTTGAGTTGGCGTTTTCTCCCTCTTGGATTGCCTCTACATCCGGGGCACATCACTTGTCTTCCCCGGATAGTACATATATGATCTCCATATATATATTGGCAACATATTTTGCGTGCATGCTAAAATTCGGCTTTCCGAAAGGAGGTCGATTTTCGACCAAAGCACTTGCATGCGTGTTAAGGGACCAAGGTTACTCTAGAATATAGGCATACTTTGATTCTAGGCCACTAGGTTGGGTGTAGAAGGCGAGGGTAGGGTTGTATGCCATATTTGGTGTCATATCACGTGCCCATTTGGCGGGTGCACAATTCCAAGACTAACCCGCCAATGGACCCCATATCGCATGAAGCCCTTCATTATACTCCCAACCAACACTCGTTAGCCTAACCTTCGTGAAGGGACGCTTGTGGAGCGCTCCCGAAGCGATGCGTTGCGAGCAAGGTGTGTTTTTTGCAATATTCCATTTTTGCATGTGCCCACTTCGGAGGCAGCGCGCGCGGCCTTCCAAAGCGCCCCAAGTGGAGCACATATGTGGAATCGAAGGTCATTGGTATCGAGTCATTGTGTTTAGAAGGATTGGTCGATTACTCAATCCAAGCCGAAGATATTATAATATATTTGTGTAGTTTTCAAGGCACTTTTGCGTGTTTTCCCGCCAACTTTGCTGTTTTTTGCCCGTCATGATGTCAAGTGGCGACCGTGTATCTCCACGTTGCGCCAAATTGACATCATGACTCAAGTATGTTATGAGGGTACACACTTCGGTGCCCACCATATCTTGGACCCGGCGAACAACTCCCCTTGGGCTTGGCATACCGTGGCCCCCATGTGGGCAATTTGGGACGATCCCAAATCATGGGCTCACTTGGCGACCCTGCCATTCCCAAAACCGGAGGGGTTTGGGCGACGCCCAAAAGATATGTTGGAAGCATATGACTTGATACCAATCCTATGGCACACTCCGGTCCAAGTCGGGCATGTGCCTCATTTGCCCCAACCATGAGTGTGCGCATTTTCGGCCATTTTGAGCAATTTTCCACATTTTCTGCCCGCCGTGCACCATGTTCAGCCCCCTCGTGCACGCCGGACGCATGGACCAATGGACCATATATGACATGGGTGTTATGGATATTGGTCACCATGGTTCGCACACCACGTGGGCGAAGCGGAGCAACCTTCGTCAAGGTGCTAGCCCAAGATGAGTGTGGACGATTTTGCCATTTTTGCAATTGTGGACCCAATTTTGATTGTCACCACGCCGAGTGGCATGGGGATCTTTGAAAGCCAAGGGCATGGGAGTCTCAGTTGGACTCCCGGTGGATCACCTATGGAATGGTGGATCCGATCTCCAAGCAGGCGTGGATATATACCATTGGGGGTACCCCGGATTTTGGCTCATTTTGAGCAGCCAAAATGACCCCCTTTTTGGGACCCCAATTGCACCCCCCCGTGTGGTCAATTGGCGGCCCCATATCTCTATGCCCACAAGGGTCCCGGACCTAATTTCAAGTTGTGCACTCAGATATAGGTCCTAGGTCCTGCCTCCTATCCCCTGAGCCATTGGCCTTGCCCTGGCTCGGTGAGCCACGCGTCGGAATGACGCCAATTTTGGTGATTTTGGCATCATGACCCCACTTGATGAACCCGTGGTGCCCTGGTGCCGGGACCTCAGAGGGAACCAGGTTGGGTGAGGGCTCCAGCGAGCCGGTACTTGAAGGGCATAGGGTCAGTTGCCTCGTCCCTACCTCTGGCAGGTCCGGACGAGGGTCAATTTTGGAGTTTTTTCGGAGCTAATATCAGTTTGGGCTGAAACAGCCCATTTTCAGCTACCAATTCCTAGGAGAGAATGGCGGGGCAATATCTCTGGCTCAGATGGGGGGTTGGGACCTGCTGTTAAAGGAGCATAGGGAGCCACTGTCGGTTGGCCTTGGAGCCACTTGGTTCCCAGGAACTCGCCTGTGGCTGGGCGGGACACCCTCCCCTACTGGCAGGGTTTCAGGGTCCGGACTGACAAGGGCATGGGTTGTGTTTGAGCCCCCGCCCCTGTCAGCCACTGAGAGGGTCGGACCTGGGATTGGGACATGAGTTGGGACTGAGTGTTCATTGTCCTGTGATGCCCTTACTCCAGTCCAGTCCTAACCCCATGTGTACATATCCTGATGTGTTGCTGTACATACTTTTGTTCCCTTGTTTCAGAGTGGCAAGGATCCTGAAACGCTTTGTCACATGACACGAGCGTGATGATGCCCCTGTGAGCGCAGTGCTTTGCCTGCCTGCTTGCTTGCGCGTGTCCACCGCAGCGTCCCGTGGCAAGGCCCCCCACGGGAACGCATCAAAAGCGTTTACTGCCGCGGGGTTACCCATCCCTCGCGTGCCACTCGGGGCCACCTGAACCCCGAGTACCACGGGCTTCGCAGCGCCGCCCGGCAACAGCGCCGAGTCCGTGGAGGAGTTGCAGCGGCCCGAACTCCGACATCAGCGAGTTCCTTCGGCCGACCAGCAAGGCCGCACTCCCAGCTACAGCAACTGAAGCGGTACCAAGAACCTATGGCCCATGGCCCGGAGGCCTGTGAGCCGTCACACACGTTATAGCCGATGGTCCGGAGGCCTGTGAGCCGTCACACCCGTGCGGAAGCCGTTGACACCGGCTGTCAGCGGGATATCCTTGTTCTCTAACCCGCGAAATCTGGAATCCGATTTCTAGCCATTAAGTCGATGTGGAACTACCATAATTTTACTGTCTTGGTCGATTTGCGGTTAGAAATCGGTGAAATACCCGATTTCTACCGCGATTTCTAATTGTCGTGAAATCGCCGCCTGACGTTGCCTGTTCTGTGCACTGCATTAGATGATTCTGTAGAACGATCTTTTTGGAATTCAAGACTGAAACACTCTTCGAGTGATCCGCAATTTTTCCCCACGAACCCGGCGTGCCCCTTGATCCACCCCCAACCCTGGATCATCCCTGGGCGTAGGGAGGCCTGGATGGACTGGAGAGAGGATTCCCACGTGCCGGCTGGCGAGCGTGATGGGAGGCCTGGGGGGGTGTTCGGAGAG
This sequence comes from Eutreptiella sp. 'Long Island Sound 2002', assembly GCA_964036045.1. Classification (NCBI taxonomy): domain Eukaryota; phylum Euglenozoa; class Euglenophyceae; order Eutreptiales; family Eutreptiaceae; genus Eutreptiella; species Eutreptiella sp. 'Long Island Sound 2002'. The sequence goes on from OZ038381.1 coordinate 4,418,373, forward strand.
AGAACAGTGATAACGTGGAGGTTGTCCCCTAGCACGGCGAAGGTGAGGTGCGGGTGAGATGCAAGGGCCCACCGTAGGAACATAATAGCGGCCCAGAACTCCGATCCCTCTGATGACTGGTACGGGGACGTTTGGCACAGTACCCATCTGGAGCCATTTGGAAAAAACAGGGTGGCCGCCGATCCGTAGCCCAAGGCGCCCGCTGAGCCATCCAAGTACACCCATGTCGTGCCGGGGGACGATGCGAGGAGGAGGGCAAGGGCTGCTTCACAACCCCATTCTTCGAGGTCGTCGGGGTCAAGGGAGTGAGGTTCATCTGGGAGCCGGTACAGCTCGCCATGCAGTGACGAGTCGAGTAGGACCCCGCCGTATGGCCCGGGGGGGGGGTTGAGGATGTATTCTTGAGGGTGAAGAAGGGGGGGGGTGAGCAGTTCGTGGCGCCCCGCCAGTTGAGGGAGGACAGAAATGGCTGGGTTTTGAAAGGTGTATTCTTTCTCGTTGCGGCGGAGACCGGGGTTTTTGATGGTGTGGGTGGTGCCGTCCGAAAACTGGAGTGTGGCCGATTCTGAGTGCACTTCCGTGACTGTACCTAGGTGGAACCCCAGGTCCTGGGGCGTCCGTTTTAATCTGTTGCCGAACTTGCTGTATTGTGGTGCCGGCTTGGTGGCTAGGAACCGGACCTGGACTTTTTCTTTTGGGAGGAAAAGGGAGGGGGGGCAGGAGGCCCAGAGGCCGGTGCTGTGGTATCGGAAGCCTATGGTGTGGCATGCGTCCATGATGGTGTCTTGGATTGGGTTGCGTGTGGTGGAGAGCATTGCTTCGGAAAAAGATTCGTTTGTCGAGGCCGGGCCGTCTCCGTTGAGGTACCTTATTGCGGTGTTTACCAGGGCCATGCAAATTGAAAAAGTGAAGTGGCGGAGTCCTAAGCCTCCCTGGTGGCGAGGGGTGTAGCGGGCCTTAGGGGAGACGAGGCGGGAGATCCTGTTGGCTCTGTCCGGGGAGGGGTCATGCGCAACATTTTGCCAGATCATGGCCTGAAGGGCCCCCAACTCGTTCAGGGCCAGGGGGTGTGCCATGAGGCGGTAGGAAAGAATAGGGATGAGTTGGACGTTCACCAAGAGAATGTATTCCGAAAGGGTGAGCTGGAGGGGTTGGAGGGTTGTGAAAAATGAGCGTATTTCCGACTTGGCCAATGCCAGTGTTTGTGCCTCATGGTTGGCGGTGAAGATGTATACCCCTAGGTATTTGTAGCAATTGTGTGGTTGCCCCGTCTTTTGGTTTGTTGTCGACAGGGGGGTGCCCGAGGGGGAGGTGAAGGTTCTGGGGGGAGCTGTTCCCATAGCGTGGATCTCGGTTTTGCTGAGGTTAAGGTCTAGACCCCACTCCCTGGCGACCGTGTCGAAGAATGCTTACTCAAAGTGGGCCGCCCACGTGATGGTCTGGGACCCCTCCCTCCTTCCCCCCCCCCCGATAGGGTGCATATCCAGGGGCCCCCTCCCAGTCATACACAAATTGACTACAACCTCAATCAAGCATCTCCTCCCTCGCCACAAACACGAAAACATCCACGCACCGTCCAGCTTCCATTTTTACAATCACACTTCGTGGTTCAAAGGCCTCCCTTTCAAATGGTCCTCCGGAAATTTCAACATGGCGCCATTTGCTTTCCACGACGACTTGCGCCCTCGCCATTGCCACGCTTGCCCCGACCCGCACCCGATGGATGTTATCTCTTTCGTCTCACACTGCCCAACGTGCGAACACCTGGTCCAAACCTACATTCAATGCTGGCGCCCCCCCTTCACCACGGTGGTGTCCCAATGGTGGTCCGCTACCACACACGTGGGGGAGAGACGCAATTTCGTCCGGGGGCTTGTTCCCATGACGCTGTACACCAAACTCACAACCCCCCCCTCCGGCCGAAGAAAACCAGCACACTGTCACGACTTAAAACTCGCCCTGAAGGATCGTGTTCCCCTGCTCCTCAGCGCCCTATACCGCACGCTGGAATGGCTAAAAGACCACCCCCCTCCAGCCCCGCTTACCCCCCCTACGGGCCCCAACTCATGGGGACGCCCCTGGTCGCCCTACAGCACGTCGCACACCGCCCAACAACGCCCCTCCCCCGCCTACCACCCCCCCCCCCCCCTCCCGGACAAAGTTGCACACAAGCCCCCAAAGCGCCCCCGCCCCCCATCTCCTGCGGCACACACCAAAACTCGAAAACACGGCCGCCAGCCCCCAAGGCCCGTCCGGCCTCTATCACTGAAACGCGGTACCGCAAGTCAACCCCAGCCAGAGCCTCCGCCCCCCAAACGGCCGCTCACAATCAGGGACATGTTCAACCTCCCCCCCCCCCCTAGACCAGCACCCCCCCTCGCCGCCTCCGCCCCCATTTCCGCCCCTTCTCCTCGCATAACAAGGTACTTCGCACCAGCCCCCCCCTCCCCCGCGAGCACAAACTCACAACCGTCCTCACACTCGTCCAACGTGTCATCTCTTTGAAAAAGCCACACTTACACATTTTCTCACGCCGACCCTCGACAGCCCTAGCGGCGCAATCAATCAGTACTACCACACTGGCACTCACCAGTCACTTCTGCAAGTGAATCCCTCCCCCAAGCCACCCCCCGTGCTCAAGCCGTCATGCTCTAACCCCCAATCCGCAACCACACCGCCTTCGGGTACCAAGCAGAGACCCCGGCCTGCGGTTGTCTATAACGGGGCTGCCAAGTCTCTTTGAGATGAAGCAGACGAGGACAGCAACGTGCAGCGGTACTCAGCCCGCGATTGAACTTGATTTCGGGCTCCCGCCCCTCCCCAAAAAAGCTTGGCGCGCAAGAGCCTTTCTCCCCGGCCTGGCCAGCCACAAAAGGCGCCGTTCAGTGCAAAAAATGATCCGCAATTTTTTCCTTGATATAACGCATCGCGTCCCAGATTTTTCCCAGAAAATCTGGGCGGCTGAAGGCGCTTTGAACCCCCAAGTGGAATTACAAGGGTTAGGAGCGTTCAAGCGCCCAAGGGCGAATCACCGTGCCTCATAGGCACTGTGTATGACGTTTTGCCCCCCATAGTCATGGGATGAGGCCAAAGGATCCCAACTCCATAGGCCCAAAGGGTTATTTATTTTGAGTGTTCTCCAAGAAGTGCGCTTTTTCACGTACTTGGCGTCCAAGTACGTGTAGAAGTATGTTGAGTTGGCGTTTTCTCCCTCTTTGCCAGGGCCTCTACATCCGGGGCATATCACTTGTCTTCCCCGGATAGTACATATATGATCTCCATATATATATTGGCAACATATTTCGCGTGCATGCTAAAATTCGGCTTTCCGAAAGGAGGTCGATTTTCGACCAAAGCACTTGCATGCGTGTTAAGGGACCAAGGTTACTCTAGAATATAGGCACACTTTGATTCTAGGCCACTAGGTTGGGTGTAGAAGGCAAGGGTAGGGTTGTATGCCATATTTGGTGTCATATCACGTGCCCATTTGGCGGGTGCACAATTCCAAGACTAACCCGCCAATGGACCCCATATCGCACGAGGCCCTTCATTATACTCCCAACCAACATTCGCAAGCCTAACTTTCGTGAAGGGACGCTTGTGGAGCGCTCCCGAAGCGATGCGTTGCGAGCAAGGTGTGTTTTTTGCAATATTCCACTTTTGCATGTGCCCACTTGGGAGGCAGCGAGCGCGGCCTTCCAAAGCGCCCCAAGTGGAGCACATATGTGGAATCGAAGGTCATTGGTGTCGAGTCATTGTGTTTAGAAGGATTGGTCGATTACTCAATCCAAGCCGAAGATATTATAATATATTTGTGTAGTTTTCAAGGCACTTTTGCGTGTTTTTTCGCCAATATTGCTGTTTCTTGCCCGTCATGATGTCAAGTGGCGACCGTGTATCTCCACGTTGCGCTCAATTGACATCATGACCCAAGTATGTTATGAGGGTACACACTTCGGTGCCCACCATATCTTGGACCCGGCGAATAACTCCCCTTGGGCTTGGCATACCGTGGTCCCCATGTTGGCAATTTGGGACGATCCCAAATCATGGGCTCACTTGGCGACCCTGCCATTCCCAAAACCGGAGGGGTTTGGGCGACGCCCAAAAGATATGTTGGAAGCATATTACTTGATACAAAATCGTATGGCACACTCCGGTCCAAGTCGGGCATGTGCCTCATTTGCCGCAACCATGAGTGTGCGCATTTTCGGCCATTTTGAGCAATTTTCCACATTTTCTGCCCGCCGTGCACCATGTTCAGCCCCCTCCTGCACGCCAGACGCATGGACCAATGGACCATATATGACATGGGTGTTATGGATATTGGTCACCATGTTTCGCACACCACGTGGGCGAAGCGGAGCAACCTTCGTCAAGGTGCTAGCCCAAGGTGAGTTCGGACGATTTTGCCAATTTGGCAATTGTGGACCCAATTTTGATTGTCACCACGCCGAGTGGCATGGGGATCTTTGGGAGCCAAGAGCATGGGAGTCTCAGTTGGACTCCCGGTGGATCACCTATGGAATGGTGGATCCGATCTCCAAGCAGGCGTGGAGATATACCATTGGGGGTACCCCGGATTTTGGCTCATTTTGAGCAGCCAAAATGACCCCCTTTTGGGACCCCAATTTCACCCCCCCGTGTGGTCAATTAGAGCCCCATATCTCTATGCCCACAAGGGTCCCAGACCTAATTTCAAGTTGTGCACTCAGATATAGGTCCTAGGTCCTGCCTCCTATCCTCTGAGCCATTGGACTTGCCCTGGCTGGGCGAGTCACCCGTGGGTATGACGCCAATTTTGGTGATTTTGGCATCATGACCCCACTTGATGAACCCGTGGTGCCCTGGTGCCGGGACCTCAGAGGGAACCAGGTTGGGTGAGGGCTCCAGAGAGCTCGTACTCGAAAGGCATAGGGTCAGTTGCCTCGTCCCTACCTCTGGCGGGTCCGGAAGAGGGGTCAATTTTGGAGTTTTCGGAGCTAATATCAGTTTGGGCTGAAACAGCCCATTTTCAGCTACCAGCTCCTGGGAGAGAATGGCGGGGCAATATCTCTGGCTCAGATGGGGGGTTGGGACCTGCTGTTAAAGGAGCATAGGGAGCCACTGTCGGTTGGCCTTGGAGCCACTTGGTTCCCAAGAACTCGCCTGTGGCTGGGCGGGACACCTCCCCTACTGGCAGGGTTTCAGGGTCCGGACTGAGCAGGGCATGGGTTGTGTTTGAGCCTCCGCCCCCACCAGCCACTGAGAGGGTCGGACCTGGGATTGGGATATGAGTTGGGACTGAGTGTCTCTTGTCCTGTGATGTCCTTACCCCAGTCCAGTCTTAACCCCATGTGTACATATCCTGATGTGTTGCTGTACATACTTTTGTTCCCTTGTTTCAGAGTGGCAAGGATCCTGAAACGCTTTGTCACATGACACGAGCGTGATGACGCCCCTGTGAGCGCAGTGCTTTGCCTGCCTGCTTGCCTGTGCGTGTCCACCGCAGCTTCCTGTGGCCAGGCCCCCCACCGGAAACGCGTCAAAAGCGTTTCACCACCGCGGGGTTACCCATCCCTCGCGTGCCACTCGGGGCCACCCAAACCCCGACTACCACGGGCCTCGCAGCGCCGCCCAGCGACAGCGCCGAGTCCGTGAAGGAGGTGTAGGGACCGGAACTCCGACATCAGCGAGTTCCTTCAGCCGACCAGCAAGGCTGCACTCCCAGCTTCATCAACGGCCTCAACAGCCACCCCCAGGACCGGTCCATCGACATCGATGGTGAATTGGCAGGAGGCGGGGAAGACGTGGCCGCGGCCCCACCCCCATGCGGTGCGCCTAATGCGTGGGTTGGTGTGGGACCAGCATTACCGCCACAGCCATCCCCAGTGCGAAGGCGGCATGCCCGGGAGCTTCGAGCTCCGCGAGGATATGGGCGCCGACCGCCTGCAGGCAGTGGAAGACTGGCTGCGGGTGGAAGGGTATGCCTACCGCGTCCGCACGAAGCGCTGGAGGGTCTGGACCCGGCCAGACAGGCCCGGCGAAGGGCTGCGCCCCGACGGGATTGAGGAGGACGAGAATCCCAACGAGTACCCATCGTGCGCCACGATCAATGTCTCCATGTGGGACAGGATCGAGAAGAAGTTCCCGGAGCCGGGGAACGAGCGCACGCTGCAGGGCAGCAGCAGCCGTGCGTCTCCTGGTAAGGAGAAGCGGCCCGCCGGGGACAGGAGGTGGGACAGGAAGTTGCGGGAGTACCAGGAGTCCCTGGCCGCCGAAGCCGCCCAAGGCGCCAAGGGCGGAACCCCAGCCCCCAGCCCCCAACGGGCCAGTGGCGGTCACCACCCCGGCCACACCACCCTTGGCGACCCTTGGCACCCTCCAAGTCGCCAAGCAGGCCAAGGCCAAGCCCCGTCAGCTGCACCTGAGGAATTCAGGCCCCAGCAGCGACGTGGAGTCGGCCCAACGTGGAAGGAGGCCGGCCGACCAGGCCAGCTCCAGCAGCAGCGTCGCTCCCAACCAAAGGGACGTGGCGCGCGCCTGTGAGCGCGCCTGTGGGGTGCCCTGCAACCTCGGGGTTGCCCGGCAACGGGCCACGCAGCAGAACGCTGCCGTGAAGCGCGCCGTTGGCATTGCCCAGGAGGAGGCCACAGATTGGGGCAGAGGCATGGCCTTCCACGCCTCGACCGTGGCGGCCATCGCGGCCAGTCTCACGACCCAGGCGCCCAGGAGGCAGCGACTGCCCGGGTCAGGGGTGAGGTGGCAGCAGCCGCCGAGGAAGCCCGCCTGACCCAGGAGGCCATTGCCTGCAAGGAGGCCGAGGTGAAGGCGCTGGAAGAGGCGCTTCCCCAAGAGAGGGCAAAGAAGGAGGCGGAGGAAAGGGCCCACGCCGAAGCAAGGGCCAAGGCCCAGGCGGACGCCGCCAGGAAGGACGCCATCGAGGCCGCGCGACGGAAGGTCGCTGAGGAGAGTGCCAGGACGGAGGCGGAGCTGGCAGCGCTGGAAGCGGAGAAGGCTCGGCTGCAGCAGGCCCGGGAAGCTGAGGCTGCTGACGCCCGGGAGGCGGCCGAAAGGCGTGCTGCCGCAGCCACAGCCGCCGCAATGGAGGAGGCGGAGGCAAAGCTCCGCCGCGAGACTCCCCCGGGAGGATCCCGAGTGGATACCCTTCGAAAGCTCTTCGAAGGGGACGCCTCCTCCAAGATGACGCTGGATCCGGAGGAGGTCGACACGGGCAGCAGTGGGGACAGTGGCCCCACCACCTACCGACGGAGGAAGGGTAAGCAGAAGACCCCCGAGAGGTCACGGAGGCCAGCGGGCGGACACCCCCACGACTCCGACCCCTTCTTCACCGCCAGCGACGGGGATGAACGAGGCCGCCGACATCGCCGAGGAGTGGCTGGCGGAGGAGGCGGAGACGTCCCCATGGAGCCGGAGGGTGAGGGTGAGGATCTCCCTCCTCCCTACCGGAGCTCGGAGTCTTCCGCGTGCGAGAGCGAGACGCCTAGCCGGGGCGACATGGACGAGGATGATGACATGGAGTTCGACTACACGAAGAAGCCCACATCCTCGGACCCACCGAGGCGACCCGGCGGAGACCCACCGGGACCCCCTGGCGGATGACCATCAGGACCCCCTGGAGAACGCCCACCAAGTGGACGCCCCGGAGGCGGACCTCCGGGAGGGGGAGGACCCCCTGGACCGGGCGGACCCGGCGGAGGCCCTCCTGGAGGACCCCCTGGGGACCCCGACGACCCACCAGGGAACGGTTACCCGGATGCCACCTGGCAGTGGATTGTCCACCTCCGCAGGAGGGTCCAGTCCCTCAAGCGCGAGGTAGACACGGGCAAGAGCGAGATGATCCGCATCGCCAGGGTCGCCGCGGGCGCACAGAGGGAGCTGGACATCGCCAAGACGGAGATGATTAAGATCGCCAAGGTCGCCACCGCCGCCCAGAGGGAGCTGGACATCGCCAGGGGCGAGACCAGGCTGCTGAACAAGGTCATCAACGGCCTGCAGCAGAGGTTGGACGAGCTGGAAGGCCGTGGGAGCGTCGGCAGCGACCACCCACCCCTGGAGTCTGGCTCGTCGGACGACGGCTGGGGACCTGGACCAGGTCCAGGCAGAGCCCACGCCCCCGGCGGAGCCCCCAGGAGGTGCCCCAGCGCCAGTGCCCCCTCTCTCAGCGCCCCCTCTCACCACAGCGCGGGCCGCCGCAACGAGCGCGTGCCGCCCGGCAGTGGCAGTGAGGAGTGGCGTGATGAGTGGCTCAGGGCGGAGTACCACAACCGTCGTGCTCCACCGCGGACACCGGTACGCCCCCGACGCCCCGCACCAGCCCAGGAGCCAATCCCAATGGTTGGCGGACGTTATGGTGGACTCAGGGATGAGGTCCCCGGAGGAGACGTGGAATGGGATGTTGGCGGAGGTGAGGAAGACCTGGAGGAGTTCGGCATTACCCCGCCGCGTGGTGTACGACGGGAGGCCGCTGAACGCAGCTGCCGGCGCCGTGATGAGGAGGCATACATGGAAGGAGTACGGCGTGAACATCTAGATTCAGCGTACATGGAGGAACCACGGCGTAGCCACACGGATACCGTGGAGGAGATGGAAGTGGCGGCCGTGGGAGTCCGTGGTAGACGCCGATGGGAACCTCGGTCGACCTCGCGGCCGGCGTTCATGGTCTCTAAGGCCGCGGATGCCGCCGTGTTGGAAGACCTGAAGGACATCAAGCCCCCCATGTACGATGGCAACTCCCTCAACCTCGACCGCTTCTTGGAGAAGCTGGGTGATTGGGGGGTGACCGTCACTGAAGACATGGATCCCGCAGATGCGGGGAGATATGTCTTCAAACAGTTCAGGTACCGCCTGCCGGAAGTGCTCCAAGAGCTATACTTCAGGGCGACCAAGGAGGGGAAAATCAAGACCCTCAAGGAAGCCAAGAAGTGGCTCAACGAGCAGGAGCGGGTGGCCGCTCCGCAGGTGGCTGCCAAGCGGTGGAAGTCCGTCAAGCTTCAGCATGATGGTCGGGAGATCCGCCTACGAGATTGGCGGGACTTCCGGGGGCAATATATCCTTTTCCGCCGCAACGTGGAGGACTGGAATGAGGGTGACGAGCAGGCCCGCCTGCTCTCCATGCTGCCGGAAGCATGGATCAAGAGAGTCACCAAGGAGGAAGCCAAGAGGGCCAAGTCCAACCACACGGTCAAGATGATGCTCCCCAAAGAGAATCATACGAACGTGGTGGCTTGGACGAGGAAGAACGTGGCCCGGGATGTCAAACGGCACTCCCTGCGGAACGCCCTCCTCATCACCGTCACGGGCGATCGCGAGAAGACCGCGATGTGGCGCCTTGATGAGTGTGACATGAGCGGCCATCCCGGCACGGATGAGCTGCGATGAGATCCAGGAGTGGGTTGGAGAGGAGGTACTCAAGGAGTACCGGAACCTCCACCACACCCGCGGGTTGAGGCCCGGCAACCGTGACGTCAACTACGTTGGCGAGGGGCCTGGCGGGGAAGCTGCCATGGACCCAGCGGGAGCCGATGGCGATGAGGCTCTCAACGACGATGACGACGACGATGAGCCCGCCGAGATGGATGTTTGTGCCTTCGTGGCCAACAACCTGAACGCGGGGAGCAACCGGGGAAGCTGGAAGCCCCTGCAGAAGGGTTGGAAGAAGAAGGAGAAGAAGGACCCCCGCCGCATTGGCACCCCTGCGCTGTCCTTTGGGGAGTTCATACGAGGTCACCCTAAGGGGTGTTTCGTGTGTTATGGGAGGAACAAAGGGTTCAACCATGACCACCGGACATGACCCATCCACAAGGTCGACACGGAGGCCTACAAGAAGGTGCACGGGTCGAAGAAGCGTGCACCCACGGGTATCCGGGAGGCCAAAGTGGAGGTCGACAAGGACGAGCTCTCCAAGCTGATGTCCGTAGGGACCAAGTTGGCCAAGGAGATCCAGGAGATCAAGAGGAACTGGGTCCCCAGGTCGGACAACAAGAACAAGGAGAACAAAGAGAACAACAAGAACAAGGAGAAGGACAAGAAGGGTAAGAAAGGGGGAAAGAAGAAGGGTGTCAACGAGGTTGATGCGGAGGAGAGTACCCCTACTACCACAACCAACGCCCCTTAGCGGAGCCCCTGCAGCCAAGGGCCCCAGCTAGGGCGGTCGCAGGATGGTGTCGTGGGAAGCGCCACACCATCCCAGTCGGGAGACGATAAGGACAAAGGGACTGCCGCGGGCGGAAGGCCCGGTCCGGCACCCAAAACGAAAGACAGTCGCGGTGGCGAGGTGAGGGCAAGTGAAGGCACGAACCCTTGCACCCGTCCATCCTTTGCGACCAAGAATGTATTTGATGTGCTTCAAGATCTATCCGAGAGTATCGGAATATCACCCGGACCGCAGCTGGATGCTGCAGATGGGCAGCCTGAGCCCATTGTCCACGACCTGCACCAGTCGCTTGTTGAGCTTCTGGGTCGGCCGGAGATCCTGAGCTTGCACGCAATGCGCCGTGTGGGGCGTGAGCGGCAGTTGCACCTTAAGGTCCGTGCCTTATGCGGGGAAGTGGAGAAGGTCTTCGACGTGTTGGTCGACACGGGAGCTCAGGTCAGCTTGGTCAAGGCTGGCCTACTTTCCCCAGAGTGTTATATTGACAGTCGGAAACCTGTCAGGCTGAAGGTGGCGAACGGCCAGTACATGGTCGGAGGCACGAAGGAAGCGGCCATTGGGCTGCAGTTCGTGAACCACCGTGAGCTGAGCCGCCCGGACCTCGGCAAGGAAATCCTCCTGCAAGGTCGCTTCTACGAGGCCGAGATGGACTGGGACATGATTGTTGGGTACGACTTCATGATGGAGACGAACTCCGGCGTTCTCCCGGAAGTGGCGAGCCGAGTGGTTGCGGACCTGGGAGCTTCGGATCTGGCCCTGGATGCGTTCTCTTCAGGAACCTCCGCTCATCTTCGGGTTCGTGAGAAATACTGGAGCGCCCAGGACTCCGCGTGGAAGAAGCACTGGGGTCCGCATCAGGGTTTGATGTGGATCCATTGCCCCCAATGGGACATTCCAAGGGCGGTAGCAAAGACTCGCAAGGACCGCTCCAAGGCAGTGCTGGTTGTTCCTATGGGATGCACCGAGGAGGAAAGCACCCGAGATTGGGTGGTCTCATTGACCAACATGACCTGAAACAAGGTCGTCCTACCGGCTGGAGAGAGTGTCTATCAGGACGCTAAGGGACAGCCCATGCCACCCCAGAGATGGCCAACTGAATTCCACTATGTGGATGGGGGCCTTGAACAGGCCGACACCACGGACTTCGTGTGTGTCAAGCGCATCATAGCGGAGCCATGGCGGCAATGCTTTGCGGTTTCCCCTGTTGACATCGGAGAATCGGAGGACCCCCTCACTGAAGAGGAGTTGGATCTGGTTCAGGGGTATATGGATCAGCCCTTTCACAACTGGGGAAGCCAGCGTGAGGGCAAGGGCCAGGACAAAGCCTGGTGGGAAGTGGACTCGATCGTCTCCGGTTCCTATGATGGGGATACCTTCGTAAGGAGGGTACTGAACCACATGTCTAGCCAGGACGAGCCAATCGACGGCAACCCACCCACCTATGGCGACCTGTTCCGAGGCAAGACCAGAGATGGCCCTTTGGGCCACCTGGGAAGACCACCTGAGCCGAAACCGAGTGGGGTCGCTACCCCTCAAGTAAGCTCAGTGGTCCAGGTGCCCGAAAAAGCCAAGGCGGAGTCCGATGATTGCCCCAAGATCCAGGCATTGAGGGCCAGGCTGAAGCAGAAGTATGGTAATACCTTCTTCAGCGGAAAACCTGTATTTCCCCCAACGGTGCGTGGACCGTATGGCGAGGCCAAGATACGACTGAAGCAGGACCCCCGTGTGTATCGACACCGGGAGTCGGCCCTTAGGGGCGAGAGGAAGGAGGCCATGGAGAAGATCCTCCGTGATTTCATGGAGAGAGGCTGGCTTGAGCCGTGCCACTCCGAGTGGGCCTCCCCATGCTTCGTCGTCCCCAAGAAGGTGGCCGGTGAGTGGCGGCTCGTGGTCGATTACCGCGGCCTAAACGCCCAAACGCAGCATGACAGCTATACGCTGCCCCTCATTGAGGACATGCTGCAAAAACAACACCGGCGGAGGATCTTCACGGTGATTGACCTGAAACATGGTTATCATCAGATGCCTCCCGCCGAGGAGTCCCGTGCCTGCACAGCCATGAGCACCCTACTTGGACCTCTCCAGTGGAAGGTGATGCCCATGGGCGTTACCAACGGCAATGCGGCTTTTCAGCGGATGCTGGAGAACCTGCTTGAGCCGGTGCGTGACTGTGCGGACCCCTTCATGGACGACGTGATCATCGCGTCCAGGGACCCCAGTATGAGCTATGGGGAGCTCCTTGAGGCACATGAGAGGGACGTCACCCGAGTGCTGGACCTTCTGGTTCGGCACAAACTCACGGGCAGCAGTGACAAGGCCACCATTGCGGTAAGCGAGGTGGTCTTCGCTGGCCACGTAGTTGGGAACGGGCAGCGGAAGCCCATACCTGGCAAGGTGGCTGCGATTGAGCACTGGGAAAAGCCCAAAACGGTCTCTGAGCTACGGGCGTACTTGGGGTTCTGCAACTACTACTCGGGGTATATGAAGATGTATGCCGAGTATGCAGCCCCCATGACGACCATGCTCAAGGGCAACCGAGAGGAGACCAAGAAGGGGTCCAAGAAGGCTCTGGTCTGGAATGCTGAGTCCCACCGTGCCTTTGAGGGGATGAAGCAGGCGCTGCTATCCGCAGTGGGTCTGCACCTCGTGGATCCTGACCGAGGGTTCGTCCTGCGCACCGATGCTTCCGACTACGCCGTTGGCGCTGTGTTGGAACAAGTGCTTGACGATGGGAGGCACGTGCCAGTGGCCTTCTGGAGCCGAGTCCTGGCGGAAGGCCAGAGACGGACGTGGACGCCCCGAGAAAAGGAGGCGTATGCCATCGTCATGGCTCTCAGGAAATGGGCTGGGTACATAGCCCTCCATCCCGTCACTGTCTGCACCGACCATCAGAGTCTGCAGTCGTGGCACAAAGAGCACGTGGACACCCCCTCAGGTCCCGCCTCCCGACGGGCAAGATGGCATGAGACCTTGGCCAAGTTCGACCTCACGGTTGTGTATGTTCCTGGTAAGGACAACACCGTGGCGGACTGTCTCAGTAGGTGGGCCTATCCCGCCAGCAAGGGCATGACAGACGTGTCTGCCCATGGCGATGAGGCTGAGACCGCTGAAGCCAAGACGATCATAGAAATGGAGCGCCTGATGGAGGAGGAGGGTGTTAAATGCTTCGTCGTCATGGCTGCGGATGCCCCCCTCGGAACGAGGATGGGCAGAGAGGTCAGAGTACTCGCCCCTGATGGAGCTGAGTCCGACAAGCACCTCTTCCCTGAGTCTTGCCTCCAGGACGACTGGACCGACAACTACGCCAAGTCTGAGGCCTCTGAGGCCGAATATAGGGCTGTGACCGACCCTGATGGCCAAAGGGGCTGACTGAGGAAGACGGCAAGCTCTACCGGAATGGTAAGCTGCTGGTCCCAGAGTCCCGAGTGCTCGAGCTGTGTGAGGCTTGGCACCACCACATGATGCACCCAGAAGTCAAGAAGCAAGCCCTGGACATGCAGCGCCGGTTTGAGATCGACCAGATCGGTCTCTACACCGCCATCAAGAAGGTCAGGAAGGGTTGCTCGGTCTGTCAGGCCTGCAATACCGATAACCGGAACGTCAAGGGGGAAGCCCAATGGACTCCAGTGCCTGACCAGCCCATGGAGAGCGTGGCCATGGACGTCTTCTCCGTGCCCGAAGTTCACATCGGCAAGGAGACCTTTGACTGTGTGGTCCTTTGTGTGGACCGCCACAGCGGCTACGTAGTAGCCGTTCCGGCACGCAAAAAGGGGTTGCTTGCCAAGGAAGTGGCAGGCATGATGATTCGTCATTGGCTGACCGTCTTTGACATCCCCCGCACCATTTGCAGTGACCGAGGGCCCCTGTTTACTGGTGGCTGGTTCAAGGCCATGTGTTCCCTCATGGGAATACGTCATGCCAAGAGCGTCGCCCATCTCAGCCGGTCCAATGGCCGGGCTGAAGTGGCTGGACGACAGCTGTTCGAGAAGCTGCGAAAGATTCACATCACCAATCCACGTCGGAACTGGTTTGAGGAGATGTGGCCCGCTCTGAAGGCCCATCATGACACCCCCACTCCGGGTGGTTTGTCCCCTCACCAGATTCTGTTCGGCAGGGACCCCCTGGGTCGGGGACTTCCCTTGTCTGGTGATGGTATGGCTATGGATGCCAAGGAATTCTTTGCGCGGCAAGAGGCAACGGCGCGGGACATCCGCCAGCAGCTCGAGAAGGAGCATGCTGAGCGTCAGAAGTCCGCCCCGAGCTCAACAGCGCAGAATTTCAGGGTGGGAGACCCGGTGTGGGTGATCAGACCCCGCCCTATGGGCACCCACCGCACCAAAACCTGGTTCACACCCGGAGAGGTGGTCCGCAGGATTGGTGAGGACACCTACCGCGTCAAGGTGGGTCACGGACAGTTCCGGGAGCGCCACGAGAGTCAACTCCGTGTGCGGGAACCCGAACTCCGTGGCCATCATGTGTCCCTGGACTATGCCGCACATGAGGCTGATTCAGACGACGAATATGCTGAGCAGGACGACTATACCGTCGAGAAGATCCTGGCCCAGCGTCCGAACGCCTCGGCACCTGGAGCTCTGGAGTTCAAGGTTCGTTGGCGAGGCTATGGGCCGTCCCACGACACCTGGGAACCCGTCTCCTCGTTCGTGCCGCGGATTAACACCCCCTTCATGGACTACATCCGCAAGCACAAGACCAAGATCCACGTCTCGGACTTGGCAGCACTCACCCGGGCGATTGCAGCCAGGGGCGCCTGATCACCGCCCTGAGCTCTCCCCTGATGCAGTTTGAGCGCTTGTTAGGTCGACGGATCGTCCCTCACTTGCTTGCTCTCTTCCATCTTTCGGTGACCTGCCATCAGAGTCGCCATGTACCCCCCCCCTGCTGAATCCAGGGGAGGATGGCCCCTCTCTTCCACTTCTATTCGTCACTCCCCGCCTGCTGAATCCTTGGGAAACCAGGCAGGGCGACTGACCTTGATATTTCCTGAGCTCTTAGGGCCTTGAAGCCCATACGACGTTGCGCAACGGATGCCGCTGTCATCAGCATTGCGATTTCTGGGTTTGTGGTCTGGTCCCATGGCACTTGCCGGATCCAGACCAGTCTACGTGTGTCTGCAGACTATATATGGCCTTAACTCAGGCGTTTTCCTGTCCACCCTCCTGCATATGCCTTATCCTAACCAGGGCGTGGTTTGGCGCTTTGTCCAGAGTGTGTTTACACGCCTATTACCCCGCTTATTGCTTATTTTTCTGTTCCCGAGGATATGTGCATCTGTATGTTAACTGTTGTCAGCCCATCACCGAAACATGGACTGTTTTTTTCCCCCGAAGGGATGCGAATCGGAATACGAAGGCGCCCTGAGTCGCCATATACATGCTCTTACATAAGGTCCAGCCTAGACCAGTACCTTAGTACAGATTCTTCTGTTTGAGTGCCCGTGATACGGTGTGCCCTAGTGGCTGTGATGTGCTGAGATCCTGATGGCGCCAGGCGGGAAGCCCAGTTGCCTGACTACACTCCCAGCGGTCCGCCACTGTCAGTCCCAGTGTGAGCCTACCGACTCGCAGACGCACTTGCAGTCGGGTGGCGACCTCCAGTGTCCTGACCTCGGTCAGTCTGCCTGGGAAACTGGTGGTTTGAGGAGTCAACGCCTCCGCCCAGACTGCATGGGGACTCCCCCATGCATGGCCTTCGTGGTAATGGGGCGAGGGAAAAGACGGCCTTGATGCCCGATCCCTTATGGAGGAGCTCGTTCGACTTTACCACTCTGGACTCGCGTCGTGGATATGGACATGGTGCGCCCAAGGAAGGACCCGTGGGGATTCTCCCCCAGACTGCGGCCTTGGGAAGCCTTGGGTAGCCTGATGGATCTTTGTGGTCGCTTCCGACCTGTGGGACCACCTCAGTCGTCGTGTGACGCCTATGTTGGCCGTGTATGCCACTGCCACTGTGGTAGTGACCGTCGCAGCCGGCACCCGGTGCGCCTGCTATGGGTTGACGGGTCCTTTGGATGCCGAACAATCACCGCCAGGACCCGGCATTTGATACTTGATACTATACTTGCAGTTACTAACAGCTACAGCACCGTACCTGTCTTACTGTGGGATTGTACTGGGCGGCCTAACCCGCAAATCGGCCTGAAGTGAGGATGTGACACCCCCCCCCCCTTCAGGGGATGGTCCTGGGTACCCGCTGCCATGCTTGGGTGTTATCGAGCCCCCCCCAAGGTTTGCTCTAAAGAGGGCGGTGAAGCGGTACCCAGAACCTATGGCCCATGGCCCGGAGGCCTGTGAGCCGTCACACCCGTTATGGCCCATGGCCCGGAGGCCTGTGAGCCGTCACACCCGTGCGGAAGCCGTTGACACCGGCTGTCAGCGGGATATCCCTGTTCTCTAACCCGCGAAATCTGGAATCCGATGTCTAACCATTAAATCGATGTGGAATCACCATAATTTTACTGTCTTGGTCGATTTGCGGTTAGAAATCGGTGAAATACCCGATTTCTACCGCGATTTCTAATTGTCGTGAAATCGCCGCCTGACGTCGCCTGTTCCGTGCACTGCATTAGATGATTCTGTAGAACGATCTTTTTGGAATTCAAGACTGAAACACTCTTCGAGTAATCCGCAGTTTTTTTCTTGATAAAACGCATCGCGTCCCAGTTTTTTCCCAGAAAATCTGGGCGGCTGAAGGCGCTTTGAACCCCCAAGTGGAATAACAAGGGTTACGAGCGTTCAAGCGCCCAAGAACGAATCAACGTGCCTCATAGGCACTGTGTATGAGGTTTTGCCCCCCATAGTCATGGGATGAGGCCAAAGGATCCCAACTCCATACGCCCAAAGGGTTATTTATTTTGGGTGTTCTCCAAGAAGTGCGCTTTTTCACGTACTTGGCGTCCAAGTACGTGTAGAAGTATGTTGAGTTGGCGTTTTCTCCCTCTTTGCTTGCCTCTACATCCGGGGCACATCACTTGTCTTCCCCGGATAGTACATATATGATCTCAATATATATATTGGCAACATATTTTGCGTGCATGCTAAAATTCGGCTTTCCGAAAGGAGGTCGATTTTCGACCAAAGCACTTGCATGCGTGTTAAGGGACCAAGGTTACTCTAGAATATAGGCACACTTTGATTCTAGGCCACTAGGTTGGGTGTAGAAGGCGAGGGTAGGGTTGTATGCCATATTTGGTGTCATATCACGTGCCCATTTGGCGCTCGCACCGTTCGAAGACTAACCCGCCAATGGACCCCATATCGCACGAGGCCCTTCATTGTACTCCCAACCAACACTCGCAAGCCTAACCTTCGTGAAGGGACGCTTGTGGAGCGCTCCCGAAGCGATGCGTTGCGAGCAAGGTGTGTTTTTTGCAATATTCCATATTTGCATGTGCCCACTTGGGAGGCAGCGCGCGCGGCCTTCCAAAGCGCCCCAAGTGGAGCACATATGTGGAATCGAAGGTCATTGGTATCGAGTCATTGTGTTTAGAAGGATTGGTCGATTACTCAATCCAAGCCGAAGATATTATGATATATTTGTGTAGCTTTCAAGGCACTTTTGCGTGTTTTTTCGCCAATATTGCTGTTTTTTGCCCGTCATGATGTCAAGTGGCGACCGTGTATCTCCACGTTGCGCCAAATTGACATCATGACCCAAGTATGTTATGAGGGTACATACTTCGGTGCCCAACATATCTTGGACCCGGCGAATAACTCCCCTTGGGCTTGGCATACCGTGGTCCCCATGTTGGCAATTTGGGACGATCCCAAATCATGGGCTCACTTGGCGACCCTGCCATTCCCAAAACCGGAGGGGTTTGGGCGACGCCCAAAAGATATGTTGGAAGCATATGACTTGATACCAATCCTATGGCACACTCCGGTCCAAGTCGGGCATGTGCCTCATTTGCCCCAACCATGAGTGTGCGCATTTTCGGCCATTTTGAGCAATTTTCCACATTTTCTGCCCGCCGTGCACCATGTTCAGCCCCCTCGTGCACGCCGGACGCATGGACCAATGGACCATATATGACATGGGTGTTATGGATATTGGTCACCATGGTTCGCACACCACGTGGGCGAAGCGGAGCAACCTTCGTCAAGGTGCTAGCCCAAGATGAGTGTGGACGATTTTGCCATTTTTGCAATTGTGGACCCAATTTTGATTGTCACCACGCCGAGTGGCATGGAGATCTTTGAAAGCCAAGGGCATGGGAGTCTCAGTTGGACTCCCGGTGGATCACATATGGAATGGTGGATCCGATCTCCAAGCAGGCGTGGATATATACCATTGGGGGTACCCCGGATTTTGGCTCATTTTGAGCAGCCAAAATGACCCCCTTTTGGGACCCCAATTTCACCCCCCCGTGTGGTCAATTAGAGCCCCATATCTCTATGCCCACAAGGGTCCCGGACCTAATTTCAAGTTGTGCACTCAGATATAGGTCCTAGGTCCTGCCTCCTATCCTGTGAGCCATTGGACTTGCCCTGGCTGGGCGAGTCACCCGTGGGTATGACGCCAATTTTGGTGATTTTGGCATCATGACCCCACTTGATGAACCCGTGGTGCCCTGGTGCCGGGACCTCAGAGGGAACCAGGTTGGGTGAGGGCTCCAGGGAGCTCGTACTCGAAGGGCATATGGTCAGTTGCCTCGTCCCTACCTCTGGCGGGTCCAGACGAGGGGTCAATTTTGGAGTTTTCGGAGCTAATATCAGTTTGGCCTGAAACAGCCCATTTTCAGCTACCAACTCCTGGGGGATAATGGCGGGGCCATATGTCTGACTCAGACGGGGGGGTGGGACCTGCTGTTAAAGGAGCATAGGGAGCCACTGTCGGTTGGCCCTGGAGCCACTTGGTTCCCAAGAACTCGCCTGTGGCTGGGCGCGACACCTCCCCTACTGGCAGGGTTTCAGGGTCCGGACTGAGCAGGGCATGGGTTGTGTTTGAGCCCCCACCCCCACCAGCCACTGGGAGGGTCGGACCTGGGATTGGGATATGAGTTGGTACTGAGTGTCTCTTGTCCTGTGATGTCCTTACCCCAGTCCAGTCTTAACCCCATGTGTACATATCCTGATGTGTTGCTGTACATACTTTCGTTCCCTTGTTTCAGAGTGGCGAGGATCCTGAAACGCTTTGTCACATGACAAGAGCGTGATGACGCCCCTGTGAGCGCAGTGCTTTGCCTGCCTGCTTGCCTGTGCGTGTCCACCGCAGCGTCCCGTGGCCAGGCCCCCCACGGGAACGCGTCACAACCGCCTCAACAACCACCCCCAGGACCAGTCCATCGAGGGGAATGATGGTGAATTCGCAGGAGGCGGGCAAGACGTGGCCGCAGCCCCACCCCCATGCGGTGCGCCTACTGCGTGGGGTGGTGTGGGACGAGCATTACCACCACAGCCATTCCCAGTGCGAAGGCGGCATGCCCGGGAGCTTCGAGCTCCGCGAGGACATGGGCGGGACCGCCTGCAGGCAGTGGAGGACTGGCTGCGGGTGGAGGGGTATGCGTACCGCTTCCGCCAGAAGCGCTGGAGGGTCTGGACCCGCCCAGACAGGCCCGGCAAAGGGCTGCGCCCTGACGGGATTGAAGAAGACGAGAACCCCAACGAGTACCCGTCGGGCGCCACGATCAACGTCTCCATGTGGGACATGATGGAGAAGAAGTTTCCAGAGGCGGGGAACGCGCGCACGCTGCAGGGCAGCAGCAGCAGCAGCGCGTCTCCTGGGAAGGAGAAGCGTTCCGCCGGGGACAGGAGGTGGGACAGGAAGTTGCGGGAGTATCAGGAATCCCTGGCCGCCGAAGCCGCCCAAGGCGCCAAGGGCGGAACCCCAGCCCCCAGCCCCCAACGGGCCAGTGGCGGTCACCACCCCGGCCACACCACCCTTGGCGACTTCCTCGAAGTCGCCAAGAAGGCCAAGGCCAAGCCCCGTCAGCTGCACCTGAGGAATTCAGGCCCCAGCAGCGACGTGGAGTCGGCCCACCGTGGGAGGAGGCCGGCCGACCAGGCCAGCTCAAGCAGCAGCGTCGCTCCCGACCAAAGGGACGTGGCGCGCGCCTGCGAGCGCGCCTGTGGGGTGCCCTGCAACCTTCGGGTTGCCGGGCATCGGGCCACACAGCAGAACGCTGCCGTGGAGGGTGCCTTCGGCATTGCCCAGGAGGAGGCCACAGATTGGGGCAGAGGCATGGCCTTCCACGCCTCGACCGTGGCGGCCATTGCGGCCGGACTCACGGCCGCAGCCGCCCAGGAGGCAGTGCCTGCCCGGTTCAGGGGTTGGCAGGTGGCAGCCGCCGAGGAAGCCCGCCTGACCCAGGAGGCCATTGCCTGCAAGGAGGCCGAGGTGAAGGTGCTGGAAGCGGCGCTTGCCCAAGAGAGGGCAAAGAAGGAGGCGGAGGAAAGGGCCCGCGCCAAAGCAAGGGCCAAGGCCCAGGCGGACGCCGCAAGGAAGGACGCCATCGAGGCCGCGCGACGGAAGGTCGCTGAGGAGAGGGCCAGGACGGAGGCGGAGCTGGCAGCGCTGGAAGCGGAGAAGGCTCGGCTGCAGCGGGCTCGGGAAGCCCAGGCTGCCCGTGCCCGGGAGGAGGCTGAAAGGCGAGCTGCCGCAGCCACGGCCGCCGCAATGGAGGAGGCGGAGGCCAAGCTCCAGCGCGAGACTCCTCCGGCAGGATCCCGACTGGAGACCCTTTGAAAGCTTTTCCAAAGGGACGCCTCCTCCAAGATGAAGCTGGATCTGGAGGAGGTCGGCACGGGCAGCAGTGGGGACAGTGGCCCCACCGCCTACCGACGGAGGAAGGGTAAGGGGAAGACCCCCGAGAGGTCACGGAGACCAACGGGCGGACACCCCCACGACTCCGACCCCTTCTTCACCGCCAGCGACGGGGATGGACGAGGCCGCCGACATCGCCGAGGAGTGGCTGGCGGAGGAGGCGGAGACGTCCCCATGGAGCCGGAGGGTGAGAGTGAGGATCTCCCCCCTCCCTACCGGAGCTCGGGATCCACCGACTGTGAGACCGAGACGCCTAGGTGGGGCGACATGGACGAGGATGATGACATGGACTTCGACTACACGAAGAAGCCCACATCCTCGGACCCACCAAGGCGACCCGGCGGAGACCCCCCGGGACCCCCTGGCGGAGGACCATCAGGACCCCCTGGAGGACGCCCACCAAGTGGACCCCCTGGAGGCGGACCTCCGGGCGGGGGAGGACCCCCTGGACCGGGCGGACCCGGCGGAGGCCCTCCTGGAGGACCCCCTGGGGACCCCGACGACCCACCAGGGAGCGGTGACCCGGATGCCACCTGGCGTTGGATTGTCCACCTCCGCAGGAGCGTCCAGTTCCTCAAGCGCGAGGTAGACACGGGCAAGGGCGAGATGATCTGCATCGCCAGGGTCGCCGCGGGCGCACAGAGGGAGCTGGACATCGCCAAGACGGAGATGGTCAAGATCGCCAAGGTCGCCACCGCCGCCCAGAGGGAGCTGGACATCGCCAGGGGCGAGACCAGGCTGCTGAACAAGGTCATCAACGGCCTGCAGCAGAGGTTGGACGAGCTGGAAGGCCGTGGGAGCGTCGGCAGCGACCACCCACCCCTGGAGTCTGGCTCGTCGGACGACGGTTGGGGACCTGGACCAGGTCCAGGCAGAGCCCACGCCCCCGGCGGAGCCCCCAGGAGGTGCCCCAGCGCCAGTGCCCCCTCTCTCAGCGCCCCCTCTCACCACAGCGCGGGCCGCCGTAACGAGCGCGTGCCTCCCGGCAGTGGCAGTGAGGAGTGGCGTGATGAGTGGCTCAGGGCGGACTACACAACCACCGTGCTCCAACGCAGACACCGGTACGCCCCCGACGCCCCGCACCAGCCCAGGAGCCAATCCCAATGGTTGGCGGACGTTATGGTGGACTCAGGGATGAGGTCCCCGGAGGAGACGTAGAGTGGCATGTCGGCGGAGGTGAGGAAGACCTGGAGGAGTTCGGCATTACCCCGCCGCGTGGTGTACGACGGGAGGCCGCTGAACGCCGCCGCCGGCGCCGTGATGAGGAGGCATACATGGAAGGAGTACGGCGTGAACTTCTAGGTTTAGCGTACATAAAAGAACCACGGCGTAGCCACACGGATACCGTGGAGGAGATGGAAGTGGCGGCCGTGGGAGTCCGTGGGAGACACCGATGGGAACCTCGGTCGACCTCGCGGCCGGCGTTCATGGTCTCTAAGGCCGCGGACGCCCCCGTGTGGGAAGACCTGAAGGACATCAAGCCCCCCATGTACGATGGCAACCCCCTCAGCCTCGACCGCTTCTTGGAGAAGCTGGACGATTGGGGGGTGACCGTCACTGAAGACATGGATCCCGCAGATGCGGAGAGATATGTCTTCAAACGGTTCAGGTACCGCCTGCCGGAAGTGCTCCAAGAGCTATACTTCGTGGCGACCAAGGAGGGGGAAATCAAGACCCTCAAGGAAGCCAAGAAGTGGCTCAACGAGCAGGAGCGGGTGGACGCTCCGCAGGTGGCTGCCAAGCGGTGGAAGTCCATCAAGTTTCAGCTTCATGGTCGGGAGATCCGCCTACGGGATTCGCGAGACTTCCGGGGGCAATACACCCTCTTCCGCCGCAACGTGGAGGATTGGAATGAGGGTGGCGAGCAGGCCCGCCTGCTCTCCATGCTGCCAAAAGCATGGATCAAGAGAGTCACCAAGGAGGAAGCCAAGAGGGCCAAGTCCAACCACACGGTCAAGATGATGCTCCCCAAGGAGTATCATACGAACGTGGTGGCTTGGATAAGGAAGAACGTGGCGCGGGATGTCAAACGGCACTCCCTGCGGAACGCCCTCCTCATCACCGTCACGGGCCATTGCGAGAAGACCGCGATGTGGCGCCTTGATCAGTGTAATGTGAGCGGCCAGACCATCCGTCTGCAGGCCATCCCGGCGCGGATGAGTTGCGATGAGATCCAGGAGTGGGTTGGAGAAGAGGTACTCAAGGAGTACCGGAACCTCCACTACACCCGCGGGTTGAGGCCCGGCAACCGTGATGTCAACTACGTTGGCGAGGGGCCTGGCGGGGAAGCTGCCATGGACCCAGCGGGAGCCGATGGCGATGAGGCTCTTGACAACGATGACGACGACGATGAGCCCGCCGAGATGGCCGTTTGTGCCTTCGTGGCCAACAACCTGAACGCGGGGAGCAACCAGGGAAGCTGGAAGCCCCTGCAGAAGGGTTGGAAGAAGAAGGAGAAGAAGGACCCCCGCCGCATTGGCAACCCTCCGCTGTCCTTTGGGGGGTTCATACGAGCTCACCCTCAGGGCTGTTTCGTGTGTTATGGGAGGAACAAAGGGTTCAACCATGACCACCGGACATGCCCCATCCACCAGGCGGACACAGAGGCCTACAAGAAGGTGCACGGGTGGAAGAAGCGTGCACCCGCGGGTATCCGGGAGACCAAGGTGGAGGTCTCCAAGGACAAGCTCTCCAAGCTGATGTCGGTAGGGACCGAGTTGGCCAAGGAGATCCAGGAGATCAAGAGGTCCTGGCTTCCCAAGTCGGACAACGGGAACAAGGAGAACAAAGAGAACGACAAGAACAAGGACAAGGACAAGAAGGGTAAGAAAGGGGGAAAGAAGAAGGGTGTCAACGAGGTTGATGCGGAGGAGAGTACCCCTACTACCACCACAACCGACACCCCTTAGCGGAGCCCCTGCAGCCAAGGGCCCCAGCTAGGGCGGTCGCAGGATGGTGTCGTGGGAAGCGCCACACCATCCCAGTCGGGAGACGATAAGCACAAAGGGATTGCCACGGGTGGAAGGCCCGGTCCGGCACCCAAAGCGAAGGACATTCGCGGTGGCGGGGTGAGGGCAAGTGAAGGCACGAACCCTTGCACCCGTCCATCCTTCGCGACCAAGAATGTATTCGATGTGCTTCAAGATCTATCCGAGAGTATCGGAGGATCACCCGGACCGCAGCTGGATGCTGCAGATGGGCAGCCTGAGCCCATTGTCCACGACCTGCACCAGTCGCTTGTTGAGCTTCTGGAACAGCCGGAGATCCTGACCTTGCACGCAATGCGCCGTGTTGGGCGTGAGCGGCAGTTGCACCTTAAGGTCCGTGCCTTATGCGGGGAAGTGGAGAAGGTCTCCGACGTGTTGGTCGACACGGGAGCTCAGGTCAGCTTGGTCAAGGCTGGCCTACTTCCGCCAGAGTGCTTGACCGACAGTCAAAAGCCTGTCAGGCTGAAGGTGGCGAACGGCCAGTACATGGTGGGAGGCACGAAGGAAGCGGCCATTGGGCTGCAGTTCGTGAACCACCGTGAGCTGAGCCGCCCGGACCTCGGCAAGGAAATCCTCCTGCAAGGTCGCTTCTACGAGGCCGAGATGGACTGGGACATGATCGTTGGGTACGACTTCATGATGGAGACGGACTCCGGCGTTCTCCCGGCCCAGGCCTCAATGACCCTGTACCAGGACGACCAGCTCTCGTGGCTTTCGTCACCTGAGCACCATGTGGAATGCCAATGGATCCACCCGGAATGCAATCAGCTCAAAGTAGCCGCGCTGGGGACTGAGCCAACTGGGCCAGCAAACCAGGAGTACGGCGTAATGCCGGAAGTGGCGAGCCTAGTGGTTGCGGACCTGGGAGCTTCGGATCTGGCCCTGGATGCGTTCTCTTCAGGAACCTCCACCCATCTTCGGGTTTGTGAGAAGTACTGGAGCGCCCAGGACTCCGCGTGGAAGAAGCACTGGGGTCCGCATCAGGGTTTCATGTGGATCCATTGCCCCCGATGGGACATTCCAAGGGCGGTAGCGAAGATTCGCAAGGACCGCTCCAAGGCAGTGCTGGTTGTTCCTATGGGATGCACCGAGGAGGAAAGCACCCGAGATTGGGTGGTCTCATTGACCAACATGACCTTAAACAAGGTCGTCCTACCGGCTGGAGAGATTGTCTATCAGGACGCTAAGGGACAGCCCATGCCACCCCAGAGATGGCCAACTGAATTCCACTATGTGGATGGGGGCCTTGAACAGGCCGACACCACGGACTTCGTGTGTGTCAACCGCATCATAGCGGAGCCATGGCGGCATTGCTTTGCGGTTTCCCCTGTTGACATCGGAGAATCGGAGGACCCCCTCACTGAAGAGGAGTTGGATCTGGTTCAGGGGTATATGGATCAGCCCTTTCACGACTGGGGAAGCCGGAGTGAGGGCAAGGGCCAGGACAAAGCCTGGTGGGAAGTGGACTCGATCGTCTCTGGTTCCTATGATGGGAATACTTTCGTAAAGAGGGTTCTGGACCACATGTGCAGCCAGGACGAGCCAATCGGAGGCAACCCACCCACCTACGGCGACCTGTTCCGGGGCAAGACCAGAGATGGCCCTTTGGGCCACCTCGGAAGACCACCTGAGCCGAAACCGAGTGGGGTCGCTACCCCTCAAGTAAGCTCAGTGGTCCAGGTGCCCGGAAAAGCCAAGGCGGAGTCCAATGATTGCCCCAAGATCCAGGCATTGAGGGCCAGGCTGAAGCAGAAGTATGGGAACACCTCCTTCAGCGGAAGACCTGTATTTCCCCCACCGGTGCGTGGACCGTATGGCGAGGCCAAGATACGACTGAAGCAGGAGCCCCGTGTGTATCGACACCGGGAGTTTGCCCTGAGGGGTGAGAGGAAGGAGGCCATGGAGAAGATCCTCGGTGACTTCATCGAGAGAGGCTGGCTTGAGCCGTGCCACTCCGAGTGGGCCTCCCCATGCTTCGTCGTCCCCAAGAAGGTGGCCGGTGAGTGGCGGCTCGTGGTCGACTACCGCGGCCTAAACGCCCAAACGCAGCATGACAGCTATACGCTGCCCCTCATTGAGGACATGCTGCAAAAACAACACCGGCGGAGGATCTTCACGGTGATTGACCTAAAACATGGTTATCATCAGATGCCTCTCGCCGAGGAGTCCCGTGCCTGCACAGCCATGAGCACCACACTTGGACCTCTCAAGTGGAAGGTGATGCCCATGGGCGTTACCAACGGCAATGCGGCTTTTCAGCGGATGCTGGAGAACCTGCTTGAGCCGGTGCGTGACTGTGCGGACCCCTTCATGGACGACGTGATCATCGCGTCCGGGGACCCCAATATGAGCTATGGGGAGCTCCTGGAGGCACATGAGAGGGACGTCACCCGAGTGCTGGACCTTCTGGTTCGGCACAAACTCACGGGCAGCAGTGACAAGGCCACCATTGCGGTAAGCGAGGTGGTCTTCGCTGGCCACGTAGTTGGGAACGGGCAGCAGAAGCCCATACCTGGCAAGGTGGCTGCGATTGAGCACTGGGAAAAGCCCAAAACAGTCTCTGAGCTACGGGCGTACTTGGGGTTCTGCAACTACTACTCGGGGTATATCAAGATGTATGCTGAGTATGCAGCCCCCATGACGACCATGCTCAAGGGCAACCGAGAGGAGACCAAGAAGGGGTCCAAGAAGGCTCTGGTCTGGAATGCTGAGTCCCACCGTGCCTTTGAGGGGATGAAGCAGGCGCTGCTATCCGCAGTGGGTCTGCACCTCGTGGATCCTGACTGAGGGTTCGTCCTGCGCACCGATGCTTCCGACTACGCCGTTGGCGCTGTGTTGGAACAAGTGCTTGACGATGGGAGGCACGTGCCAGTGGCCTTCTGGAGCCGAGTCCTGGCGGAAGGCCAGAGACGGACGTGGACGCCCCGAGAAAAGGAGGCGTATGCCATCGTCATGGCTCTCAGGAAATGGGCTGGGTACATAGCCCTCCATCCCGTCACCGTCTGCACCGACTATCAGAGTCTGCAGTTGTGGCACAAAGAGCACGTGGACACCCCCTCTGGTCCCGCCTCCCGACGGGCAAGATGGCATGAGACCTTGGCCAAGTTCGACCTCACGGTTGTGTATGTTCCTGGCAAGGACAACACCGTGGCGGACTGTCTCAGTAGATGGGCCTATCCCGCCAGCAAGGGCATGACAGACGTGTCTGCCCATGGCGATGAGGCTGAGACGGCTGAAGCCAATAGGATCATAGAAATGGAGCGCCTGATGGAGGAGGAGGGTGTTAAATGCTTCGTCGTCATGGCTGCGGATGCCCCCCTCGGAACGAGGATGGGCAGAGCGGTCAGAGTACTCGCCCCTGATGGAGCTGAGTCCGACAAGCACCTCTTCCCTGAATCTTGCCTCCAGGACGACTGGACCGACGACTACGCTAAGTCTGAGGCCTTTGAGGCCGAATATAGGGCTGTGACCGACCCTGATGAGGGGCAGAAGTGGCCAAAGGGGCTGACTGAGGAAGATGGCAAGCTCTACCGGAATGGTAAGCTGCTGGTCCCAGAGTCCCGAGTGCTCGAGCTGTGTGAGGCTTGGCACCACCACATGATGCACCCAGAAGTCAAGAAGCAAGCCCTGGACATGCAGCGCCGGTTTGAGATCGACCAGATCGGTCTCTACACCGCCATCAAGAAGGTCAGGAAGGGTTGCTCGGTCTGTCAGGCCTGCAATCCGGATAACCGGAACGTCAAGGGGGAAGCCCAATGGACTCCGCTGCCTGACCAGCCCATGGAGAGCGTGGCCATGGACGTCTTCTCCATGCCCGAAGTTCACATTGGCAAGGAGACCTTTGACTGTGTGGTCCTTTGTGTGGACCGCCACAGCGGCTACGTAGTAGCCGTTCCGGCACGCAAAAAGGGGTTGCTTGCCAAGGAAGTGGCAGTCATAATGATTCGTCATTGGCTGACCGTCTTTGACATTCCCCGCACCATTTGCAGTGACCAAGGGCCCCAGTCTACTGGTGGCTGGTTCAAGGCCATGTGTTCCCTCATGGGAATACGTCATGCCAAGAGCGTCGCCTATCTCAGCCGGTCCAATGGCCGGGCTGAAGTGGCTGGAAGGCAGCTGTTCGAGAAGCTGCGCAAGATTCACATCACCAATCCACGTCTGAACTGGTTTGAGGAGATGTGGCCCGCTCTGAAGGCCCATCATGACACCCCCACTCCGGGTGGTTTGTCCCCTCACCAGATTCTGTTCGGCAGGGACCCCCTTGGTCGGGGACTTCCCTTGTCTGGTGATGGTATGGCCACGGACGCCAAGGAATTCTTTGCGCGGCAAGAGGCAACGGCGCGGGACATCCGCCAGCAGCTCGAGAAGGAGCATGCTGAGCGTCAGAAGTCCGCCCCGAGCTCGACGGCGCGGAAGTTCAGGGTGGGAGACCCGGTGTGGGTGATCAGACCCCGCCCTATGGGCACCCACCGCACCAAAACCTGGTTCACACCCGGAGAGGTGGTCCGCAGGATTGGTGAGGACACCTACCGCGTCAAGGTGGGTCACGGACAGTTCCGGGAGCGCCACGAGAGTCAACTCCGTGTGCGGGAACCCGACCTCCGTGGCCAACATGTGTCCCTGGATTATGCCGCACATGAGACTGATTCGGACGACGACTATGCTGAGCAGGACGACTATACCGTCAAGAAGATCCTGGCCGAACGTCCGAACGCCTCGGCACCCGGAGGCCTGGAGTTCAAGGTTCGTTGGCGAGGCTATGGGCGGTCCCACAACAACTGGGAACCCGTCTCCTCGTTCGTGCCGCGGATTAATACCCCCTTCATGGACTACATCTGCAAGCACAAGACCAAGATCCACGTCTCAGACTTGGCAGCACTCACCCGGGCGATTGCAGCCAGGGGCGCCTGATCACCGCCCTGAGCTCTCCTCTGATGCATTTTGAGCGCTTGTTAGGTCGACGGATCGTCCCTTACTTGCTTGCTCTCTTCCGTCTTCCGGTGACCTGCCATCAGAGTGGCCACATACGCCCCCTGCTGAATCCAGGGGAGGATGGCCCCTCTCTTCCACTCCTATTCGTCACTCCTCGCCTGCTGAATCCTTGGGAAACCAGGCAGGGCGACTGACCTTGACATTTCCTGAGCTCTTAGGGCCTTGAAGCCCGTACGACGTTGCGCAACGGATGCCGCTGTCATCGGCATTGCAATTTTTGGGTGTGTGGTCTGGTCCCATGGCACTTGCCGGATCCAGACCAGTCTACGTGTGTCTGCAGACTATATATGGCCTGAACTCAGGCGTTTTCCTGTCCACCCTCCTGCATATGCCTTATCCTAACCGGGGCGTGGTTTGGCGCTCTATCCAGAGTGTGTTTACACGCCTATTTACCCCGTTCATTGCTTGCTTTTCTGCCCCCCAGGATATGTTCATCTGTATGTTAAGTGTTATCAGCCCATCACCGAAACATGGACTGTTTTTTTCCCCCGAAGGGATGCGAATCGGAATACGAAGGCGCCCTGAGTCGCCGTGTACATGCTCTTACATAAGGTCCAGCCTGGACCAGTACCTAAGTACAGATTCTTCTGTTTGAGTGCCCGTGATACCGTGTGCCCTAGTGGCTGTGATGTGCTGAGATCCTGATGGCGCCAGGCGGGAAGCCCAGTTGCCTGACTACACTCCCAGTGGTCCGCCGCTGTAAGTCCCAGTGTGAGCCTACCGACTCGCAGACGCACTTGCAGTCGGGTGGCGACCTCCGGTGTCCTGACCTCGGTCAGTCTGCCTGGGAAACTGGTGGTTTAAAGAGTCGACGCCTCCGCCCAGACTGCATGGGGACTCCCCCACGCATGGCCTTCGTGGTAATGGGGCGAGGGAAAAGACGGCCTTGATGCCCGATCCTTTATGGAGGAGCTCGTTCGGCTTTACCACTCTGGACTCACGTCGTGGATATGGACATGGTGCGCCCAAGGAAGGACCCGTGGGGACTCTCCCCCAGACTGCGGCCTTGGGAAGCCTTGGGTAGCCTGATGGATCTTTGTGGTCGCTTTTGACCTGTGGGACCACCTCGGTCGTCGTGTGACGCCTATGTTGGCCGTGTATGCCACTGCCACTGTGGTAGTGACCGTCGCAGCCGGCACCCGGTGCGCCTGGTACGGGTTGACGGGTCCTTTGGATGCCGAACAATCACCGCCAGGACCCGGCATTTGATACTTGATACTATACTTGCAGTTACTAACAGCTACAGCAGCGTACCTGTCTTACTGTGGGATTGACTGGGCAGCCTAACCCGCAAATCGGCCTGAAGTGAGGATGTGACACCCCCCCCCCCCCCCCTTCAGGGGATGGTCCTGGGTACCCGCTGCCATGCTTGGGTGTTATAAAGCCCCCCCCAGGGTTTGCTCTAAGGAGGGGGGTGAAGCGGTACCCAGAACCTATGGCCCATGGCCCGGAGGCCTGTGAGCCGTCACACCCGTTATGGCCCATGGCCCGGAGGCCTGTGAGCCGTCACACCCGTTATGGCCCATGGCCCGGAGGCCTGTGAGCCGTCACACCCGTGCGGAAGCCGTTGACACCGGCTGTCAGCGGGATGTCCCTGTTCTCTAACCCGCGAAATCTGGAATCCGATTTCTAGCCATTAAGTCGATGTGGAATTACCATAATTTTACTGTCTTGGTCGATTTGCGGTTAGAAATCGGTGAAATACCCGATTTCTACCGCGATTTCTAATTGTCGTGAAATCGCCGCCTGACGTCGCCTGTTCCGTGCACTGCATTAGATTATTCTGTAGAACGATCTTTTTGGAATTCAAGACTGAAACACTCTTCGAGTGATCCGCAATTTTTTTCTTGATAAAACGCATCGCGTCCCAGATTTTTCCCAGAAAATCTGGGCGTCCGAAGGCGCTTTGAACCCCCAAGTGAAATAACAAGGGTTACGAGCGTTCAAGCGCCCAAGGGCGAATTAACGTGCCTCATAGGCACTGTGTATGACGTTTTGCCCCCCATAGTCATAGGATGAGGCCAAAGGATCCCAACTCCATAGGCCCAAAGGGTTATTTATTTTGAGTGTTTTCCAAGAAATGGGCAATCTCACGTGCTTGGCGTCCAAGTACGTGTAGAAGTATGTTGAGTTGGCGTTTTCTCCCTCTTTGATTGCCTCTACATCCGGGGCACATCACTTGTCTTCCCCGGATAGTGCATATATGATCTCCATATATATATTGGCAACATATTTTGCGTGCATGCTAAAATTCGGCTTTCCGAAAGGAGGTCGATTTTCGACCAAAGCACTTGCATGCGTGTTAAGGGACCAAAGTTACTCTAGAATATAGGCATACTTTGATTCTAGGCCACTAGGTTGGGTGTAGAAGGCGAGGGTAGGGTTGTATGCCATATTTGGTGTCATATCACGTGCCCATTTGGCGCTCGCACCGTTCGAAGACTAACCCGCCAATGGACCCCATATCGCACGAGGCCCTTCATTATACTCCCAACCAACACTCGCAAGCCTAACTTTCGTGAAGGGACGCTTGTGGAGCGCTCCCGAAGCGATGCGCTGCGAGCAAGGTGTGTTTTTTGCAATATTCCATATTTGCATGTGCCCACTTGGGAGGCAGCGCGCGCGGCCTTCCAAAGCGCCCCAAGTGGAGCACATATGTGGAATCGAAGTCATTGGTATCCAGTCATTGTGTTTAGAAGGATTGGTCGATTACTCAATCCAAGCCGAAGATATTATAATATATTTGTGTAGTTTTCAAGGCACTTTTGCGTGTTTTTTCGCCAATATTGCTGTTTTTTGCCCGTCATGATGTCAAGTGGCTACCGTGTATCTCCAGGTTGCGCTCAATTGACATCATGACCCAAGTATGTTATGAGGGTACACAATTCCGTGCCCAACATATCTTGGACCCGGCGAACAAATCCCCTTGGGCTTGGCATACCGTGGCCCCCATGTTGGCAATTTGGGACGATCCCAAATCATGGGCTCACTTGGCGACCCTGCCATTCCCAAAACCGGAGGGGTTTGGGCGACGCCCAAAAGATATGTTGGAAGCATATGACTTGATACCAATCCTATGGCACACTCCGGTCCAAGTCGGGCATGTGCCTCATTTGCCCCAACCATGAGTGTGCGCATTTTCGGCCATTTTGAGCAATTTTCCACATTTTCTGCCCGCCGTGCACCATGTTCAGCCCACTCGTGCACGCCGGACGCATGGACCAATGGAGCATATATGACATGGGTGTTATGGATATTGGTCAACATGGTTCGCACACCACGTGGGCGAAGCGGAGCAACCTTCGTCAAGGTGCTAGCCCAAGGTGAGTGTGGACGATTTTGCCATTTTTGCAATTGTGGACCCAATTTTGATTGTCACCACGCCGAGTGGCATGGAGATCTTTGGGAGCTAAGTGCATGGGAGTCTTTGTTGGACTCCCGGTGGATCGCATATGGAATTGCGGATCCGATCTCCAAGCAGGTGTGGAGATATACCATTGGGGGTACCCCGGATTTTGGCTCATTTTGAGCAGCCAAAATGACCCCCTTTTGGGACCCCAATTTCACCCCCCCCCCCGTGCGGTCAATTGGCGGCCCCATATCTCTATGCCCACAAGGAGCCCGGACCCAATTCCAGGTTGTGCACTCAAATATAGGTCCTAGGTCCTGCCTACTATCCTGTGAGCCATTGGCCTTGCCCTGGCCGGGCGAGCCACGCGTGGGAATGACGCCAATTCTGGTGATTTTGGCATCATGACCCCACTTGATGAACCCGTGGTGCGCTGATGCCGGGACCTCAGAGGGAACCAGGTTGGGTGAGGGCTCCAGGGATTTCGTACTTGAAGGGCACAGGGTCTGTTGCCTCGTCCCTACCTCTGGCGAGTCCGAACGAGGGGTCAATTTTGGAGTTTTTTCGGAGCTAATATCAGTTTAGGCTGAAACAGCCCATTTTCAGCTACCAACTCCTAGGGGATAATGGCGGGGCCTTATCTCTGGCTCAGATGGGGGGTTGGGACCTGCTGTTAAAGGAGCATAGGGAGCCACTGTCGGTTGGCCTTGGAGCCACTTGGTTCCCAAGAACTCGCCTGTGGCTGGGCGGGACACCCTCCCCTACTGGCAGGGTTTCAGGGTCCGGACTGAGCAGGGCATGGGTTGTGTTTGAGCCCCCGCCCCTGTCAGCCACTGACAGGGTCGGACCTGGGATTGGGACATGAGTTGGAACTGAGTGTCTATTGTCCTGTGATGCCCTTACCCCAGTCCAGTCTCAACCCCATGTGTACATATCCTGATGTGTTGCTGTACATACTTTTGTTCCCTTGTTTCAGAGTGGCAAGGATCCTGAAACGCTTTGTCACATGACACGAGCGTGATGATACCCCTGTGAGCGCAGTGCTTTGCCTGCCTGCTTGCTTGCGCGTGTCCACCGCAGCGTCCCGTGGCCAGGCCCCCCACGGGAACGCGTCACCAGCATGTTTCATCTGCAGGCATGCAAATAGAACACTGTTGTGTTCTATGACTTACGAAGATGCAGAATGAACTACCATGAAAAAAGGTCATAAACCTGCCCTTTTGTGCTCGCAGGGACACTCAGGGAAACGTGGACGAGGAGACTGGAGAAATTTTGCAGCGAGGTTTTGAAGAGCAGGAATCACGTGATAGGAAAGAGAGACAAGAACGAGTCCACTCACAGTGGCACGCGCGCCTCGTAAAACGACTGGCCAGGGGTAAGCAGTTGTTGTGCCTCATTTTCGGTCGATGGCCCCTGAGCCACAGGTATGATGTGGACCAATGGCAGTGGCATGGGTCAATGAAGAAATTGCATGTGAGTGGGTCCTGCGGGTTTTCAAGCCGTTCTTGCAGTCCATCAACCCACCTATGATTTTAGCAGCTGTTTTTTCCCAAAACTAAAAAAGTCAGCAAAAAGAGGTTTTTCGCGGGAAACAACCTATTTTGTTGGCATCTACGGCCCCAAAATAGGGGGGGGGGGTTTCTCCTACCCTGGTTTTGTTCAAAAACATCAAAAACCCTGATATTTGGCCTATTTTGGGGTATTTTTGCCTGCTCCGGGCTGGTCTTGGAGAACAGTGCTGCACACTAGTGTACCTGCCTATAGAGAATTTTCGGCAAAAAAATCCCGTTTTCTTTGGATTCTCTGGCCCCAAAATAGGGATGGGGGGGGTCCTCCCACCCGAGCTTTCTCCCGAACCATCAAAAACCCTGGAATTCAGCCTATTTTGGAGTATTTTTGTCTGCTCTGGGGTGGTGTTGCAGAACAGTGCTGCACACCAGTGTACCTGCCTATAGGGATGAAAAAACCATGAACACAGGTTTGATACCCAAAAAGACTAAAAGAAACCTTTTTCTTGAATTATACACCCCCAAAATAGGAGAGGGGGGTTCCTCCTACCCGATTGTTCTCCAAAAATATCGAAAACCCTCAAATCTGGACGCCGCATCCTAAACCGCGCCAACGGGACAAATTAAATTCTATCGAAGAATGGCAATGTTTTCACCAAAAATGGCATTATTTCGCAAATGTAATCATATCATTTGCAAATCTCATAAATACTTGCTATTTAACTTCCCTAGCGGTGTGAATTTTGTACATTTCTCATGAAAATTCCGGCGGCATGTGGTCAAATCATTCAACTTCATGTCAAATTGCAGATTGTGCACATTGCTGATTTTTTGGCCAAATCTGCACAAATATGGCAATGTGGCCGTGAAACAGTTGTGAAATGGCTACATGGCATGGAACACGTCAAATCTTCGTCGTTCATCCTATTCTTATGCACATACTATCATATTGAATGTAGCACCTATCATACAAACGCTTACAATAACAACCTAAGCCCCAAGCATGTGTGTGTACGGTGATAGGCACGCAAAAACCTACCTATGAACCATATGGAAATGGACCACAAACGGTGCAAAATAGGGCCAAAAACACCTCAAATGTTCATCGTTCATCCCATTCTCTTGTACATACTATCATATTGTATGTAGTTCTTATCATTCAAATGCATACAATACCAACCCAAGCCCCAAACATGTGTGTGGATGGTGATAGATGATCAAAACCCTACCTATGAACCATATGGATATTGGACCACAAACGGTGCAAAATAGGGCCAAAAACACCTCGAATGTTCATCGTTCATCCCATTCTTATGCACATACTATCATATTATATGTAGCACCTATCATACAAATGCTTACAATAACAACCTAAGCCCCAAGCATGCGTGTGTACGGTGATAGGCACGCAAAAACCTACCTATGAACCATATGGAAATGGACCACAAACAGTGCAAAAAGGGGCCAAAAATACCTCAAATGTTCATCGTTCATCCCATTCTTATGCACATACTATCATATTTTATGTAGTCCTTATCATTCAAATGCATACAATACCAACCCAAGCCCCAAACATGTGTGTGGACGGTGATAGCTGATCAAAACCCTACCTATGAACCATATGGATATTGGGCCCCATGGTGCATGAGAAAGGGATGAGTAGCCTACAATAAAGGCAAAACGCCGAGAAGGATCAGAACACAATAAGCACAACCCAGTGACTCAAGAGTCAGGCCAAGCAACTGCACGAAAGCCGGATGGGAGATTCTGCGAAACCACAAAGAAGTACGAAGTCCAGCCTGGCGAGTACCGAGGTTCACCGAACTGCCGCAGCAGACCTCCAACAAAAGCGAAACTTGTTCAAGCCAAGTTCCTCAACACAAGAAAACATGATTTAATACTGCCCAAGAACACATGGACCTACCCTGCGGACCCCCCACCACCGCCAACTGAGGCCGAAGATGGAAGTGAACCTTGCTGCAGCGACGAAACATTTTTTTGGTCGCAAGATCCAAATGAATTTACAGAATCACCGCCGAACCACCTGGACGAAGAAAATGTGATTCAGGCCCTGTTTGGCGTCCACTCGGCAGAGTCAAGTGCACCGCCCAGTCTACAATCCGATTCCACACACGACGAAGATGAGCAGGTGCCGTCATTACGACCGCACCAAGACGATGCTGACACAACCGTTCGTTTCACTGGTCAACCAAACACTTCACTGCAAGCACCTGCGAGGGAACCCAAGTATGTCAAGTTGATACTCGACATCTTTCACCAGCCTGACGCTTGGAGACCAGCTGCAACCCTTCCTGCATTGCTAGGGTGTGCAGTGCATCCGGATACACAGATTCAGATCTTTGGTGTGCATATTCCCAAAAACGAAATGCTCTCTGAGTTGCCCGAAGCCCTACGTCAGCAACGAGTGTCGCTTAGACAACGGAGTAACCACAGCTTACATCGATTGCAGTTGGAAGTCACCCTGGTATGGAACATCATCAACGACTACGTGGGGTTGGAGCAAAAGCACCGGCAACTGGAGAAAGTCAACACCAATGAAGCAGCGATGTTCTTTCAAGAATGCATTATGGATTTAACAAAACCAGCGCTTTGTTTATTTAAATGGCGCTTAAGCGCACATCTTCTTCTGTTGGAGAAAATGTTTATCTATCAGTGCCATGCACTGCTATTGGATGAAGAGACCAAGGCACAGCTCTCGCTACTGTTTAGCTAAGCAGCGTCTCGTGAGCAACAGCCTCTTCTTGAGTCACCTAAGTGCCTCAGTGGCAAGCCCTGATGGCTAAGCCCAGTCACTGCCGTCCCTTTCTCTTTATGCCTCCTCCCAAACTACCTTTTTCTATTTTTCTTTTGTAGTCGAGCTGTCCATAAGCTCACACATCGTGGTATGGCTCCACCATTGTTGACCATGACATGAATTCATCGAACTGCACTCACGTCTGCTTTATTCCATTTGACTCTAAGTCATTGATGCGCAGTTTTGCTCGTGACTGAGTAATGCACACATGCGTCTGTGTGTGTGCCCAAAGGCTTACATACATTACACAACAGCTCTACAGGCAACCAACATATGTAGGTCACTGACTACTGATAAACACACAGAACAAACTCACACACCAGTTGACACACGCAGATGACATTTACAGACGGCATTACACACAATGCCCATCTAAACATACAGCTCACACAATACAGCACACATCAAGCTCTCATCTTTCCATCAATATTCAACAACCATTCAATGTTTTTAAACACTTCCGTCCAAATCATCTACCTTCTTCTGGCTTCAGCTTTTCCTTTTTTCTAGCAGTGTTTTTGCAAAACCTCTGCTACCTGGCACCCACTGAGATTTTATTTTATTTTGTTTAATTTTTGTGTCTGAAGGTTCACACTCCGCCCAGAGCCCTTTGCAAACCCGCTGAGGTGTAGCCAGGAGGAGTGACAGGGCCCAGGTAACTGGCCCTGTACTTACTTCAGAACCAAGTTTAATGTAATGTAACATAGGACCACAGTGTATCGCGCTGGGCCAGTGGATTAGCCACAGTGGGGCATTTGCAGCCGCAATTACCCATGTGTGGTCACCATCATGCCCCCTACACTCCCACGTGGAGCCCAATGTGAACCACATGAACCCTGAAGGAGTTGACATGTCTTAAAAAAATAAAGGCAAAACATCGCTTGTCATGTAGGCTTCTACCAATGGTGAGAACAGCTTTTTCATATGTCACCTCTATACCACCTCGTACAGCCCTGTAAGGCCCTCTACATGGCCTCCGTAGACCCTAGAACCATGAAACAAAGTGGTTTTTGGCTAGAAAAGTGTCAATTTCTCAAAATCTGTGCCTGCCAATCTGGATTTTTTTTTGGGTCAGCAGCAAGGTATTGATCTCGGTAACACGCTCATGCCTTTACTTTGCTTCCAACTGTGCAAAAAAGTGGGCTTTTTGGCGATTTTCTGTTGCGCACGGCGGTCGGGAATCTGAAACTCGCGTACGCGGCAGTTGTTGACAGTTGATCTGCGGCTCCAGCTCCAGCGACAGCATAATTTTGTTAAAAATTTGAGAAAACACAAAAACAACAGTACTACTGTGTACGGTTTGATATCGCGGTTCTGAAAATGCATGATTTTGAATTTTGGGAAAAATCCGCTGCTAAAATCATACGTGCAACGAGAGGAGGTTTGCCTGTTTTCCGACAACTTGTCAGCACAGACCACTGCACGATTCAGGCGCCTCCTGCGGCATAAGTGCAAGACAAAGCAGCACTTAGAACCAGCAGAATGCACTGATGAGATTGCTGTGATTGATGCAGGGGTGGGAAGAATGTGTAAGAATCACATGCACAGGGCATATGATGAGTGGTTGGAGGAGGAGGATAACAATGATCGTATAGTCAATGGACAGGTCCCTGTTTCAGAAAAAAGGATTTTGTTGACAAAGTGGTTGGGCAATGCTTGGGACCAAGTGTGTGCAAAGATGGATTTTGACAGGTTGGCCCTGAAAACTGGTTCAGGCTTGGCAAAAGACCTCTCCAACCAAAAGGACATTAAGCTCCAAGGTTTGGAGGAGGAGTACACTTTCAGCTTGGATGATGGTGGTGATGTTCCATCTGAAACTGATTCGGAGCAGGAAGATGAAGAGGAGGAAGATGAAGAGGAAGATGATGATGCAAATGAAGAGGAAGGCGGTGATGATGAGAATGAGGTGGATGAGGTTGATTCGGATGGGGCATCGGAAGGTTCCGAGGTGCTCGGGCCCGTGAATGTTGACCAACAAGGGCATTTCGTGAAGCCCGCATGGGCTGCGATCCTCCCCCAACCCCCCGAGGACATGGCAATGCACAACTTGAAAAAACTTAAGTTGTGCATTGCACTGGATTACGGCCGCGAAGTGGGGTGGGAAAACGGCCGTTTTTCAAAGTTTTACCACACGGGCACCAACAAGGGTGAATATGTCCTGAATTTTGAGGGAGTGTTGTGGTACCAAGTATTGCCTCCCTTGGAGGAATATGGGCCAAAGGGGAAATGGGTGCTGTCGCAAGGCACTCCCCCTTGAGGACGAAACGCACAAGAGTTCGAAGTTCTTGGACATACATGTGTTGGCAATTTCTTGCATGTGCATGTAGCATGTGTTGGCATTTTTTTGCATGTGAATGTCGCATGAAAAAAGGAGCATGGTACCTCCGCCCTTGAGGTGGTACGGGTGACCTTCTTGTTTCATGCACATGCTAGGCTGATAAAATCATGGAATACGGGCGAAATTCCTAGGCTGCAAATATTCTTATAATTTTTGGATTTTTTGTAGCGTGCATATTCTTATAATCATATTCTTCCTGGAGCAGTGGCACTGTAGTACTTAAGGTCGACACTGAAGTGGCGAAGGATAGACGCCACCATGGAGTCGCGCATTCTTACGCATGTGTCATCATCTTGGACTGGGTAGGAAGCCATGTGAACGACGGCGAGTTGAGGTTTGAGGTTTGAGGTTTGATTTTGCGGGTACTAGACGCCTTTCGGCCCCGGGGGGCCACCTGGTGGGGCCAGGTGATATCCTCCCCACCGGGACCTAGTGGGGGACCCTTCATGACACACCTCCTGCCTGGTGGCGGAGTCCCCCGGGTTCACGGTGCTCGGAGCCCTGTCCCTCCCCGGCTTCCCCATTTCGCCACTCACCCGTCAGTGCATCGCTTAGCAGCCGTAGCTGCAAGCGCTTACCCACCGCGTCGCCCCCCTAATGCGTGGTCGCCCGGGGCGCCGGCGCCGCCGGGCCCGTGCTACTGGCTTGTCGCCAGAGGGACCCCCGTGGGCTGGCGCGGAGGCTGCCTAGCCGTGGGGCTGATGCGTGGCGCGGTGCGCCACTACTGCCTTGGCGGGTGCAGTGCCCTGGTCGTGTGTGCGCGGCGCTGGCGGCCGGTTCGGGGGGCTGGGGCCGGTGCCGGGTGTCGTGTCTTCCCCGTTTCCCCCTTCTCGCCCCGCGTTTCCCGCGCTGTGTGTGCCGGGCCATCCCGTCCGGGTGTCCCTTACCCTCGCTCGCTGGTACACCATTCCATGCGGTCTGTGGGTTCCGCGGGCTTGGTCCGGTTGCCCTTGGGGTATTGCCCGCGTGTCCTTTGTGTGTGTGTGCGCGCTCGCGCTCTCGCAGCTTCCACGCCCGCCCCCCTCCCCTGGGTGGTGTGGCGCGCGCACCTCTCGCGGTCCCGGTGCTGGGCGCTGGTAGGGCCGTTCCACGCATCCCGTGCCCCTCAGTGTGTCCTGCCTCGGTCCCGTGCTCCGTTTGGCTTGCTTGTGGGGGGGGCGGCCCGGTCCCGTTTCCCCCCTACCTGGCTTGGGGCTGTGCGCTCCCCCGGGGTGGGTCTGCGCGTCTGGGGCGTTCCTGCGCCGGGGGGTGGGGTGGGGGGGGGGGGGGCGGCCTGCGCGCCGTTCCCCCCGACGGTGCAGCCGGGGGGGCCAGTGAGACGGGGGGTCGCCTTGCCTCGGTCCGTCCCTCTACCTTCCCTGGGCAGGCAACAAAGTGGGTGTCTTTGGCGTCGCTCTGGCCATGGAGGGCGTGGCCCCCATACCGCTCCTGTTCATGCTCGCTTGCTGTCCCCGGTCGCGGTCCGCTGGCGTCCTTGTGTGCTGGCGCGGGTTTGCTTGTTCATTGCGGTTCCTGCGGGAGCAGGCGGCTGGGGGCGTGGAGGCAGGCCCTGCTGCGGCCCCCCTCCCGGACGCCGCGGTCCTGCGGTGGGGGGGCAAGACCGTCCTCTCTGCCTTGGGGGGGGTGGGGGGCCGGCGTCCCCATGGCCCGCGGGTCGGTCGGGGGTCGGTGGTGGGGTCGGCCGGGGGGGGTCGCGCCATGGTTCCCCACCTCCCCCCTCCGGGGGGGGCGGCCTGTGGCCCTCCGCCCAGTCCCCCCTCCGTCGCTGGCGCATCCCCCCCAGGTGTACGCATTCGGCCGGGGTCGTGGGGCAGCCCCGGGCGCCGGGTGCGGCCTGCCGCCGGCGGGTCAGCCCGGCAGGGGGGGGGGTCGCTCTGCCTCGGTTCGTCCCTCTGCCTTCCCCGGGCGGGCAACAAAGCGGGCGTCATTGGCGGCGCCCAGGTCATTGGGGGTGTGGCCCCCCATACTGCTCCGGTTCGTTGTCGCGTGCCGCCCCCGGGCGTATTCCGTGTGTCGTCCTTGTGCGCTGGCGCGGGCTCGCCCGCCTGTCGCGGCCCCCGCGGGAGCAGGCGGCAGGGGGCGTGGGGGCGCGCGGCGTGCGGGCCAAGCTGCGTCCCCCTCCGGGCGCCGCGGCCCCTTCGGCAGGAGGGGTGGCGTCCCTTCGGCCTCGGGGGGGTGGAGGGACGGGGCCCCTGTGGCCTGCAGGCCAGAGGGGGGAGTGGGGGGGAGAGGGGAGGGGGGGCCGCGCCGTGGTTCCCCAACCCCCTGCCCTGGGGGGCCCCGCCCGTGGCCCCCGGCCCAGTCCCCCATCTTCTCCGGCGCACCCCCCCTGGGTATATATGTTCAGCCAGGGTTGCCGGGCAGCCCCGGGCGCCGGGCGCGGCCTGGTCGGCCGTCGGTGGGTCAGCCTGGCGGGGGGGGGGGGGCGCTGCCAGTGCGCCGTACCCCCGGGGGCTCGCCCGGGGAGCTCCGCGGGGTGGGGGGCGGGGAGGTCTCATTGCCGCGGTCTGTTCCCCCGCCTACCCCGGGCAGGCACCAAGGCGAGTCGCTTCGTCCGCGCCCATGCTGCATTCCTGG
Source organism: Eutreptiella sp. 'Long Island Sound 2002' (assembly GCA_964036045.1). Lineage (NCBI taxonomy): Eukaryota > Euglenozoa > Euglenophyceae > Eutreptiales > Eutreptiaceae > Eutreptiella > Eutreptiella sp. 'Long Island Sound 2002'. The sequence goes on from OZ038381.1 coordinate 4,459,871, forward strand.
GTGTCGCCGTTGCGCTCCGGCCCACGGGGTGCCCTCGAGCGCTGGCGCAGAGCTGCCAGTAGTTAGCGGGCACTGCGGGAGTGAGTGGGCGGCCGATTGGGGCTGTGGCGTCCCCCCCCCTGGGTGCCCCGGCCCTTTCGGGGGGGCTGCGGGGTTGCCGCCTCCCTGACCGGCCTCCGGCCGTCCGCGGGCCGGGTTGGGGGGGGGAAAGGGGGGGGGAGGGGGGGGAGGAGGGGGGGTTCCCCGCAGTCCCCCCCTGGTCCCCTGGCATCGCCCCCCGGCGGTCGCGGAGGGGCGGCCTGGTGGTTCCGGTCCCGTGGGGCTCGCTGCTGACGGGGGGGGCGCACCCTTCCCCCGCCCCCCTTCACCCTTTTGGTGCCAGACCCTCGTGCAGGCCTTCGCCCGGGCCCCCTGCTCTCCTCGCCCGGGGGGGGGCAGAATGCTGGGGGCGTCGGCTCGGGTCAGCGGTCAGCGGTTAGTGGGCTGCGGGGCAGTGGGCCTCCCCCCGCGCTCGTTGCCCCCACCCTCTCCCCTACTGGAGGTGGTGAGCGCCCCTCCGCCGCGTCGTACGGTGGGGGGGGCGGGGGTCGCGCTCCAGGTCGGGGGGCCCGGCCCCGCTGGGGGGGGCGTCCCACGGCACTGTCCCCTCCCCACCCCCTCGCGCTCATCGCCTGTTCCGGCGGGGCGCGGCCGTCACCTGCGTCCTCGCTTGCGTGGGGGCTGGGGCTGCGGCGGCGGCAGGTCCACCGGCGGTAGCGTTTGGGTGAGGGCGTTGCGCAAGGCCCGGGGGAGCCAGTTGTTGGCATCCGCATCCGTGATGCGGAGCACGGCCCCCCCCTCCAGGAAAGCCGGCCTCGTCGGCTCCCTGTCGGGCCACGCCGCCCGAATCGCCGCCCCGAGGACCCTCTTGTGGTCCTCTGGGGCCGCCCACCCCCCCGGAGGCACCTCCTGGTTCCCCCCGTCCCTCCGGAGGAGCACGGCATCGAAGGGCCGGTTCCTCATCCCCCTGGTGGTCCCTGAGCAGGCCCAGCTCAGCCACCCGTACACCTCCACCACCAGGGGGAGAGCCTCACCCCCCAGGGGGTCTGGGACCGCGTCCCAGTCCCGGTCCCAGGGCTGGGCCCCCTCTGCCTCCCGCGCCGGCTCCCCCTGCGGCCCCTGTGCCTGCGGCGCCGGCGCCGCGCCACGCCCCCCCGCCGCCGGGGCAGCGGCCATCCGCGCCGGCTCCGCCCTCGGCGCGGGGGGGGCTTGCTGGTGCTGGGGTCGGGGGGGTTGGGGGGGGATGAGGTCTCCAGCGTCAGTGTCGATGTTGTAGAGGTGGGCGTGGTGGTGGTGGTGGTCGTGGGTGTGGTGCGCCGGCATTTGTTGGATGCCGGGGGGGGATGCACCGCACCGGTTGCACGTCCGGCTGCGGGGGCGCCCCGCCCCCCGTCCCCCTCCCTGCGCCCCGCCCCCCCCCCACGGCTCCCGTGCCCCGTCCTGTCTGTCCCCGGGGGCCCACGGCGCCCTTGCCCTTGCCCTTGGGTCCCTTCCCGGCCCCCATGCCTTTGTCTCCCTGTCCACGCCGTGGGTCCCGCCCACTGTCAGCTGCGCCCTGGCCCGCACGGCCAGCGCCCGTATTCTTCCCGTGCCCCTGCCCATGCCCTTGGCTGCGCCCACGCTCGCCAACCGCGCCCCGCTCCACTCCATGCGCTCCGTGGCCGCCCGCCTTGGCGCCCTGCTCGCGCCCCTGCGTGTCCTTCCCGTGCCCTTGCCCTTTCCCTGCCCCTTGTCCCGCGTCGTGCCGTCTGCTGCCCGTGCCCCGTCCCTCTCTGCTGCCGCTGGCCTCGGCGCCTGGCCCACGCCTTCGCCCTCGCTCCTTGCCGCGTGCGCCCAGGCCTGCCCCCTGCGCTTGTCCTTGGGCACTCCCCCTGTCGCCTCCCGTCCCCCGCTCCGCGCTCCCGTTGCCGGCACCCTGCCCCGCCTGCGCGCTGTCCCCCCCCTCCCGGATCACGCGCCGGGCGTCCTGTTGCCAGCGTAGCTGCGGCAGCGGGACGCCTGGCGGCGTACGCTTGGGCGCCGGGAGGCTGACGGGCCGCGGCCGTCCCGTAGGGAAGGCGGCCTTGGGGGGGTACGGCTTGGGGGGGCTGGTGTGGGTGTGGCTGGGGTTGGTGTGGGCGCGGTACTTCGCGCCCTCCCTGCGCTCCGCTGCGTATGCTGCGGCTCCCGGCGAGGCGCCCAGGGCCCGTGCCGGGGCCACCCCTTGCGCCCGCGGCGTGCCGGGGGCCGCGGTCGGGGCCGCGGCGCGGCTTGCTGGGGCTGTGATCTCAGCCCCCTGTGCGCCCGGGCCCCCTCCGGGGGTGGGGCGGCAGGGTGTAAGTGCAGCTTACGATTGTCTTGTAAGTGCAAGGTCTATTGTTTGTCTTTTCTCAGGTCTCTTGAGTTGCCTTGATTGGCAAAGCCTGCTGCTTGTTTGCTTGCTTGTTTCACCCGGTGCCTGCTGGTTTTACCGGAAGCCAAAACACTCCTCAAAGCAGTACATGCAAGACACCCATATCCCACGGCGGTAACGTACAAGAGTCAAATATGTCGTGAACCGGATCCAGTCACAGTAGCAGTGTTGTTGGCGGCACCAAAAGCAGCAATGACGGCAAGAGACAATTCAAGGGCTCATCATACCCTATATAAATACATAGCATCAGGGGCTGAATTGTCTTGCGGGAATACTATGCACGCATTGAAAGGTCACAAATATTATGCATGCACCGAGGAGCGCTCACAGAAAAGGCGAGAAACTATGGTCACTATTACCCGGCGCGACCTCTGTAGACTAGCGCTTCTGTCGCTAATGGTAGCGTTTGACGGCCGCAGTTACACCCCCCTACCAGGACTTACCCACGGGTGTAAGGCCGATACCCACAGAGTAGCGAGGCCGGCAAACGTGGCACTCACATGCACATGTATGGGGTATACCACTGCTTGTCCCCCAAATTAGAGGCAATCGCAAATTGAATTGAATTGAACAATTGAATTGAACAAATTGAAACAATTGAATGCAAAGGCGCCGACCAAAGGCAACGCCCCTTCAAGTCGTCGCATAGGACGCATTGGGTTCGTTCACACCATGCCAGTACAACATTGTATTGTATTGTATTGTATTGTATTGTATTGTACAACATGGTTATTCTGTACACCACGTATTTCAAGTACTCCTTAAACCGCATGACTCAAGACATCATCAGTCTGGCACAGTCCCACGACCTCTATGTCTCACTTGCATGTCCACTGTGGCGTGGTGTCACTCCAAAACCGAAGGACGCATGGAGCTCACTGTGGCATTAGGAGCACCTGTGACGCGTAGGGTTGGTATGTGTGCCTGTTCTGGTCATGTTGTCACCTATAAGGACCTTGATGTGAGTGGCCGAGTGAATTGGTCACGTAGCGCCATGTCAAAGACACTTCAAATCCCTCAACCTCACGTCCCTAGGTATTGGACACTGTTACCACAGACTTGTGTGTAGCGTGCGGCGTCACTCCACTGAAGGAAGAAAATGGTCTCAATTCCGAGAAACGAGACATGGACGCACCCAACTGGGTCGTAGTAGTGTTGCTGAAGCTCGAGGCTACTGCCCATGCTCCCCAATCTTCACCCTTCCCACAGAGCTTACCACCTTCGATATTTACAAAGGTTATTTCAGGACAGAGATACATACAGGGAGGCGGTGGAGCGTCATTGAGCAAAGCCAAAATCAAAACTTCACTTGGCTTCCCAACACTCCTGTAGTTCTGGCGCCAACAAATATCTATAGAAATGAAGAGAGAGAGAGAGAGGTGACCACAGGCATCAAAACGAATGGGGCTGCGCGCTGTTGAGCGCATGCTTGACGGCACATGGAGAGCACTCCAAGCTCTTGAGTCCACGACAAGGCTATGCTGTCGCCTGACGCGCAGTTTTCTGACTGGCGTTCACGGCTGGTTGCCCTTCGCTGAGACGCGCTGATGCTGGAGACTGTTGCCCTTCGCTGGGACCCGCGGATGCTGAAAGCCGTTGCCTGACGCGCAGTACTCCTGACTGGCGTCTACGGCTGGTTGCCCTTTGCTGGGACCCGCTGATGCGGGAAGCCGTTGGCGTTTACGGCTGGTTGCCCTTCGCTTGGACGCGCTGATGCTGGACACCGTTGCCTGACGCGCAGTTTTCTGACTGGCGTTTATGGCTGGTCGCCCTTCGCTGGGACGCGCTGATGCGTGAAGCTGTGGCCTGACGCGCAGTACCCCTGACTGGCGTTTATGGCTGGTCGCCCACCACTTGCTGGCTTAGCGACGCTTTGATTGCTTGGACTTGCGCTTGTTTTGAATTGTTTTGTTTTTGCTGGAAGATGGCACGGTCCGAAAATCTCGAAGGACTGATGTCAACTCCTTCGCCCACCAGTACTCAAGGCAAGTTGTTCCCTCCTCCTTCACTAATTGTTGGCACGTATGGTTGCTTGGCAACTCTCTGGTCAAGAGGCAATAAGCAAGGCCACGAACACACAAAGGCTTGTCCTGTAATTCTTCTGCGTGGGTAATTTTTCCCACGACCCTCTCAAAGAGCTCTTCAGAAATCCAGTCGTTACCGAAGTACAAACCCTGCACCATGTTTTTCGTGAACCTCTTAAAAAAGGCACCCTCGTACGGTAGCAACGCTCTTGTGAGTTCCTTGTTTTTGACCGAATGTGTAGCACCTTGAACATAAAAGTTCGACAGACAGTCCTCGTACTCAGGACGCCACCAGTCATCAGTGCGTGTCGCTTCGAGAACTTCGGTGCCGGTCACTTCAAGAACGTTTTCTGGTCTGGACACTGGTTCTTCGTCACTGTCCACCCGTGCAACCACATACTCCTGATCAAGAATTTTCTCCACTGCCCAACACCAGGCTTGTGATTCTGACCATCGAGGGTAAGCATGCCTGAGGCGCACTCTTTCAGTAGGAGATAGTTGCACCCAGACAGTTTGGTTGGAGGACTCATACCAGGCTTGTGGATCAGAGTAACCTTCAGACTCCTTCAAATATTTTAACATCACCTCTCGCCAGTTTGTTTGACTCTCCACTTCGGGGACTGCTGCGTTCCAGGCCTGTTGAGACGCTTGTTCGAGCCCTGTAACCAACACGGTAAGGACCTTCTGAGCCTCGTACCATGGAACCACGTCTTCCGACTCAAAATCGATAGTTAATTCCAGCGCGGCTGCAGAAAGCTGGCAGGAGGTCTTGGCATTTCTTGTCACCTGTGGCGCCCGCTGAAGGAGAGACACTGGTTCGTCCACTTCTGTTTCATCACAATCCGAACGAACGAAATGTTCAGGGAAGTAAGGCGCGGGTTGAGACAGGGGCACTGGTTGTAACGGCGCCTGAGTCAAGGCTCTTGCATGGGCCAACAACGCAATAGGCTCCTGTGTGAGATCTTCGTCGCAATCTGGCATTTTTTCTGTTCCTTCTGGCTGTTTTCTGTTACGACGACGCTGCGCGCCTGGGAGACGACGTTGTGTCTTGTCTGGCTCTGCACCAACATTGTCCTGGCTGACCTTCAAAACACTTCCTTTGTCTCCGTACGTCGGATGAGCGTCAGCTTGTCCAGAAGCACCTTCGGAGTGCGCATTCGGCAGTGCCGCACCAGCACCCGAATTTGGACAACGCTTGGCGCTTGAACCAAAGCGCTTGAACCAGGTCTTCCACCACTTAGACTTGGAACTTGATATCATTTGATGACTTGAATTGTCTTGTAAGTGCAGCTTACGATTGTCTTGTAAGTGCAAGGTCTATTGTTTGTCTTTTCTCGGGTCTCTTGAGTTGCCTTGATTGGCAAAGCCTGCTGCTTGTTTGCTTGCTTGTTTCACCCGGTGCCTGCTGGTTTTACCGGAAGCCAAAACACTCCTCAAAGCAGTACATGCAAGACACCCATATCCCACGGCGGTAACGTACAAGAGTCAAATATGTCGTGAACCGGATCCAGTCACAGTAGCAGTGTTGTTGGCGGCACCAAAAGCAGCAATGACGGCAAGAGACAATTCAAGGGCTCATCATACCCTATATAAATACATAGCATCAGGGGCTGAATTGTCTTGCGGGAATACTATGCACGCATTGAAAGGTCACAAATATTATGCATGCACCGAGGAGCGCTCACAGAAAAGGCGAGAAACTATGGTCACTATTACCCGGCGCGACCTCTGTAGACTAGCGCTTCTGTCGCTAATGGTAGCGTTTGACGGCCGCAGTTACACAGGGCTCGCGGCCTGGGCGGCGGGGGCGGTCTCCTCGGCCGGCGCAGGTCCCCGGGTCGACGGCTCGTTGTTGGTGGGGGCTGCTCGGGGCCGCCCAGCCGGCGGCCCGACCGGCACCGCTGCCTCCGCCAGCCGCCGCTCCTCGCGCTCCGTGAGGGTCTCCCCCGCGCATCCCGGGGAGACGGGGGAGCGGGAGCGGGACCGGCGGTGGTGGCGGTCGTCCCGCTGGGGGGAGCCCTCGGAGTCCGGCATCACTGTTATCCTGGTAGGCATGCGTGGTGGCAGGCGGGCCCTCTCCACTACCTCCTGGTGCATCTGTGTTGTGCCGTGGGCAGTGCTATGCAGTGCTTCGCAGGGGGGGGGGGGGGGGGGCGGCGGTGGTGCTGGCCCCGTGCGGGCGGGGGCTGGTGGCCTTCCATCGGCACTGGGGCGGGAGGTGGGTGAGCCACGCGGCCCACACGTCGCGCCACAGCTCCCAGTCTGGGGCGGGGCTCAGGGCCCTGGGCCCCCGGGGGTCGTCGTGTGGTGCCGAGGGGAGCCGCACTAGGTTGACCCCCGTAACGGCGGTGACCTCCTGTGTTTGCAGGAAGGTGTGTACCCCGTCCCGCGCCGCGGGCGCCGGGAGGGGGGGGCGAGGTACAGGCGCTGCCCCGTACAGGTGGGTGGGGGTGATCCCCAGGACCCGCTCCGGGCCCCCGCGGGTCGCAACGAGGAGGAGGAGCAGGGGGGTGCCCGGGCGCTCTTGCCAGAGGACCTCCCCCAGTGGTGGGTACCCCTGGTCCTGGAGAGGGGGGGGGACAGGTTCGGGCTGGCCCAGCCACGGGGTGCGTGCGTCGCTGGCGGGAGGGCGGGGCACCAGGTGGGCTCCCTGGGGAACGCCTCGCACATGACGGCCTATGGGGAGGTCGGCCTAGCGCCGTCGTACACCGGGTGGTCGGCCGGGGGCGGGTGGGCGCCTCATCCGCGCCTTCCACGAATACCGTGATTTTGCCCACCTCCAGATTCTCGTCCGGCGGATGTAGCAGTCGGAGTGCCGCGTCCAACTCGGACACTCCTCCTGGGTATGTGGCCCGCGCCTGGTTCAGGTACGGGGCCATGTCCCCGGGGTAGCGCGTCCTGAGGGCGTGCAGCAGGGCTGGGGCGCTGCTGTGGAGGGACATGGTGGACCCCGCGCCGGTCAGCCGCAGGGTGTCCCCCATGGACAGGGGCCGGCCTGACCGGTTGGACGTGCGCCACTCCATCCAGTGCCCGTGGAGGGCTGCTTCCGGGCTGATGAGCCCCGGCTGGACAGCGTTCAACATTCCAGTGCATCGCCGGGAGAAGCGTAGGGGCCCCCGCTCCATTCAGGGCGCGGATGGCCTGGAGGGCGGCCTCGCTGAAGAAAGCCCTTGCGCTGCCCGCCGGGTCGTGCTGGGCGGCAGCGTGCGGCTCGTGCGCCTCCATTACCGCGTCCGCTACCAGGCCCCGGACGGCCGCCTCCTACGCTCGCCGGCGGGCTCTGGCGAGCTCCGGCCCGTCTCCCCGTCGGCGAGGCATGGTGCTGGCTCTGCAAAGCGCGGCGGCGGGTGGGGGTCAGGGCGCAAACACGTGCGACAGGTGCGCGACGGACGTGGGGTCCCGCAGGTGCACGTGGATCCACAGGAGGGCAGCGCCCGCGGGGCCCGCGCGTTCGTTTGAGGGGGCGTGTGCGCCTCCGATGCGGCGGTGAAAAGCCTCCTCTTCCGTGCGTCTGTGCGGGGCCGCGGGAGGTTCCGGCCAGAGGCACGCGGCCACCTGGGAGCACTGCGCGCACCTGTTGGCGCCCGTCAGCGCTGCGGAGGATACCGTGTCGCATTCCCCGCAGAGGTGGCAGGTGTGTGGGAGGTGGGAGGGCGACGACCAGGGGCCGAGACGGCGGAGCCAGAGGTCGTCCCACCGCTGGCGAAGGGGGTCCCGGAGCTTCAGCAGGCGGGCGCGGACGCGGCGCCAGTAGTCCCTGCCGAGCGTTGTCTGCCGGATCTCCTGCCACTTGTCGTCGGGGAGAGTCCGGTGATCGTGCAAGGCGGCGATGAGGTCATCCCACGCCGGGCGGGGGTGCCCCCGGGGGGGAGTTGCCATATGTGTATGGCACCCGGCGAGGTGGGGCACCAGAGCGCCCCACTGGCACTCATCCGCGGCGTCCCGGTGGAGGAGGGTCAGTAGGTTGCCGTTCGCGACCGCCTCCCACCCTGCCAGCAGCCCTTTGCAGCTGTCTAGCTCCTGGCGCAGCGCGGCTGCAAGGTCGGTGGGGAGCATGAGAAGCAGGGGCCCAAGAATGTTGCCCAGCCGGGACAGGGCGTCGTCGTACTTGGGTGCCCCGGTTTTGAAGTGCGCCACGGTGAGCCGGGCGGCTCTGCCCTCCGGGGGGCGCCACCGGATGGTGGCCGCGTTGCGTCCCCATGTGTGTATCTCCGTGGCCCGGAGCCCGTTGGCGGTGTGGAGGACGATGCGGGGGGGGATGGGCGCTCGGATGAGCGAGGACACATCCCCAATCCACCCCACTGGTGGCTCCGGGGCCGCCTGTAGCCATTTCTCTGCCGCCGCGTCCCACGGGCGGTCGGGGCCCGCCCCGCGAATCATGGTGGGCCGTGGCCGGCTGTGCGGCCCCAACCCCTTGAGCGGGGGTCTCCGGGGCGCGCGTGGCGGCGCACCACCGGCTCCATTCGCGCGCCCACTCCTCGCCCATTATACGGGCCTCCCATGCGGTCATGGAGGCGCGCCCGATGATCCATCGTGGGAAGAGGGCGTTTTGTAGGTGCTTCGAGAAACCCCCCGGCAGGTCCCGGTACGGGTGGGGGTCGTCGTGCAGCGGGCACTCCCGGGTGCCATTCACAACACGGAGGGAGGCTACGAAGTCCTTGCCAGGGCGCGGGGGAGGGGGGGGGGCAGCTGCCCTCCGCCGCGGTGATCCATCGGTGCACCGGGGCCGCCGCGCTTAGGGGCTCGCGGAGGAGCCGGTGATTGCAAAGCTCCCACGCGCAATTCCCCAGCCGGAGCATGTGGTTGAGAAAATCGTCCACGGAGGTCCCTCCCGGCGGGTCGTAGCGGGCTATGGCGCGGAGCTGCGCCTCCGCCGCCTCGGGCACCAGTCCAGGGCAGAAGATTTCTGTCCATGCGGCGCCCGCGGAGCGCCACGAGGCCACCCATAGAGCCTTGTGCACCGGGGTCTCCTCCGGGCCGCCGCAGAGGAGGCACGGCTGCGGGAGGACGGCAACGCCGGAGAGCCGGTCCTTTCGGACGCGGAGCCTGCGTTGCACCGGCGTGTGGCCGTCCCTGGCCCGCAGCGCTCGGTGGTTGGTGGCCGTTGCGGTGAGGTTACGGGCGTGAACATAGGCCGTGGCGTGGGCCGCGCCCAGGGGTGTGTGTCCTCGGTGCGTCAGCGCATGGTCCGCCTGTGCCCGCTGCGCAACCGCGCCGAGCGTCCGCATCACGGGGGGCCATAGGTCGAGGTGGCCATCATTACCGGCGACTATGAGCTGGGCGTGGCTGGGGCCCAGGGGCGTGTTCTGTAGGACGGTGTCCTGGGACGCCGCCCAGTCCGCCTTGTGTAGTAGGGCGTCGCTGTGGTGGGAGGTGGCTCGGGCATACCAAAAAGGGTGCCCATGGTGTTGTCCTCGCGCGCGCAGGCTGTCCCGGAGCCATCGCAGGGGCATCTGGTTGACTACCTTCGCCGCGCCCGCGGGGACCCCCGTGGCCCGCTCGCGATCCGCGTGTCGTAGGAGGTGGAGGATGATATCGGCGTCCACCGTATGGACCCACGGCCGGTGGGCGCCGTATTGTAGGGGGAGGGAGGCGGCCACCCCCTCCCCGTTGGGCACCGTGCCCGAGATGGCCACAGCCCACGTGCAGGTGAGGTCAGCGGCGAGAGCGAAGCTGGTGGCGTGCTTGCAGGGCCCCCTCCCCGACGCATCGGAGGAGGTGTGGCCCCAGGCTTCCGGGATCCAGTAGCAGCCGGTGGGGCTGAGCCACCCTGCGTTGAGGTCGGCGGAGTGCCAGCGGACGTCAGGGTGGCTGGGGGTCAGTTGGTCCACGCTCAGCGCCCTGGTGTCGCCGGGGCGGACCGCTGAGTGGTCGTGTAGTCGGACCTCTGCTCCAGCGACCGTGCTTGCCCTGGACGGGAGCGCCGTCACATGTTCCCGGAGCCACGCCGGGCCTCCGCGCTGGTGTACCACCAGGTGTCGCGTGTCCTCCGGCTGGTCCTCCAGCGCGTGCACTGCCATGTGTGGGTCGTGCGGCACCTCCGTGACTACCAGCCGGGCGGTGCCGCGGGGGAGCCCACGGGGCTCGGGCTGGCCTGCCCCCACCTGCACTATCACCCACTCGGCGTGGAGCTGCGCTTGTTCCGTCGCTCGGGTGCACTGGTCGTCCGTAGTCACCAACCATACCAGCGTCGGCGTGTGGGGCCATGGGCACAGAGGCTCGGGCCACGCCACATCCGCGTTAGGCTCTTGGTGCTCGCCGTCCGCGAGTACGTCGCGGAGGATGTACAGGAGGGCCGCCGGTGGCTGGTACACCGCCCCCTGCTTGGGGGGGGATAGGCTGCCCGGACGGCGGTAGCCCCCGACGTGAGAGTGCAGGCCGTCCGGGGTCACCCGTGGGCCAGTGTGGGCGTCCTGCTCAGCCCTTGTGGGCTGGACGAGTCTCAGGCGGGGGTCCTGTGTGCTGGTGGTGTGGAAGAGGTGGCCCAAAGCGTCGTTCCACCCGGGGTTGTTGGTGGGCTCCTGCTCGCGGTGGCAATAGTGAAGGGGTTCATCGGCGCACTGGTTGAGGCATTTCCGCACCGCCGTCGGCCACGGGTCGTCGTTGTCGGGGAAGGGGTGGTGCGGCCCGTGGTGCCCATGCCAAGGCGTCGTGTGTGGCACCCTCAGGGGGCACGTGTCGCGGTGCCGCAGCGTGGCATTGCGCAGCGTGGCGATGTTGCCCGGTGGGGACTGTAGTTGGACGTGGGCCGCCCTTGGGCACGCGATGGGGTTGTAGAGCCCCACTCCCAGGGCGGCCAGGGCCTGGGGTATGCGGTGGACCCAGTCGCCCCCCGCCAGGGTTGCGAATTCCGGGACGGGGTAGTGCACCTCGGGGCATATACCGTGCGTACCAGCGATTTCCCGCGCACGGAGGTTAAGCGGTGGGGGACGAGTGTGCCCACAAGGGCCACCGCTGCCTGCTGGCACCGCGTTGGCACTCGCGTAAGCCCCAGGGTCCGGTCATCCTGCAGGCTGTCCCGCGAGGCGTCGAAGGCGTATCGCGCCCTGTCCTTCACGACCTGGACCGTGATGTGGTCCAGGTGGCGCGCGGTGTCGGAGTCGTCGGCGATGGAGGGGGCGACGTAATGCGTCACTCCCCCTAGGATCGCCAGGATGACATGCTGTACCACTTTTGGCGGCGCGAGGGTGTTGAGGCACCAGTGGTGCACCGCCGCCAGGCGCAGGCGGTGTTTGCGCTGCAGGGAGAACTCCCCGTCCGGCTGCAGCTGGAGTCCCAGGTAGGGGACGGAGTCCGCCGCCGGCACCCAGTGCCATGGGTTTTCCAGGTGGGGATAGAGGCGCAGCTGCAGGCCCGGGACCCCCTCCATGGTGGCCATGGCGCACTTGCGGGGGTTGAGCTCCATGCCCATCATCCCCAGGTACGCAGCCACCGCCTCCACGCCCTCGACGAAGTGCTTCAGCGTGTGGGCCACTACCAGCAGGTCGTCTATGTAGGCCTGGATGAGGCCCCTTTCAGCCTCTCCGGGCGGACGCAGGTGGTGCCTCTGGGCCCTGAGTAGGGGCTCCAGGAGGAGCGCGTACAGCAGGGGGCTTTCGGGGTTGCCCTGCTGGACGCCACGCAGCATGTGGACGGGTTGTGTCAGCCCGTGCGCGGTGACGATGCGCAGCCTGGCGCAATGTGGAGAAAGAGCAGGAGGTCGATGACCTCCGGCGGCACGGAGAGGTGGCGTAGGATGAGGTCAAGGGCGCCGTGCCGGGCGGTGTCGAAGGCCTTGCGGGCGTCGAAGGAGAAGACGTAGTTGGGCCTTCCCCGTTGGAGCTGTCGCTGCGCCATGAACAGGGGAGGGCCGGTGTTGGAGCCCGGGAGGGCCCCTTAATGCCAGTCACTGACCACTCCGTGTCGTGTGAGCACCTCCGTGATGTGCTGGGTGAGGGGCCCGTGAGCAGCTTCATGTCCAGCTGGCCCAGGGCTATGGGCCTGTAGTTGTCCAGTCTGGCAGAGCCCGGTACCTTGGGGCTGAGCCAGATGTGCGCGTCCCTCCAGTGCATCTGCGGCGGGGCGCCGCGCAGGATGGCCCTGTAGGAGTGGACCAGGAGCCACTGGACGGGTGCCGGGAGGGCCTTGATGACACGGGCCTGACGGTACACCATATCCAGGGACTGAAGAACGAGTGTGCAGACTACATCAGCCGCAACAACTTCGACACCCTGATTGGTGCCCGGTCTGAAGCGCTGGCTAAGGAGGCGTTCAGCCGTATGGACGTCCACTTGGACCTCAACATGACAATGATACGCCCCCTGGATGGACTCCAACAATCGGAGTACCTGAAGGAGTTTGGGGGTATCTACAAGCGGCTGGAGAAACGCCTTGAACCCCTCCTGGTCAACCAAGATCAGTGGAAGAGGGACAAGAGCTACCTCTGGCAAGAGGACCGCATCGTGGTACCTAGTGACAGAGTCCCAGCGCTGCTGAAGTGGACCCATGAGTCCAGCGGTCATCTGGGTGCTGACCGTACCCTGAGGCTATTCAAGCAGTGGTTCCACACTACGTGGACTGACGACCAACTGCGGAAAACCCTCCAGCCTATCGTGGACAAGTGCCCGTGCAGGTCCTGCAAACCAGGGGATATCAGGGACAGAGGTCTCTACTCGACCCTGCCCATCCCTCACTGTGCTAACAGTGTTCTATACGTGGACTACACGGAGATGCCGAAGTTCAGGGGCTATGACTTTGCCCTCGGTGTAACCTGTGGGTTGACCAGGTTTACCAGGGTGTTCCCATGTACCAAGCACATTACCGGGGAGGAGACTATCAAGATACTCCTGGAGGAGTGGTTTTGTGTCTATCGGGCGCCCAAGGAGATCAACTTCGATGAGGACGTACGAGTACGCTCAGATACCGGCTGGTACAAGAGGGTCCTGAGATCCCTCAATGTCCAGGTGTCTACGGGGATCCCCTACTCGCACACGAGCAACCCCCTATGTGAGCGACAGATCTGTGTCCTCAAGGAGAATGTAAGGATATGGTGCAAAACTGAACGCACCAGAGAATGGGTGAGACTACTCCCCATCATATCCTTGATGATGAACTCCCAAGAGAGTTCAGCTACTGGCTACTCGCCCCATGAGCTATTCCTAGGGCGCCCGGCGTGGTTCCTACATGCCCCCTATCCAGAGGAAACCCATTCTTCTGTGGGTGAATGGGTCCAAGAGCAACAAGCGAAGGTGGACAAGGCCAAGGCTATGCTCCAGAGAGTGAGGGAGCGTCAGTGGAACAAGAAGAACAAGCACCGAGTACCGGCCACCTACCAAGAGGGGGACTGGGTGCTGGTGCATCACAGCCGACTACCCGCCTGGCCACGCTCTAACAGCGATGACCCATACTTCGGGCCCTACAAGATTCTATCAGTATATGGACACCGTATCACCGTGCGGTGTTCTCCCCGTCTAGGGGGGACCCTGGTGTGCGCTGCTCAACATCTGAAGCGCTACTATGATCCTGAAGACCTCTGTGGGGAAGAATGGGAGCTTAACGACGAGGAGATCGCCGCCCCAGACTTACAAGAGGCTGCCAGCCCTATGGAAGTTGAAGGGGAACTCCCCGACATGAACGCCGAGGAGATGGCTAACGAGGGCTTCTACCTGGTGAAGTTTGTCCTACGCCACGGCTATCGCCAGGGTTGGCGCTTCCTCACCCTCTGGGAAGGGTTTGGAGTCGAAGAGGCCTCCTGGGAGCCCTTCTCTGCGTTTGTTCTACCTGAGGGGCGCCTAAACTCAGTTCTGGTTGACTACTTGTCCCAGAACAACCTCGGTGAGTTGCTGAGGCTCGCTAGGGACTGAACCTTACCCTTACCTGCCTAAGCGTATGTGTGAGTGTGCTATTCCAAAGGTCCTGAGAGCAAGCCGCAGAAGTGGTGTCCTAATTATACCCAAGTCTGCACGCTTGCTAAACCTGGAGGGTTGTCTTATTGATGCCACGGGGTACGCCCCGGGTCTCCCCCCCCTAAGCGCCCAATTTCTGTGCTGGCGCAAAACCTTGGGGGAATACCCAGCGTACTAATGCAGGTATTGTTTTCCCTACCTATCTGTCTACTACAGGGAGGGGTGGCCAAAAGCTATGAAGGCATGAAAACGCCATTTTGCTAAGTGGCCAAAACGCTGACCTAACCACTGCCACAGCCCACCAACCTTGCTAAAATTGCATAAAGCGGGTGGGACAGTGACACACGCACTACAGGTCCTACACACCCTACAGTGGCAGCATCCTGGTGGGCGAGCGCTACTGCAACTGGCTCAAGCCCCCACTCAGGATTACCACTCCTACACTCACGCTCTACTGGGTGGTGTTGAAGATAAAGTCGTGGGTCCTAATGACCCTCCTGTGAAGAAGACAAGAGAACACAGCGCTGCTAAGCAACTGTGGCCTAACAGGGACGTCACAACACGTTTCCCTGCTAGGGCTTGGAGGGGAGAGGCACACAGGTGGCGTGCACAGCGTGGATGTCGATGGAGTCGAACTGCCCTTGCCACTCCTGGCTGAGGCGCAGTTAATTGATTGTGGGATCAGCGCCCTTGTTTAGCAGGGCAAGAAAAAAAAGGACGCTGCTGCACCAATCACCCTACCTGCCCACCTGTAAAGCAAAGGCCAATGAAGGGGTGTTTGCAGCTGAGGAACCAAGCCACATTCCACGTATTGTACGCTTCTCAGTGTGACCTATAATACGCTGTCCTCAAACACCCCTGTCAAGCAAGCAAGCGTTAAGAGACTCCTCAGGTTCTCTTAAAGAACGTACCGAGGAGCCCCTGGGTAACCTAAACAAGGTTTACCGTGCGCATTTCGTGTGGCCTACCCTTTAATGCGTGTGTGAATGCACGAGCATGCACGAGTTTGCGACGAACCTTTGGCAATCTTACCCACAATCACGAACTCTACCAGGGGGTGGCCCCACCTGGGCTTACCTACCTTACCTACCACTGGAGAGTGAAGCAAGGTGAGGAGAAAAAGGAGGCGCAAGCGAAAAACGTCGCTATGCACTTGTGTGTATGTCTAATCACCCTGATGTTACCTCTAATCATCTGCAATCTTTCTAATCTATCCCTGTATCGTGTTCTATCGTGCGATTAGGCTTGAAAAGGACAACACATGGCGAGCACTGTGCGTCGGGCAAACAGAACGAGCACACCTGCAGTTTATACCTGATTCATTGAAGTCATATTCTTATTTTTCGAATTCTTGATTTTTGGTTGATTCTGGCAATGTGGGTGGAATCTTTAATCACATCTATTTATGTGTGTCTCGTCATTTTCCTGTCTACGTGAGACATACATTTATAATCTCATTATTTCTTCATTTTCCGGCGCTTCGCTAGGAGCCGCTCCTGCGCGCCGCCTTTTTCTGCATAAGAATTTCTTGATTTGAAAAATCAAGAGATGACTACAAATTTTATAAAAATGTGCATCTGATGCACAATTGGATTCTGTCCAGGTGTGTGCCTTCAGAAAAATTCTACGCCGTCATTTGAGGGATTTAGGTGTTGTCCCTTCGCGCTTGCGTGGATTCGTCCCTCATTCTCCCACTCCTCTGTCGTACAGACCTCCTCGCAAAGCCTCGTTGAGTAAGCCGCTGTTCTGGCCGAAAAGCAGCAGCAGGAGACTGAACCAGAATCAAGACCCCTCCAAGGGGCAATTCTAATTCAATCAGCGCACCCTCGCTCCAGTACCAGGACAGTTGTCTCCAACAGGTTCCATGAGACTTGAGTCGAGCGTCCTATGAGAGTCTGGCGTTGGGTTGTGTTACGCTGCAGCTTGGAGGGAGGGATGCACATGCATATGGTCTTGGCATGCCCTACTCTAACCCCACCAAGCCACAGGAACCCCGGCAGCGCCAAGAGCGCTGAGTTTTCTGTTGGAGTTTGTCATCAACAATGCAGCAAGAGTCGCTGGCCATGGTAAAGCGCTCTTTTCCAGTGTTAGGGAAGCTATAGGTATTTTAAAGTAGATGTGGAAACCAAGGAAAGGCCAAGAAAAAATCCCTTTTTCCTGAAAGTGCGACAGTGGTGACGACCACTGCACAAGGGGGGAGTAAGAAAAAGTGCTTTTCCAATGCTTTAGGGTATACTTTAGTTGTATTAGAGGTGCTCTAAGCACACAGGCATTTCTATCTTGGTATTGGCCCAACCAAAAGTGGTGATAACACATTTTGACCTATGGAACCAAACACTAAATTAGGATGTGGTATGGACCCCTTTATCCCCAAGCTATAGGCGCTAAAACATCTTTTCCTGGGTTGCTGAGGCACTGATATACTGAAGGCAGAGCCTATGAATTTATCTATGTTTTCTCGTGAATTCTTAGCTATCCTAGTGGTATGCACCCTAGGGGGCTGGGGCACCTCTTTTCGAGAGGTCCTGGGTTCAATACCCAGTCAGCCTCGCTAAGTAGGAATATCCCATGTGACATGGCAGTGACCTCATCACCACATGCCATGCCACCTCAGCACCTATGGGACCCTAAAACAAAGGGTGCACATCTCAAGATGGCACTGTGGATGAGAGTGAGCCCTTGGGGCAGTTTTCCAATCAGTTTTTCTCAAACATGTAAAATATTTCATCCTGAGTTGCAATGTATGCTAATTGCTGTGGTCTATTGTTGATAGTTTTCTTTATCTAACTCTTTCTGACTGCAGCCCTTCATGCCTTGATCCTGTTTATCTTCTACTTGCTTATCTCTGGCTTGGGATATCCTGGATTGGTTGTATTTCAGCAATAAAACATTTTCCTCATCAAACACCAGCAGCAAGAAAACCTTACACCAGCAGCAAGCAGCAGGAGAGGCACAACAAACACACAGTGTTGAAATCACTATAAAACTATCTCTTCCGAGCGGGCTGGGAGGTCTGCGGTTTCCGGAGGGGCACAGCAGGCGGCGTGGAGGACATGACCCCCACGCTCCACCCGTCCCGGCACAGGGTGGACACCTTCCTGGTCAACGAGCCCCTCCTGCCGTGATCCCTGCGGGAAAGCGTCTGGGCCCGCGGCATGGCACACCCCCAAGTGGTCTGGTCGGACCACCTCCCGGTCCGCCTGGCCCTGCCAGGCCTCCTCGACGCGGCAGGGCACGCGGCGATGCCCACCCCCTACAGACACACGGAGGGCCGCCTCCTCCCGTACGACGCCGAGGCCGCGCCCGTCCAACGCTGCCTGTGGGCAGCGGTCACCGCCGCGCAGGATGAGCCCTCCCTGGCGCCCTAGCTGGGCCCCGCAGAGCAGCAAGCCTACGGGTCCATGCGCGGGGCCGCAGTGGACAAGGTGTTCGAACACCTCCGTGCGGCGCATGACGCCCTGGCGCGCGTGGTGGGACGCCGGCAGCTGTCCCCGGCGGGGACGGACCCGGCGGGAGGGGACCCCCCTGAGAGCGGGAAACGGCTCCAGGCGGCGATCCTCCGCTACGACACCCTGGCACCGTGCGCACCGGCGGCATACCAGGCGGACGCGGCGCCGCATGGCATCCGGTCCGAGGCGGCGCTCCGGCTCACGGAGGAGCTGCGAGGTGCGTCGCCCAGATTCCGCCCAGCCACGCATGGCCAGCTACAGGAGGAGCTGGAGAGGCAAGCAGCCGCCCTTGAAGAAGACATCCGCCACCTACGCGCACTCCTGGCGGCTGACCGCAAGCGCGCCATCAAAGATTTCTGGCGCCGCCACGCCCAGGACATCGCCCAGCGGTGGAAAGCCGTGCGGGGGGCCATAGAGGTAGAGGCCTTGGGCCCGTTGGACCTCTGGAACGTGCGGGTCCCCAACACCCAAACGCTCCTCACAGATGCCCACGACGTGATGTTTGCGGTTCGCGCCTTCTGGCGGGAACTGTATGACAAGCGCCCGGTGGACCTCCCCGGCTTCCAGGCGGTCCTCAGCCGCCACGTGCCCCGGGTCCCTGAGGGGGCCTGGGCCCAGTTCCAGCAGTACTCCATGCAGGACCTGCAGTCCGCCCTGGACAAGGCCGATGGCAAGGCCCCGGTTCCCAACCACGCGGATCGGAGTTGACTGAGGTAGGTCCACCAGCGCCGTAGCTTGGCCTTCTCAGGTGGGGGACCCTTCTGGAAAGAGCGGACCGGCTCTTGGTCGCACAGCCAGACCACAGGGTTACTCCCCAACAGTCGTGCTTGTGAGGATAGCACTAGCATACCCGCGAGCAATTCCTGTTCATAGGTGGAGTAGTTCCCCCTGGCCTGGTTCCATTTCCAGTTCCAGTGACCCAGAGGTACTAGGACCCACTTGTCGTCAGGGTAGCTGTGCTTGAGAGTTCCATCTCGGTTGAGACCTTCCGTCCCCCACTGGGAAATGGCCGAGTCGAACTCCTCCTTCTCTAGTGCTTGCCATTGGAACAACGTTCCACCACCGCCCACATTGCTGGCGTCCGTCACCAGGAGAATCTCCCCTTGTGCCCTAGGCACGCCCAAGCACTTAGCGTTGGCCACCTTGTCTTTGTGCTCGTCAAACGCTTGTTGTTCTTGTGGGCCCCAGCGCCAAGTAGTGCTCTTCTTGATCAAGTCCGTCAGAATGGCGCTGGTGTGGGTGAAGTTTTTGATATGGCGGCGATAGAAGATGCACGCCCCAATGAAACTGCGTACATCATGAAGTCCTTTCTTGGGGTCTTCGTGTCGTACCTTAGCATCCATCAGGGGTTTGGCCTTAGAGGCCGCTGGGGTCCACCACCCATAGCCAACGTCAAACCCCGGGTACTGCATGGTCTCCTGCATGAACTCACACTTCTCCAGCTTGAATCGTGTGTGGTTCTCCTGGCAGACCGCAAAGAACTCACCCAAAAAGGATTAGGTGGTCCTCCTTGGTATTGGTCCCGGAGCATACATTCTCGATGTGTGCTCCCATCTGGGCCCCACGGGATATAAGTTCCTGCACCTTAGGTCTCCTGCGTAGGATGGACAAGATCTTGTTCATCAGCTCTTGGAATAGAGCGGGTGCATTGGCCACGCCAAATGGCATGACCTTCCACTTGAACACCCTCCTCTGAGGGGTGATGAATGCTAGTAGCTCCTGAGCGTTGGGCGTCAGGTCCACTTGCCAGAATCCGCTCCTCTTGTCCATCTTGGTCTTGTACCGACAGGAGGCTATCTTCTCAAGGGTAGACTCCATATTAGGAATGGACCCTGAGTGGTTCAGCGTTTTCTTGTTCAGCTCTCCGTAGTCCACTACCAGCCGTTTGGCTGTAGACCCAGGTTTAGCCACCAGGAAACAGGGGCTGCAGTGTTGGGGGTAGTCCCCGTCCTTGTACTCCAGGACTAGGCCAGCATCGATACATTCTTGTATCTGTCGCTCAATCTCGTCGGCCTGCTCTTTAGGAGCTGGATAGGGTCTCCTCCGGATCTTGTGACCCACGAACTCGGGTTACAGCTTGAGGTCCATCTGTACCAGCTTGTCACATGAAGCTGGAGGGGGTAGTTCTCCGAACACCTCCAGATGGGTCCTTATAAGCTTCTGCGGCCGCGGGTCCAATAGCTTGATCTTGTCCTCCATGTCCTCGTCAGAGTGTAAGTTGCTTGCCCCCTGAGTAATAGACGTCGGGAGGTGATCCTCCACCGATTCTTCGCCCTTGGTAGTGTCCTTCAACCCTTGGTAGGCATATAGTAGGTCTTGTTCAACCATCTCCGATGGACGATGGCAACATAGGCACGCTCGAGGGGGTTCACATACACATTCCTCCGAGAGGTCGTCCTCCTCTGGGGTCCTCACATGGGCGCCCCGCCTGCTCTTCATGAGCTTAAGATCTACCTCCCTTTGCCAGGTGGTGATCTTCTGTTCGAGGTCCTCCTTCAATTGGGATAGATCTCCCATACGTCCTTGCTTCAGTGGCCATGAGCTGCGGGTAGGCTTAGGGTAGCATAGCTTTTTTGCCACCAACTTCCTCTTGGAGTCATCATACTCCCTTAGCCTGGATCGAGGGTCCAGTTCTTCGTCCACGGGGTCTTCCACCCTCATGGAGAGTAGGGGTTTCAGTGGGGCGACGTACTCGGCGTTCTCCACTTCCTCCACACAGGTCTGCACGAAGAAGGCGTCGTGCTCAGTTTCGTCATCTGAGTGGATAGAGCTAGGTAGCTCGGATAGTCCACACTCAGAGACTCCATCAGGAACAGGTACATGGCAGGGAGAGTTGGGGGCGTTGGTGTTAGTCACGACGTATTCATCTCCTCCGGGTATAGTCTCAATAGCATCTTGAGGTCGGAGTCCATCCTTCAAGTCACCGAAGGCGAGTCCATCCTTTTCTCGTTGTATAGCCTGGACCAGAGTCGAGTCCAGATCCTCCCAGGGGATGGAGGCAAGACCTCCGTCCACCACGCTGAGCATACTCCCCTATCCGGGTTTCCCAATAGGCGTCTTACGCCCCAGAGGCACATAGATGGCCTCATCAGGTAACCGAACAGAGCTGATAGTCAGCCTGTCCAGGAGGTTTCGCCAGTACTCGTTGCCCCCATGGGCTCCCCAATCGGGGGAACACAGGACCATACGGGAACGTTCCAAGGCCACCTTGGGCAGGACCTTCCCCAGTTCACTGAACCTGGGGTTCCCGTAGGCCATCCCGAAAGAGGGCCAGTAAAATTTGTATCTGCAGTTCTTCCCCTTGCTGCAGTAAAGGTCCAGTACATGCTGCTTGTCGCTGGCGAACAACTCCACCCCCAGGTCTTCTCTAGAGTAACCCAACTCCTTCAGACCTTGGTCTAGGACTTCCCCCAATAGTTGATAGTCCTCAGTTTTGGAGGCCGCCATCATGGTCGAGGGCTCCTCCTTCGATATCCTCAGGTAGCTCGAGGTATGTTCCGACTGCTCCAGTCGCCCAGACTCTCTGCCACTGCCGTGGTCCACGTAGAGGAGGTAGGGCGCTTGCAGCGTCAGGGATTGTATCTGGGAGTGCTGCACGAAGAAGTCAGTCCCCAATACAAAGTCGAAGGCCTCAGTGTCAATCACATAGAACCGATGAGCGATAGTCCGGGAGCCCATAGGTACCTCAACTTCAAGTCCCCGCAGCTGTGCACCACATGTCCATCCCCCATTCGTATAGCCGCGGTGGTCATGGTGTTCTTCAGGCTCCCACAAGGTAAACTTTTCTTGGCCACTATAGATATGGTGGCGCCAGTATCCAATACCCCCAGGTATTCACGTCCCCCTAGTCGGATACGTACCCAAAACACCAGGTCCTGGGCGCCACCGGAGCGTCCCCGTCAGAACTCCGCGGGACAGGTCACCTCGAACCCCTTGTTCCGCAAATTGCGGGCCATCCTCATGACACGGCTCCTCTTCTTAGCGTTGCCGTCATCACCACCTTCATGCTCACGCTTGGCTCCTTGTTCCCGCTGCGCCTGCGTCCGCGAGCGTGTTGTGGGACCAGACTGCCCTCCAGAGGGCTCGGAGTTCCCCCCTGTATTAGGGTTAGGGTTGCCTCCGTTCTTGTCCGTGTTCTTGTTGTCCTTGTCTGGCTGGCGGTTAGCGCCTCCTCCTCGTCCACCTTGACTTTTGTCTTGCCCTTGTCCACGTCCTTTCGACTTGCCCTTGCCGGAGTCGTTGCCTTTGCCTTTCCCTCCACCTTTGCCAGAGCCTTTGCCAGAATCCTCACCCTTCAGCTTCGCCGACAGGCGCTGCTTGTGGTAGCACTCATCCTCCTAGTGCTTCCTCTTCCCACAGAAGGCACAGGTGATAGTACACCTGTAGTGATCCGGCAGCTTCGCCTTGGCGCCGGTGTTGGTCTCCTGCTGCTTCCCTTGGACTACGAAGCAGTCTCGCTGCTCGCAGTCAGGGGCGTGCTGCAGGTGGCCCTCCTCGTCTCTGGCATCACACCAGAAGAGCTCCTTGACGTTTTCCATGATACGGGCGTGTTTGGGGGTAGTCCCCTGCCCAGGTCTGGATCCTTGGTACCCTTTGCCATGGCTTCCAGAGCCTCCACCTCGTGGACGGTATTTGTTCAGTTGCTGGTCGCTTTCTTTCTCCAGCGCCAGCTCCAGGAGTAGTACACATAGATCCTCGTAGTGGAGGGCTCTAGCCTTGCGCTCTGCTGTTGAACGGCACTCGTCCCACAGCTCTCGAGGGAGCTTAGCCACCAACCAGAAAAGCAGGTCGTCGCTGCTGTAGGAACCGAGCGTCAATCGTCCAGCCCAGTGATCCAGGTCAGCCAATAGCTCAGAGACTCTGCCAGGTTTGGGGTTGTTGGGCAGCATGGGCAGGTTCTGGATCTCGGCCCTGATGGAGAGGTCGGTCTCATAGGTCGGGAACTGCCTCTCCAAGGCAACCAACACATCGGCAAAGGTGGCGGACTTAGTCACGATCTGTTTGACCTGCTTCTCCAGGTACTTGGTCTTGCAACACTGCAGGAGCAGATCGCACTTGACTCGTCCACTAGCGTGGGTTCGGCCGGTCAATCGGAGAAACCGGCCAAAGTTCTCAGCGAACTCGCTGAGGTCCTTGCCTGTGAACTCAGGCAGGTTCACCACGATCTTGGAGGTGGCAATAGCCTTAGCCTCCTGAGACCTGCGTCCCCCAGGGCGTCGGGTCTTCTTCTTCTTCTTCTTCTTCTTCCCACTTGGGTTCTCGGGGTCCTCCGGGTCGTCGTCCTCCGAGGGCAAAGCAGAAGTCATCGACGGCGGTTCATCATCGGAGGGATCTCCGCCCAGGTCACTGGAGCCGTAGGGCTCCACATCCACCATTGCCCTAAGGGCTGTCAGCCCCAGCCGGTCCAGCTCGGCTCTCGTAGAATTCTCCACGTGACTGTAGGGTGGCTGGGCCGTCCTCGGCACGAAAGGGCTTCTAGGTATCACAGCAGGGGTCGGCATCGGTCGGCTCCTCAGGCTCCCCAGGGTGTTTGTCAGCCCTGCCACCAGGTGGTTGGCCTGTACTCGATGGGGTGACATTCCCACTGTGGTAGGTGACGCTTGGGGCGGTATCAGGGGCTCCAGTTTATCTCGAATCTCTTGAGTGAGGTCGCCAACAATTTTAGAGGTGGCTCCTCGGAGCACCTCGTTGATCTCCGACCGCGTCAGGGACCTGTTGGAGGATCTCCCCGATCCTCTACTCCTGCTCCCGCATGACTCAGGTCCTCTCCTCAACCCACTCAGGGTTGCATACCCAGGAACATCCACATAGGCTCCCGTAGCGGGTAGAGGATGGTGATAGTCAGCCGCATACCATCGCGGCGCAGAACTGGAGGTCACCGGCTCACTGGTAGTAGTTATCTCTGGAAACGCAGTGGTAGGTGGGTTCACACCATAGGCAGGGTAGGTAGGCATACCAGTAAAGCCTATGCCCTCAGCCATAGGTGGGTTGGTTATTGGTGTGGATGTTGCAGCGGCTGGGTCTGGAGTTGGGAGTGTGGTGGTTATAGGAGAGGGTGATGCGTGGAGGCTAGAAGCGCTTGGTGCGCCTTCGAAGGTAGGATCATTCGTCGGGTCGTGCCCTTGGTCTGCTCCTTCGTCTGCTATGCTTTCTCCAGCATCCTTCTCACTCTCTCTCTTTCTCGTCACAGGATGGGTGTCCACCTCCTCAACTGAGAGGGCCCGGAAGGCCGACTGAAGTCCTTCCAGCGAATCCTCCGCCACGTCCACTGGCCCATGTAAGGGCTCCGAAGGTACAGCGCTAGGTCCAGGTCCAGGTCTACCAGGTGCTGGCATTGCTGGTGCCCCAGGCGCCGTCTTCACGTCGGTGTCCTGTTTCTTGGTGTCCATATTCGTTCGCCCTTCTTGCTTATATATAACTGATCTCGGCGCACTGGATGTACGGCACGGGGTTGCTGCCGGTACGCAGAGACAGTCTGCCTCTTGCTACCAGAAGGTTTTATAGTGATTTCAACACTGTGTGTTTGTTGTGCCTCTCCTGCTGCTTGCTGCTGGTGTAAGGTTTCCTGCTGCTTGTTTTTGATGAGGAAAATGTTTTATTGCTGAAATACAACCAATCCAGGATATCCCAAGCCAGAGATAAACAAGTAGAAGATAAACAGGATCAAAGCATGAAGGGCTGCAGTCACAAAGAGTTGGATAAAAAAAACTATCGACGATAGACCACAGCAATTAGCATACATTGCAACTCAGGATGAAATATTTTACATGTTTGAGAAAAACTGATTGGAAAACTGCCCCAAGGGCTCACTCTCATCCACAGTGCCATCTTGAGATGTGCACCCTTTGTTTTTGGGTCCCATAGGTGCTGAGGTGGCATGGCATGTGGTGATGAGGTCACTGCCATGTAACATGGGATATTCCTACTTAGCTAGGCTGACTGGGTATTGAACCCAGGACCTCTCAACAAGACGTGCCCCAGCCCCCTAGGGTGCATACCACTAGGATAGCTGAGAATTCATGAGAAAACATAGATAAATTCATAGGCTCTGCCTTCAGTATATCAGTGCCTCAGCAACCCAGGAAAAGATGTTTTAGCGCCTATAGCTTGGGGATAAAGGGGTCCATACCACATCCTAATTTAGTGTTTGGTTCCATAGGTCAAAATGTGTTATCACCACTTTTGGTTGGGCCAATACCAAGATAGAAATGCCTGTGTGCTTAGAGCACCTCTAATACAACTAAAGTATACCCTAAAGCATTGGAAAAGCACTTTTACTTACTGGAAGTGCTCCATGGCCGGGTGGGTGGTGGCATCCATGTAGATGTTGGTGTCGCCGGCGATGACCACCGGGTGTCTCCCACCGAGGCTGCGCGCCGTGGCATACATTTGTATGTCGGCCCAGAACGCCGCCCTTCCCGCCGATGGGGAGCAGCCTGCCTGCGGTCCGTGGACGTTGATGAGGGTGAGGCCTCCCCCGTCCGTGCAAATCTCCAGGGCCGCGTCCTTCCCGGGGACAATTTCCATGAACACCTAGGATTTTATGAGGTACCGGAATCCCGTAACTGAACCGTCCAAAAACTGCCGCGATCGCGATTTACGGCCCGCCGCAACCCAATTTTGCCGAGGTTTTGGTGATTTGTGCCAAATCTGTGCGCATCTGCCCCGATTTAGATAGCGCAATCGGTAAAATACGACGTTATCTAGTTGCTGTATTGAAATCACGTCGATTGCATTACCGGATGTCCAGATAAACCCAAAATACGACCATTTTTGCCCATTTTTGCCACTTTCGGGCCATAAACGGTCATTTCGATGATGTCCTTGTGGTGTCATGAGATTTCAAATGGATCAAGTTTGTCCCTAGTGCCTTGTGAGGATAGGCAAGCAATGATTTGTGCCCGTGCCTGCCCTTTACCCAAGATAATAATCCGGAGGGTGCCAAAAAAGGCCCAAAACAGCTATATTTGCACTTTTGAACACATAAATGTTGATTAAAGTGATACGGCCGTGCTTTCATGTGATTTCAAATTGATCACGTTTGTCGGCTGTGCTACGTGAGGCTTGGCAAGCAATGATTTGTGCCCGTGCATGCCCTTTACCCAAGATAATAACCCGGAGGGGGCCAAAAAACTCCCAAAACAGCTATATTTGCACTTTTGAACACATAAATGTTGATTAAAGTGATACGGCCGTGCTTTCGTGTGATTTCAAATTGATCACGTTTGTCGGCTGTGCTACGTGAGGCTTGGCAAGCAACAATTTGTGACCATGCATGCCCTTTACTCAAGGTTATGGCCCGGAGGGTGCCAAAAAAGGCCCCAAACAGCTACATTTGCACTTTTGAACACAATAATGTTGATTAAAGTGATACGGTTGCGCTTTCGTGTGATTTCAAATTGATGAAATGTGTCCCTAGTGCTAGGTGAGGCTTGGCAAGCAATGATTTGTGCCCGTGCATGCCCTTTACTCAAGGTTGCGGTCCGGATGGTGCCAAAAAACGCCCAAAACAGCTATATTTGCACTTTTGAACACACAAATGTTGATTAAAGTGATACGGTCGCGCTTTCGTGTGATTTCAAGTTGATGAAATGTGTCCCGAGTGCTAGGTGAGGCTTGGCAAGCAACAATTTGTGACCCTGCATGCTCTTTACTCAAGGTTAGGGCCCGGAGGGTGCCAAAAAAGGCCCAAAACAGCTACATTTGCACTTTTGAACACATAAATGCTTTTTTGCACTGAACGGCGCCTTTTGTGGCTGGCCAGGCCGGGGAGAAAGGCTCTTGCGCGCCAAGCTTTTTTGGGGAGGGGCGGGAGCCCGAAATCAAGTTCAATCGCGGGCTGAGTACCGCTGCACGTTGCTGTCCTCGTCTGCTTCATCTCAAAGAGACTTGGCAGCCCCGTTATAGACAACCGCAGGCCGGGGTCTCTGCTTGATACCCGAAGGCGGTGTGGTTGCGGATTGGGGGTTAGAGCATGACGGCTTGAGCACGGGGGGTGGCTTGGGGGAGGGATTCATTTGCAGAAGTGACTGGTGAGTGCCAGTGTGGTAGTACTGATTGATTGCGCCGCTAGGGCTGTCGAGGGTCGGCGTGAGAAAATGTGTAAGTGTGGCTTTTTCAAAGAGATGACACGTTGGACGAGTGTGAGGACGATTGTGAGTTTGTGCTCGCGGGGGAGGGGGGGGCCGGTGCGAAGTACCTTGTTATGCGAGGAGAAGGGGCGGAAATGGGGGCGGAGGCGGCGAGGGGGGGTGCTGGCCTAGGGGGGGGGGGGAGGTTGAACATGTCCCTGATTGTGAGCGGCCGTTTGGGGGGCGGAGGCTCTGGCTGGGGTTGACTTGCGGTACCGCGTTTCAGTGATAGAGGCCGGACGGGCCTTGGGGGCTGGCGGCCGTGTTTTCGAGTTTTGGTGTGTGCCGCAGGAGATGGGGGGCGGGGGCGCTTTGGGGGCTTGTGTGCAACTTTGTCCGGGAGGGGGGGGGGAGGGTGGTAGGCGTTGAACACATAAATGCTGATTAAAGTGCTATCGCTGCCCGTGTGTGTGATTTCAAGTTGTTCAAGTTGGTCACTAGTGCTAGGTGAGGCTAGACAATGAACAATTTGTGCCCGTGCATGCTCTTTACTCAAGAATATGAACCGGAGGGTGCAAAGAAAGGCTCAAAACAACTGTATGTGCACACACACCATCATTAGATTTGCAAATGCTATAATGGTCAGAGCCACACTTCCTTGGCACTGCCTGTCAGAAAAAACAAAAAGGAATCCCCCTTGTACGTGAGCACATACAAGCTGCGTTTATATGGGTTGTAAGGTGTGTCCTTCTCCCTTAAATGACCCACCAAGGGGTAACAAAACGCCCCAATAGTAACAACTTGCTGGGCCGCTGTGTGTTTCGGGTCCACATGATCTACGAGGTCTCTGAGTGTGTATTTCTGACACTGTGCTGCCTCTGATAGGAAGCACGCGTCTGCAATAGGCATGATGGTATCATCTTCACTAAGAAGACATGCCGTCGGTATGCAAAGGAACCACTGAAAATTGTTACCCTTCCCATGCATTGACACACTGCACCAAACAGAAGCAAGCCACAAATGAGTTCTGAGTTTTGCAATAGGCATGATTGTATTATCTTCACTAAGGAGACATGCCGTCGGCGTGCAAAGGAACCACTGAAAATTGTTACCCTTCCCATGCATTGACACACTGCACCAAACAGAAGCAAGCACAAATGAGTTCAAAGATCAAGATATTGTGGCATGTGCATACGTACCTAGGTAGAGTTAGCAGTTCATGGGCACCAACCGTGCCTCCGCCCAAAATGCTAGCTTCAAGGCTTAAACCTCGAGAAGCAGTGTGCAGTGTGCAGTTGGCCATTAACTGTAGGGCAAGTCTCCTCAGTTCACGTAGGTAGAACTGTAGTGGCTCCTGCTGAACGGACCTACGTTGCGGAGTGACGGAGGTAACCTCCAGCCCA
Organism: Eutreptiella sp. 'Long Island Sound 2002'; assembly: GCA_964036045.1. NCBI lineage: Eukaryota > Euglenozoa > Euglenophyceae > Eutreptiales > Eutreptiaceae > Eutreptiella > Eutreptiella sp. 'Long Island Sound 2002'. Next base: position 4,488,133 of record OZ038381.1, read on the forward strand.
TCAGCCTGTTTTGGCAGTAGTTCATAGACCTCTTGCCAAAACACGGGGTTTCTCAACAAATCCCGAATGACAAAACATCGCGGCTTCCATCGATTTGGATGGCTGCCCGGCCCACGCTCTAGTGGTGGCACATACGGCGACTCTTTGGTGTGCTTCTTGCATATCGCTCTGAATTCTTGTATCATTCCCGCGGGCACTAGCCCGGGTGCTTGGCATCTTGGTCTTGTAACCAAAGATCTATGCCATGTAAGCCTATATTGACCACAACGTCCTTTGTACAATGTGACACATCGTACCCCACATCAAGGTCCGACTCAAAGATCTGGAAGTAGTCCGCTAGAGGGGTGGGAATGTAAGTAGCTCTCCCAAACAACCCCAATCGGGGTAATGTACAATGCGGTAACGATGTCCATCCAGTTCGCCATCCCTTGCTGCCTTTAAGACTTCTACGAGTCCCAACGGTCTATGTGTAGGTGCAAATGATTGGGATTCTCCTTCCCAATGTACTGCCCCACCCGCAGTATCGAATCCAAGCGATGGGGTTGGCGTGTAAAGGGCAAAGTTAGGCAAATGCTCACACAACCGAGCAGCTCATACGCATCAACCTTCGCCCTGTCAATAAACGCACCAGGTAACGTGGGTAATCACCAGGTAGATGCAATCTGTCTCGGTTTGCTAATTGGGTGGAATGTGGGTGGTAATTGGGTGGAATCAAGCTGCACCTTTCTTGTCGACAAATGTACCCCATCTACGTTGTTCACCAATTCCTCTTTCAGCTTGGTGACTCTACCGCGGTACGCACCAATGCTCTTCTCCTTGCAAATATCAATAAAATTTGCCCATGTCACTTTTGCTGTACCATGGACAACAGATTCTCCACTACTTTCTCCGACGGCGGATTGCGTGGTGCTCTTAGTCGTGTGACAATCTGGGGTTTACATTTTTTTTCTTGATTTGATGCTTGGGGGTGCCTTCGGATTTGCGTCTCAAGACATTCTGGCGGCTTGCGAGGTCAACGAAAAAGGTGTTGAAGCAATCAACGACACCAAGAATTGGGATCAAGGGTCAATGCGTGCTGTACTACAACGCTTCAGGCTTTGGCATACGAAGAGCAGCACCGCAAAGGAACTATGGATGCAGTTGAAGCGTGAGATTGCAGCAGGTTTGAGGGAGCCACACACAGTACCACTGAAGATGCCTCCCAACACCCTTATCTACAAGCCATGTTTGACGGGAGCCAAGGCAAGTTCCATTGGGAATTGTTGGGACTTCGATTGCAACTGCTGCGGCAAGGTTGCTTGACGACCTTGTTCGTGAGGTGACGGCCCAGGCTACCTTCGATTTGCACAAGTTCCCTTTCCAAGGCATGTACTTGAGCAGACTAAAGGCATCCTGGGAAGGGTCTCTTGGACCGTATTGGGCGGAGAAAAGAGGAGGCATCACAGTCCTTTGTAGCGCATTGTTGCAATTCGGAGACCCAGCAATTGCATTGCCAACAGCATCTGATGCCCCACGGGAGGTACTGTCACACAAATTGTGTTCTGTTGACATTGCTGACCCCTTGCTCATTTTCTGAGTGTCTATTTTTTTTTGAAAGCTTTCGCTCAGGCCACTTGGCTCTTTTGCATGTGCCTCGTTTGCTTTGCTCTTGAGTCGTGGTAACCAGAGCCTCCGTTGACGCAGAGACGGTAGAGAATCCAAGACGGTTTGGTGTTGCTGTGCATTGTGTACACATATGCCCCCAAATGGCTCCGTGACAAGAAGTTTGTGATTGTCCATTGCATGCATGCATACACTTGTGTGCAGAAAATATTTAGTTCCACGCCCCTGTATTTGTGATGAGTGCTTTGCCAAAAATTGTATGAACCCTAGTGCATTCAACCCATGGGAAAAACTGTAGGAATTCTGATTGGGTCGGTATATGAACTCATTGGTCAGTTTGAAATGCTGCAGTTGTTCTTGCCCAGCCCCTGCACAACCTCCTTCTGCATCCTTCTGCATCCTTCTCTCTCCCCTATTTTTTCCAGGTGGTAGATGCCGAGCTTCAGCCACCATGTCGTGCCCCTCAAGTGCCGGTGGAGCCGCGGGCACTACGGGCCAGGCCAGAGCCCCCGGCAAAGCTCGATGAGGCCTTCGTGTAGAGCGAGATCCGACGCCGCACAGACGCTGCCGTGAAGGCCGAGCGCAGCCGTGCCAAGACAGACGTGACGGCAGCCCGCACCACACAGAGGAAGGCCGAGCAGATGGCCAAAGAGCTTCAGCGGGTGCAGATTGGGTTGGAGAAGGAGCGCAAGGCACGCAGCGATGAGTTGCGCAAGGCGAAGGCCCGCGCCTCGGATTTGGAGAAGGCGAACAAGGATGCCGCTGATAAGGAAGCGGCTGCATCAGCTGCCGAGGCAGCTCGCAAGGAATTGGAAGCAGCTCGCAAGGAATCCGAAGTGGTGCACAGTGGGGCGCCCAATGGAATGGGGAGGAATGGGGATGGGCAATCGGCAATTGCTTTTGACACATTTATGAAATCAGTCCTGATTTCGTACAGTAGGAATTCGATATTACTTGGCATTGATTTTTGTCTATCGGTAAGATTGCTTTGCTGAATATTTCAATACGACAAAGGTCTGCAGATGCCACATGCGTATTTACTCAGGGCCCTTCCTGAGATTGTGCCTGTTCCTACTTCACAGCTGCCCCCTCTCGAAGTAGGGCTTAACAGATTTAGTGCGTTGACCGACGCACAAGCAGTGTGTCTCAGGAAATAACAGAACACCTGTGCGGGGAGAATGTTGAACTGCACCATCTAGTGGCCGAAAAATCTGGTTCAGAGAACATCAAAATCCTGCATATCTGCCATGCCTCCCGCATGAGGCTGTGTCTTGTGCCTCCTCCTTGATATCGTCCATTTCACTTCACTTTGCCTCATTATGTATGGTAACCGCATCACTGACTGACCGCTGCATGGCAGCAAGTTGGCCTGCCAGTGTTGTCCAGGGCCCTGTTGTCTGTTGACTGTTGTCTGTTGCCTGACGTCAGTTGGAAGTCGTCAACTGTTGTCTGCTATCTGTTGTCTGTTGTTGTCTGTTGTCCGTTGTCTATCGCTCTGTTGCCGGCCGTCAGTTGAACATCGTCATCTATTGTCTTTTGTTTGTTGTCTGTTGTCGGTTTTCTGTTGCCTGCAGTTTGTTGAACGTCGTCGTCCATTGTCTGTCGTCTGTTGTCTGTTGCCTGTTGCCTCACGTCAGTTTATTTTCAGTGCAAACCTGGAAGGACAAGATGCAGCCCCAGTGAACACATAAAAAATGGTACAGGTTGGATTTGTGTTCTCGCTTCAAAAAACATGTTTCGCAGGGTATTGGAGCAAGTTATGAAGTGTTTCCGAGCCGCCAGCACGAAAAAAACTGCATTTTTAGCCCAAAAAATGGCCAAAAAATGCCAGTTTTTGGCCTAAAACAGTGTTTGTGGGGCCTGAGTGGTCGGATGTAGGGCCTCCCACCCTATTTTGAGGGTGCTGGACTCAAAAAAACGTGTTTTGCCAGGTTTTGGTGCAAGTTGTCGAGTGTTTCGGAGCCGCCATCACCAAAAAAACCCCCATTTTTTGCCCAAAAATGGCCAAAAAAAGCCATTTTTTGGCTTCAAACAGTGTTTTTGGGGCCTGAGTGGGCAGTTGTAGGGCCTCCCACCCTATTTTCAGGGTGCTGGAGTCAAGGAAACGTGTTTTGCAGGGTTTTGGAGCAGGTTATCGAGTTTTTAGGAGCCGCCATCACCAAAAAAAACCGCTTTTTTTGCCCCAAAATGGCCAAAAAAAAGACATTTTTTGGCCTAAAACAGTGTTTCTGGGGCCTGAGTGGTCAGTTGTAGGGCTCCCCACCCTATTTTGAGGGTGCTGGACTCAAAAAAACGTGTTTTGCAAGTTTTTGGAGCAGGTTATCGAGTGTTTTGGAGCCGCCATCACCAAACAACCGCATTTTTTGCCCAAAAATGGCCAAAAAAAGCCATTTTTTGGCCTAAAACAGTGTTTTTGGGGCGTGAGTGGTCAGTTGTAGGGCCCCCCACCCTATTTTGAGGGTGCTGGACTCAAAAAAAAGTGTTTTGCAAGGTTTTGGAGCAGGTTATCGAGTGTTTTGGGGCCGCCATCACCAAAAAACCGCATTTTTTGCCCCAAAATGGCCAAAAATGCCATTTTTTTGCCCAAAACAGTGTTTTTGGGGCCTGAGTGGGCAGTTGTAGGGCCCCCCACCCTATTTTGAGGGTGCTGGAGTCACAAAAACGTGTTTTGCAAGTTTTTGGAGCAAGTTTTTGAGTGTTTCGGAGCCGCCATCACCAAAAAAAACCGCATTTTTTGCCCAAAAATGGCCAAAAAAAGGCCATTTTGTAGCCTAAAACAGCGTTTTTGGGGCCTGAGTGGTCAGTTGTAGGGCCCCATACCCTATTTTCGGGGTGCTGGGCTCAAAAAAAAGTGTTTCGCAAGGTTTTGGAGCAGATATACAAGGGTTTCAGGGCCGCCATCACCTAAAAAACGCATTTTTTGGCCAAAAATGGCCAAAAAAAGCCATTTTTTGGCTCAAAACAGTGTTTTCGGGGCCTGAGTGGTCACAGGTAGGGCCCCATACCCTATTTTGAGGATGCTGGACTCAAAAAAGCGCGCTTTGCAGTGTTTTGGAGCAAATGATCAAGGGTTCTGGAGCCACCATCACCAAAAAACCGCTTTTTTTGCCCCCAAAATGCCAATTTTTTGGCCTAAAACAGCATTTTTGGGGCATGAGTGGTCAGTTGTAGGGCCCCATACCCTATTTTGAGTGTGGTGGACTCAGAAAAACGTGTAATGCAAGGTTTTTGGAGCAACTTATCGAGTGTTTTGGAGCCGCCATCACAAAAAAAGACCGCATTTTTTGCCCAAAAATGGCCAAAAAATGCCATTTTGTAGCCTAAAACAGCGTTTTTTGGGCCGGAGTGGTCAGTTGTAGGGCCCCATACCCTATTTTCAGGGAGCTGGACTCAAAAAAAAGTGTTTTGCAAGGTTTTGGAGCAGACAATCAAGGGTTTCAGGGCCGCTATCACCAAAAAAACGCATTTTTTGGCCAAAAATGGCCAAAAAAAGCCATTTTTTGGCCTAAAACAGTGTTTTTGGGGCCTGAGTGGTCACAGGTAGGGCCCCATACCCTATTTTGAGGGTGCTGGACTGAAATAAGCGCGTTTTGCAGTGTTTTGGAGCAAATGACCAAGGGTTCCGGAGCCACCATCACCAAAAAACCGCTTTTTTTGCCCAAAAAATGCCAATTTTTTGGCCTAAAACAGCATTTTTGGGGCATGAGTGGTCAGTTGTAGGGCCCCATACCCTATTTTGAGTGTGGTGGACTCAGAAAAAGTGTTTTGCAGGGTTTTGGAGCAACTTATCGAGTGTTTGGAGCCGCCATCACCAAAAAACCGTATTTCTTGCCAAAAACAAACATGTATGGTTTGAGCTATACAAAAGCTGCTATTCGCAACTAGGTGGTGAATGTCATATTTCTCGGATACGGCCAATTTTAGATGGAATCAAGCCTGCATTGTCGATCTAGGGGCTGGAAAATTTCCAATTTGGAGGGTGGGGGGGGGGCTAACTCCGGAAAATATGCTCTTTATGGTATAATTTGACAAAAAAAGTAGTATTTCTGACTGTAGCTGGTTTTGGGATTATTGGACCCCATAAAATCCTAGGTGAACTGAGCACCTCGTGCTCTGCCACGTACTTGCTGCTGACCGCGGTGAGGAGGCCTCCCCCTCTCGAGGTGGAGGTGGCCCCTGTCTCCGCCAGCTGGCTGCTGAAGAAGGGGGTGTACCCCTTGTCCCGGAGCGCCGCGGCCACGTGCATCTCGTGCGCCCGGGTGACGATCCCTGTTTCCTGGAGCATGATGTCAAAGCCCCCCTCCCGGGGTAGCATGCCGGTGATGAGGTGCTCCTTGTCGGTACAGGCCGCCGGCCCCCGGGGCCGCCAGAGCGTGTCTCGGAGGGACCGGTCTGGTGGGACGAGGCCGTTGCGCAGGTTCCATGAGGTCCTCCTGGAGTCAGCTGTCCCGCATCGGCATTGCCGCTGGGTCCGCTGAAGCAGCCAGGTCTCTTGGGTGTGATGGGGCCATGGGGTGTGGGGAGCCCGCTCCCAGCGGGGCCCACAGGGGGGCCAGGGGGGCCAGTCCCGCGGGGATGGATCCTTGTTGGGCTGCACCGCCAGCCCCCGGGGCCGCTCTGGGCGCCTCCTCCTCGCCCTCCGCATGGCCGGCCGCTTGGGGCGGGGGGCGCCGGCCGCTTGGGGCGGGGGGCGCCGGGCGTACGGGGCATGCCACGGGGACCTCCGTGCCCTCCCTCGGAGGATGTGGGAGGCCGCCTCCTTGCCGTCCACCGGGGCGGCGGCGTGCACCGCGTGCCACGCCAGGTGTACCAGCATCGCCCCGCTTGTGTGGTACTTGTCTGCACATAGGGGGCTTTTCGTTGGCTCCGTGGCCCCCCGCGCCGGGGGGAGCGGCACCGACTTTCAGATGGTGCCCTCCGGCGCTGGGTCGAAGGGCAGGTTGGCCAGCGGAACCGTGTGTGGCGCCAACGCGCGGCCCGGGCATGGGCAACGATCCTCCCCCAACCCCCCGAGGACATGGCAATGCACAACTTGAAAAAACTTAAGTTGTGCATTGCATTGGATTACGGCCGCGAAGTGGGGTGGGAAATCAGCCGTTTTTCAAAATTTTACCACACGGGCACCAACAAGGGTGAATATGTCCTGAATTTTGGGGGAGTGTTGTGGTACCAAGCATTGCCTCCCTTGGAGGAATATGGGCCAAAGAGGAAATGGGTGTTGTTGTAAGGCACTCCCCTTGAGGACGAAACGCACAAGAGTTGGAAGTTATTGGACATACATGTGTTGGCAATTTCTTGCATGTGCATGTAGCATGTGTTGGCATTTTTTTGCATGTGAATGTCGCATGAAAAAAGGAGCATGGTACCTCCGCCCTTGAGGTGGTAGGGGTGACCTTCTTGTTTCATGCACATGCTAGGTTGATGAAATCATGGAATACGGGCGAAATTCCTAGGCTGCACATATTCTTATAATTTTTGGATTTTTTGTAGCGTGCATATTCTTATAATCATATTCTTCCTGGAGCAGTGGCACTGTAGTACTTAAGGTCGACACTGAATTGGCGAAGGATAGACGCGACCATGGCATCGCGCATTATTACGCATGTGTCATCATCTTGGACTGGGTAGGAAGCCATGTGAACAACGACGAGTTGAAGCGCGTGGAGGACGCTGAATTAAAGTTAAGTAACTTAAACTACCTTGCGGCGCAACCGTACCTATGCATTTTCTTTGGCCGTGCTCACTGCGGCCATGTTAGCAACGTTCGTGATCAGGTCATCAATGCACGGTTTGACAGTTTGGGTTCCTGACGGACTGAAGCGACCACACATTGACCATGGTCCAAAGATCCACAATGGACTGCAGCCCAAGCACTCAAAGTTTGTTAGCAGTGAACGCACCATGAAGGCCCTTGTAACCTGGCCTGCCGAATGGGCAGCATCCCTTTGAACAGCCACACACATCCTAAGTAGTTAGAACATGGTGTTTACAGAGGTCGAAGTGACATAGTGTGTGGACGATGTGGACCACCCATGCCTTTCACCTGCCCTCCCCATGCCTGCCCCTTTGGTTTGTGTTGTACTAGTGCAAGATGCCGATGAAGAAGAAGGCTGGAACGTAGAGGCAAATGAAGCCTCAGAGGTAGAGCTACTAGAGAACATTGAGTTGCTGTTAGTCCTTGGGACGCCGCCTCTACAACGAGCAGCCAAGAGGAAGGCAGAAACTCGGATGCACAAACTTGCCAAAAGGCTTCATGCTGCACCACCTAAAGGACCTGCTCAGCGTGTGGCCAGCGAGAATAGACAAACGGCTAGGGAGGCCTAGGAGGCAGTTAAAAGATCGGATGATGAAGGCAAAGCAAGCTGTGCAGTGATGTTTACAATGAGTGAGCAGGGGTAGGACCTCATGTTTCCCTGTTGGATAACACCATGATTGCAATCGAGTCAATGAAAGTGAATCTCCATTTCATCCGCGGCAGCAACTGCAATTTGGAATCTATCGCCTTCACATGACAATCCGGTTTGTAAGCTCAGGCGTTGCGCACGAGAACAATTCTTTTTCATTTTGTCACAGTTTTCTAGGTTAAATTTCAATTTCATGTGAAAAATTATCACGTACAGAGCTGCAGCATGTCCCACCACCCTAGACTCTCGTTGAAAAAGGGATCTCTAGGAGACGGGGGCCCATACACAAGGGCGAGGCATTGTTGCGGTAGACGTACTGTCACAAAACAGTTTCCCAAAATTTTCAAAATTCAATTGCAAAAAAAACAAAGAAAAAAAGTGAAATTATTACTCAAATGAAAACACTAGAGGTTTATAAACAAACAATGCTTATGAAATGATGCATTACCTATAGAACAAAGAGTAGAATACAAAAACCGAACCGGGCATTGCTGAGGAAGAGCTATTGTCACAAAATAGTTTCCCAAAATTTTCAAAGTTCTCTTCCAAAAAAAGCAAATAAAGAAAGTGAAATTGTTATTCAAATAAAAACGCCACATGTTTTTAAATAAAGAATGCTTATAAAACGATACATTACCTATAGAAAAAGGACAAAGATACAAAAACCCAGCCGGGCATTGCTGGCGGAGAACTAAAGTCACAAAACAGTTTCCCACAATTTTCATACTTGTCTTAAAAAAAACCAAAGAAACAAAGTGAAATTCTTATTCAAATGAAAACACTAGACGTTTTTAAACAAAGAATGCTTGTAAAAATGATACACTGCCTATAGAAGGAAAAGAAAAACACAAAAAAAAAATTCAGGTGGCGAAAGGGGAGTCGTACCAACTTTTACATGGAAAAACGACCAACCGCTACATGGAAAACTCTTTTCAAATCACCCTTTACCAACTGCTGCATGTATGAACTATTACCGACCCTTTTATGCGTTTCAAATGTTCACAGTTGTTTTGAAAATTCCATTGCCTTCGGCAAAGCACCTTCAACCAACCGATCATTCACCCAATCACGGAAGCACTCACTCAAGCATTGGGTTGGGCAAGGAGGCAGACGGAAACGCATAGTTTGGCTTGTTTTAGTGATAGACCAACGATAAAAACATTAAAGACTGTACAACGGGCACAAAAGGCTAGCGGTCGAACGATATAACACTTGGCCGCCGACCCAACCCCCGCCGGATCGAATCCCGGCCAGTCCCGCACCCGCCGGCAACGATGGAATAGTGACCTCTCTTTACAAACCTACTTCAAATCCTTCTGATCACAAGCTGTCACCCCCCCCTCCCACTCTCCCCACCTCCCTACACCCGCAAAACATGGTATGTAGTTTCACAAATGTCGAAGGGATCCTTCCACTGCGCACACATTTCGCGCTACTTTTAGACTACGTACTCCCGAAAGAACCCCTGGGCACACCCGTTCCAAATGCTCCTAAATTTGTGTCACCCAAACTACCCTATCTAAAGACAAATGCAAAGCAACCTTCCCATAACGTAAAACATCATGCAAAATACGGAAAGCCACACACATATCTTTTATTATGTTCAATTGTTAACTAAGTACAAAATCACATGCGGGTTTTCTAAGGTTTCTACTTGTGGTACAACCACACATCCTCACTCAACAGTGATGTGGCCTCACATAGGGCATTCGAAAGTGGTCAGGCAAAAGCCAGGCAGTTCGTTGGCCCACCTCAAAAAGCCCACAACAAACTTTGGGAGTCCATGGTAGAGATAAGCAAAAAAAGGTGTGGAAAAGGGCGAAAATGGGTGAAAATTGGTGCAAATACAAAAATGCCACATCCCCAATGTAGAAAAAGCATAAAAATATACGCTAGGGACAAGAAGATTGCCCCTAGTATCACAAAGTATGGGTTTCTAATACGGCTAGACGCCCAAATAGTTGCACCGCGTCCGCACTGCGCTTCCTGTGCCCCCAAGCCTCAAAATGAAAAAATCTACTATCTACACTATCTCTCTTATGCTACACGAACAACCCCCCAAAAAAGGGGGGGGGGTATGGCATCTGCGCCTACTCTTGATCTAACAACCTCTCTTTGGTATTATTTGGGCAATGTAGGTCACCTTTTTTGCTGCGGAACATTTTGGGGCTGTTGATCTTTTACTTCCAATGAATTCACGTCACTCAGAAAAAGCATCATGCACATTCACTAAAACAAACTAGAATGTTCTGATTGCAATCATTTTCTATTGCTTCCAAACAATTGGGGTCGGTTGGAGGGCATTGTTTCATTGATTTTGCATTAAGCACCACGCAGAATTCAAGCAATCCCACAAGGTTTGTAATGCAAAAGCCCCAACAAGGTTTGTAATGTAAAAGCCCCAATTTGTATACCAATCACCGGTTTGCATACCTTCCATTCAATTTAACAAGATTGCAACCAAAATTTATGAACTTAGTGTTTCTGCGAAGGTTTTGGGGCACACTATGCACTTGGGACCTCACAACACCATAAATTGTCACCCTGAGATTGAAAGGGTGGAACTCAAATGACTGCCTCACTCAATTGAAACTCAGCCTCCGGGATAAGCAGGAGCATACACAATGCAGCTAACAGAGAGCCAAAATATGCGGAAAAATATGTGGAAATTTGCGAATCGCATAATTTCTCCTCCCTCCAACACAGATTCTTCGCCCAGAGTGAAAATAAATTGTTGGGGGACATTTGAACATCTGAACAACAAAATGAAAAATGAAGATTGCGCAGTGTGAAAATAACATCAATACTCCATCTGTTGTTCCATGCGATCCCTGTTGTTCTCGGTGCAAATTTTGTCTGGTTTGGTTGAGCACCCCCCCCCATATTTTGGTGGAAGCAGCCACTTTGAGAATACCCCAATTTTACGGAACAATGTGTGGTGGCCACAAACCTTCCAAAAAAGAACAAAAGGCAGGGTGGGCTCTCCATATTGAGGGGGACACCAAACCTGGGAAATAGTGCTGGTATACCTGATGAGGTAAGAGATGCACACGAGTGCCTCATCCGCGCCTTTCCCTTTGAATCCCAAATTACACAAAACCCTTCGCAGGGAAAATGTCAGCACCCATTTGAAAAACAAAATTTTCCCCACACCCTGCAGTACAAAGAGAATAAAGGTCTCCAGCATATCATTCATCAGCTTGCGTGCTTTTTGTCTGACAATCCAAAACAGGGATGCACATGATATCAGGCTACAATGGGATAAATGGTTGGCAATGTGTTAATCTGTTAGTGCAATGCTTTTGTACAAAGAAGAAACCCTCCCACACGACTCAATCAGATAAAACTCCGCATGTTGGCAAATGTCTGGTCAAAAATATGTGCAAAGAAAAGACCTGGCAGAGCACAGGCTTGTAGGGATGCCCCTCCCAATCCAAAGCCAGGTCCTGCCAGTGCCCCCAATGGAGGCTTGCCCGCTTCCACATCCTGCCCAAAATCCTGTGGTGTTGAATGGGCTGGCATGGCCATGAGCAAGAGGAAGAAGAGGAAGAAACAAATCAGTCCTGCAAGGCGACTCCAATCCTCCACAACCTGCAGGAGAAACGCAGGGATAGAACATTGCTGACAATTGTGGGCAACAAATGAACATCTGACACCAAGCGAAAAACCACCCAAACCCAAACAGACAGAGAGATCCATCAACATTCAAATTGGACACAATGAAATATGCCGGCTCCATTCCAGTTTTGTTGTGCTTTGATGTCGGGTTGTGAGGAGCTGGGGTTTGTTGTGGTTGTGGGCAAATGGCCTCACGAATCATTCAATCTGAATCATATCTGCTGGAGATCGAATATGACACAAGGATTGCATTATGCTGAAGACTTTTCATGGATGTACAACAGCAATACCACAAACGACCACATGCAGGCAAAGCCGCTAGGCCTTTCAGTTTCAAATGCAGGGCAGATATGGGGGGCGGGGGACAGCTCAAACGAAAACTTGAATGAGAAATCGAATGACACAACAGCAAGTAGACACAACAGTGTCACAGGCAAATATCATGAGGCACTGCACCTCGGCACCTCAGATGGGGTGCCGGGGGGGGGGGGGGGCAAAGAGACATTCATTTGGGGGCCCAGGTGTAGCATGGACCCACCCTCCCTTTTCGGAGGCCCCAGCGCACACCTATTACACAAATCCAAATCCAAGGTGGCCCATGGTGACAGCCTTCATCAGCATATCCTTCAACTGGTCAAACGTGTTGTACTCAGGGAGATCCAATTGATTGAAACTGTGATGCAAAGAAATCAGCCGAGTGCCACACAGATGCGGCACGTCCTTCATCGATTGCAACAGGCGGCCCTCTAGGACCAGGACTGTCCAAATGAGGGGGGGGGAAGGGGGGCTGAATTAATTTGAGAGGATTGAATTGTAGAAAAACAGACATGCAGTGCAGCAAGACTGCAGATTGAGGTAATGCACTCCACAGTAAGGCATAAGTGCATCTTTATTCTCTATGCCAAACCTGATTAAACCTCAGGACACACTCTGTGTCGGAGACAGAAGGACATGGATATCATGTCTGACTATGTCTAGTCAGACAATCACTAACAGTCAGGCTATCAGTCAGACTACAGCAAATGTAATACAGTGAGCATACAACAAATGTGGTGTGTGTGGGGGGGGGGGGGGGACACTGTTCTGGTACGCCTCACCAACAATGTGTAGTCCTATGGGGTGGGACCCAGACCCAGAAATATGTTCGAACAGGATCACATACAAATAAAAAAACAATGCCACGCGGTGCAGTAGCCGAGACCGGTTGCACCGGGACCCCAACAACGTCCAGACACTTCAGCAACCCCCAGGACTCGCACTGTGGGCCTGCGCTTGTACCACGGCCACAAAGAGGGGACCAGGGCATGGAGGCCTCCCCTGGGCTCCACATCCCGGCGTGTTGGTGTGGGCGCGCCCGATGTCGAGAAATCAGGGTTTGAACAACCACCCGGGACACTTGGCCGCGACGGACGGATGCGCTTCGGCCGGAGAAACGGAGCTGAAACAGTTCGTGGGTGGCGTACAGTTGCCGCTTCCTGTCTTCCCGTTTGCAAACCGGGCCGGGAATTCCGCATTTGCTTGACTTGCTGTGGGCAATTCTAGACCCCTCAGTACAGGCAGATGTATATCTCATCACAACATCACAACACATGTCATGACTGCTGAACCATGACAATCAAACCACTAAACACCCTCGTTGGAGTCACCCCATGGACAAATTTGAGAGACCTCATCAAAGATTCAGACGCACAAGCGGCGCTGCAAAACTTGAGCGCTATTGCACCTCCCACACGGCTGGGGAACCAACCGAGGGTGGAGAGCACAGCACCATACCAGGTATGGGCCGAAGGGAGCCGCGAAGTGTCGGCAGTGCGATGGATATTGAACTTCTGCGTGCCATGCATGCCCTGCAAGTCTTTGAAGCCCCCAAGAGGGACTTTGGAGGACCCTGTGATGAACTGGACCAGCATAGATTTCTCCTGAGGAACGGGGCATGGGCAGAGCAGGGAAGCAACCCCCAAGTGCAATCCCGAGCAGCAGTCGCTCTGCCCACGAGCGCTGCCTCTGCCCCTTGGCCTCCCTCCCACGCCAGCACTGGTCTGCTTCATCCGAAGTCTGTCCCAAGACGGTGAAGTTCGGAGGGCGGCAGGGGGGAAGGGGGATCCATCAAGGCCGGTGGGGGGCTGTGTCGTACCACTGGTGCGCAGTGCCGTGGCGTTCGTGCGGCCTGCTTTCGTTGGTCGAGGTCAGGCCCTGGGCACAGCATTGGGGGCGCAGGCTGGACTGCTGCTGCTGCGACCACCCACCAACTGTCGGTTGAAGAGGAGGAGGCAGGGAAGTATTAGAAGGGGCGGAGGGGGGGCGGGGTCTGGGTCCCAAAAGTTTGTGTACCAAAAATGGCCCGACAATGTTTTCCCTGTTGTAAACTGCGTTTTTTCCCACGATTTTTTCACGCACTTTGGTCGGGGGGGGGGGGGGTAGACCTACTTAAAGAGTGAGGATTGGGATAGAATTGAAAATTGGAGGTACAGACAGACAGACAGTACAGCAATACAAATTGAGGCAATGCACTCCTCAGCATGGCATAAGTGCATCTTTATTCTCTATGCCTTTGGTCGGGGGGGGGGGGGTCCAGGGGGGGGGGACCCCTTCTCCTGTGGTGTACGGCCATTCTACTACTTACCTGGGAGGGGGGTAAACCAGAAAGAGGGGTGGCTGTCCGTCGTAGGAGTAGGTCTGCCAGTGATTACTTCGGGTCTCACGCACTGGGTTGTGTTTGCAGAGGCGTGCCTCCAGACTGTGGCTGGGAGGCGGGGATAGAGTGTTTTGGTTGTGCATTCTTGTGGGTGAAAGTGGAACATCTGTCCCATTTGGGGGGGGATTTGCCAGGAAGGCTCAGTAAGTGTTGCCAGTTGGTCCGGCCGAATGCATGCGCTGGGTTGGGTTTTGAGGGGGAAATTCTCTGGATTTTCCTTCCACAGACGGCGAAGGAAAAACATTTTTCGGTGGTGAGAGCGGGGGTTGTTGTGACCGACAGGTGCTGCTTCTGCCCCTGCGCGGCCCTCCTGTGCCAGCACCGGCATGCCTTGCACATGGACCACGATGTTTGGAGGCCGGGCACCCCTGCTGACATGACGTGGGACATGCAACACAGAATTCCAGGCGTCCCCCCTGTTGGTCAGCCAAGCCTTGCGCCAAACCCTGGCGCAAATGCCGCAGGCACTGAACACACCTCCCGGTTCATGGCGTCAATCACCTGCCAGAACCAGATGATCACCGCACTGGCTGAAGTGTAGCCAACGTACTCGGTGTTGGCCTTCAGATCTTCGATATTGACATCTGGCATACCACTGATCAACAGCTCCAGCTGAGTAACAACAGCATGCCACATCGAAGAGGCATGTGCGTAAGTGTGCACAGGCGACAACATCTTGCAACACCGGCAGCCGTATTGAGGCAAACGTTCACACGGAAAGGAGCCCCCAATAGATGGCTTGAAAAAGAGGGGGAAATGGCAAGGAGAGGGGTGATGGGGGGGGCGGGGGTTGCCCCTTCAAGCTGTCGCCCTTTGGCCCACGTAGAAGCATGGCATGTGGCCGCGAAACACATCCAGAGCGGGACTACTGCGGGGCAAATGTGTCCTTGAACTGCAGCTGCTCAGTCTGGTCGCAGTCTCTGCCCTCAAGCTGCACTTGCAACGCACAAAGAGGCACGGGTGTTCCCATGATTGGCCGGCGACTGCCTGCGCCCCAGTACTCCCTGTTTCCGTCACCCTGTGGTTGGGGTAAGCGTACATTCCACTACATTCGGCTTCTGATGTCGCTGACGGGTCATGAGATATTGGGGGCGGGGGTAAAGCTGTTACTAGGGTGAGCTTGGGGGCGGGGTGGAGCCGCGGGTATTACCACACATCACCACCAACCAAACCCCGACGACCGCGCCCACCACATTTACCAACACCTCACCAGCCTCTCGTATGCCCCCCCCCCCCTTGTAGAAGCTACGCAAAAGTCGCAAATTAAACGGTCCATACGCCTACTGTAGCTTGGCCATAAACAGTGGAAAATTCAGCGATAGGTCCCCACCGACAGACCTACGCCCTCTCATGCAGTGCATTCCCAGACATGGCGGCGAAGCCGCCGTCACAGTTCATCCACACATACGGCGCCAGAGGCGCCGCCACAGTTCGTCAGGGTAGGTCAGGCTTCCCTCCTACTGTAGCTTGGACAGGGCCGTAGACGCCCACGTTCAAAAAGAGAAGATTGCACGGTGAGCTGGTGCAAGAAAGGGGAATATGATGCACAAATATCCCCAAAATCAGAGCTATGTGGGCTCAAGTGGGCAAACACTCACAACAGATGTGTCCATGACCCTGTGTAACTGGCAGATTTGCCCCAGTGTCTTATGTCTTATGTGGCCGCACTACATTTGTACCGAATCAAATTAGGCACCAAATTAATACGGTCCCTACGCCCACTGTGGCTTGGACAAGGGCGTAGCTTGTACAAAGGGGGGGGGGGGGCAGACGAGGGCAGTGGTAGTTACACCATCGTTACTCCCCACCCTTAAGAGCACACATGCACTCACATAAGCACACAAATGAAAACACTGCAATACACGCACACACACACGTAGATGACGCAAAGCGACCAAACCCCAGCACAAGCAAGAGCAGGGCAGGCACTGGCCGGAGGTAGAATCTCGTCGGGCCGCTGAGGCGGGGGAAGCCTGAGCCCCCAATTCGCCACTGGAATTCAGAGTGATCAGCAAGAGCAACAAGGAAGCGAGCACACACCGAGGTGGGGTTGGGAGGCAGGGATTGAAGCTGAAGGCCGTTTTGGCGCAGTACTTCATTGGGGGGGACTGCCATCCAACGGGTATCTCTGATTGGAAATCCCACAAGTAGATACCCGTTGGGCGACTGCTCACACCGCCAAACAACAAAGAGCATCGGCGACTAGGCACCTTTCTGCAGCTGCAGCAGCCAGCAAAGTACGCTGGAACAGGCCTTTGCTTACCAACGGGAAACGGGGGGGGGGGATTTCGGAGCCCCACCCGCCCAGGATTTTGAAAACTTTTCTAGTGGGAAAAAATGAAATCTTGAACAGAGGGCCAACCAAACAAAAAGGCACCCCCCCCCCCCCTAGGGTGGGCAGGCCACTACGCAAAGGCCTGCGCTGGAACTCTCGTCCGTGTTCTGCAGAGCAAAGAGACGCACTGCCTTCTGCAGCGCCGTCTTGATTAAGGTCAGAGAGGTTCATATTGTGCAGGCATTCACACACACACACACACACACACACACACTATGCGAATGCGTCCAACGCCCACACGCAAAACCCACTGTGGGTTCACACACACACACACACACACACACATACCTCGTGCTCGTTGAAAATGGAGATCAATCTCCTGGGGACAATCTCGTAGAAGCCACCCAAAAACGCGTCGATCTGATCCTTGATGGCCTTTGTCATTTTGTAGTCTGTGATGAGTGTGACGAATTCCTGTTTGTTTTCGTTGGTGACTGGGACGTTGCGGCCATCCGGCTTGAGGTCAATCACTTCACGCTTCCCCAGGTCATCGGCCTCCGTACTGATGAGCAGAAGGAAACCCGGCAGCAAAAACAGCAACGCAAACGCAGAAACAGGCCCAACAGCACAGAGCAGTCTTTGTTTAGAAGGGGGGGGGGGTCTTTTGGCTCTGAGACCCACCAACCCCAAAAAAATCTTGACCCTAAATATGGCTAAATTTGGGGAAATCAAATTTGAATAAGCGGCCTCTTTGGGGGACCCCCCCAGACCCGCCCCCCCCTTTGGTACAAACAAAGACTGGCACAGAGTCATGCTTTCTGATGCTCCATGGTCCACAATGCAGCAGCAGCAGCCAGCCGCTCGGCGTGAATGTATGTGGGCACCCCACTTCGTGCCGAAGCGCAAGCCAAAAGGTGTTTCCGCTGTGAGACAGTCACCATATCATCAGCACTATCCTCCTCACCAATGGCTCTCTCATTGCAAGTGTCTACCCCTGCCATCATCACGGGATTCCTGCGTGAAGGTGTGTTGGTGCCTGCTTTTAGCTTTGTTTCAGTGCTTTGATGACATGCCACTAGCGTCTGGCAGGGCAACTGGTCCCCTGCCGCAATCGGCCCCGTGTCAAACGCCACTCAGTAATACCCGCCCCCCGCACCACCGGAACTCAGTAGGAACGTGCCGCGTCCAGCGTGCGGCTCCGTAGCACCCTGCTCCATCTGATCACGTCTGCGCTGGACGCCAGAGGCAAGCCTGGTGCAATGCAACGGCATCGTAGGGCAGACACCTGAACGTAAATTCGAGGTCATCCACGTCATTCTCGAGGGCCCAGACAAGCTGCTTGTAGTAGTCCGGGGATATGCTCTCAATGTCATGGTATGTTGGAGTGATCCCCAGCATGTGCTTGTAGAAGGACCGCGTGAAGTAGCAATCCAGGTGCGCGTCATGGAACAGCTGCAGACGGGAGGCAACGTGCGTGAGGGCGTAGCAGCACGGAGAGAGCAGACGGACAGCGGAGACAAAACCCCAACAGAGCTCGCTGGGGAGCACCGGGCATTGCAAAGGCCGCCCAGCAGACATGCCACGAGCGTCCGCCAAGCCAGACACACTCAGACGGAGTTGGACCATACCGAGCCATGCATTGAATGCAGCCGGTTCTTGATGAGTTCTGGGCGTGAATGGGGGGAATATGCTTGGCGCAGCAGTTTGTACGCGCGCACATCCCGGGGGATTGGGCTTGGCGCAACGGTTTGTACGCGCGCGCGTTCCGGTGGATTGGGCTTGGCGCAGCGGTTTGTACGCGCCCGCATCCTGGGGGATTGGGCTTACTCAGTGACACATCATCTCGGGCTGATTCCTAACGAGGTCCGGAATCCCTGCCGGACGTTAGTGGCATGTCTGCCGCCCAGGCATGCGTGTGTGCAGCGACGCTGGGTGTGTGTCAGACCCGTGGTTAGAAGCGTGCATGTACGCTTGTGCACGCTTAGGTTCCATGGCTATGCACGCTTACGCACGCTTACACCCCAACACTCTGCACACTTGTGTACGCTTGGGCTTGGGGACACAGAGTTGGACCTCTTGTATAGTCATGCACAGATTCTCTGCAGAAAAAAAATTGGTGCTGGTGGAATTTTTGTTTAACAGCACTGTGTGCCGAAAAGGCACTAAAGGCTTTCAGGTCAAAAAAAAAATGTGCACGCTTGTGCACGCTTGGACGGGAAGATGGCGCACACTTACGCACACTTACCACCCAACACTGCGCACGCTTAACCCTGGTCTGTGTGCACGCTTCTAACCACAAGTCTGGACTGGAAGTACACCCACACCCATTCACTCACAGTTTGACACATGACCAAACTTCCAGGACGAGGGGCACAGCCCTAGAGCACCCGTAGGCCCTCACTGGGCTATAACCGCCGTCATCCCATCCGTCGCGCACGCATCGCACCCTAAGGAAAGAATGTTGCTATTCAAAGTGTCCTGCCTTGCTTTGTGGAGCTATACTATGATGTACTAACCTATAGTTTGCCCCGAAAGCACTATGCCGCGTTGTAATGTATTGTACCGTACTGCTGCAATACTTTTACCAGAGCAAGCACATTGGTACTAGGTTCTCAACAAAGACAAACATACTGAGGAATGTTTGTACCCTCAGATTACTGCCGCTATCCCCAAAAGAGGAAGTAAGGACTGGAACAGACCCGTGGTTAGAAGCGTGCATGTACGCTTGTGCACGCTTAGGTTCCATGGCTATGCACGCTTACGCACGCTTACACTCCAACACTCTGCACACTTGTGTACGCTTGGGCTTGGGGACACAGAGTTGGACCTCTTGTATAGTCATGCACAGGTTCTTTGCAGAAAAAAAATTGGTGCTGGTGGAATTTTTGTTTAACAGCACTGTGTGCCGAAAAGGCACTTCAGGGGCTTTCAGGTCAAAAAAATGTGCACGCTTGCGCACGCTTGGACGGGGAGATGGCGCACACTTACGCACACTTACCACCCAACACTTCGCACGCTTGCGCACGCTTAACCCTGGTCTGTGAGCTCGCTTCTAACCACGGGTCTGGTGTGTGTGCGACCTCGCTCACGGATAAGCGCGTGCGCGTGTACGTGTGCATGTGAGAGGATCAATGTAGGTAGCGTTTTGCCATCCAAGACAAAATGGCATCAATGAAGACGCACTATGGCGGCATGCCAAAGATTGGGGGTCATGCTAGGGCCGGTGCCAATCTTCCACTCCCCCCACCCAGACCCCTCTCGTCCAAACATATGGCAGGAGGAGGGGGGGGGGGGGGCAACGAGGCCATGGTGTTGGTTTTTTGGGGGGGCTGAGGAAGGAAGTGGGGGGGAGGGGGGCTCTCCGAGGACGAAAGGAAAGACAGCATGCCCTTGTCAACTGTTCTGCTCTTGGTGTTGGTTGCAGTTCAACCCTGTGGAATGCGCGCACCCCCCCATGCGGTGCTTGTTGGTGCTTCACCGCCCGCCGCATCCGCACTTGGTAGTTCAACTGAGAAGCAGGCCTCTCAATGCACAGGCCATTTCAGGGCTTCCCGAATATTCGTTGGCCCGAAAATTTTTACCAGCGCCCGGCCTGTCCCCTTCCCCAGGCAGGCTGGGGTGAGGGAAAAAAAGTGAAAAATGCACGGGGCGCACGCGTCCCAAAAAACAAATTTTGTCCTCATCAGTTTTGCTCAAAAGCACGAAGCTTTTGGAATTTTTTGATTTCGAGCCGAAAAAGCGTTTTTCGGTTCCAAAAGTTTTGGCCCGGCCACGGGCCGCACGTGGCCTTCCCGAAATGGGCACAGGGATGCGGGGTTTCCGAGAGCTCTGCACTGCTTGTGTCCGTGTGGCTTGCCCTGGTCTGACCCCGGCACGCACTGCCGAACGGCACAAAGGGGGGGCAGCGATACCGCCATCCCCACGACACGCCCCACGAATTTGAAGTAGTTCAAGTGCACGGAGTTGATGCTGGACAGGCCGTTGGGCTGATACGTCATGCCCTCGGCGGACGGGATGAAGAGGGCGTAGTTGGGGTCAAACATCTCCTTGGAGAGCACCAGGAACCACTCGCGAGTCAGCCCCCCGGCGTCCACCCCCTCCTCCCGTTTGAACACGACGCGCAGGCGGCCCTTCAGTTCCTCCGCCTGCCGGCTGTTCAGGTTGAAGAAGGAGTCCTGGAACACATTGGCCCGCCGCACGTGGATGCGGCAGCTGTGGCCGTACCCCTGACTCTCCTGTGAGGGAGGCGGCATGAGCCATGGGCGTGTGGTGATTCAAGGGAACGGAACGGCGGCAAATGGCCAAGGAAGGCACGGGCATCATGCGGGGTAATAAAGCAATAAAGCGAACCGCCACGTTGGGCAACAGACCCGGAGCGGGTGAAAACAGGGATGTAGTAGAAGAGAGCGGGTGGGGGGGGGGGT
This sequence comes from Eutreptiella sp. 'Long Island Sound 2002', assembly GCA_964036045.1. NCBI lineage: Eukaryota > Euglenozoa > Euglenophyceae > Eutreptiales > Eutreptiaceae > Eutreptiella > Eutreptiella sp. 'Long Island Sound 2002'. Next base: position 4,509,151 of record OZ038381.1, read on the forward strand.
CTAGAGCCCAAAACTTGGTGTACCAAAAATAGCCCAAATCCATATTTCCTTTTGTAAACTTCATTTGTTCCCACTGTGAAATCTGGGTCCAAGGGCCTCAAACGGTCAGACTGCAATGTCCGCATTCGGCTCTGGCCGCGCCTGCCCCATGGCTGTCATCGCCTTCTGTCCATGAAGCCACTGTACGGCGCTGGGTCCAGGGGGAGGGGGGGGTCCAGGGGGGGTAGCCCACCTTCTTACTGTGGTTGCCAGCCGTTCCAAAACATGCCGGTGTGAAAACCGTGTCGGTGTCAAAGCAACATCAACTTTGTGGTGTTGCGGCAACTTTGATGCAGCGGCTGATGACCAAGCCCTCACATTCATAGAATGCGGCTGCGTACAGGCTGGGGGTCTTCAAGCTGTTACCTGCGCACTTCCTCGGTGTGGCTACCAGTTCCTTGGCTTCCTGAAGCATTGCATCCTTTACAAAGCAGAATTGCAGGACACCCATGACCCTCCCCCTGCCCTCATTGCACGGCCGGAACTGAGTCGTGAAGAATTTCCAATCCGCACTGCGAAATGACTCCATCCAACGCATGCCAAACGCTGACAATTATAGCAATGGAACGCATTGCCCCGCCCATGGCCACACAACTTATGTGCAGTCGCCTTACAACAGGCACAGCTCTTGGTGTGTCCTGTCGACCGGCGGTCGCAAAACCCAGCACGACTCTTGCAGGAACTGACACAGGGCTGGCAGCATGGCAGCAGGGCAGGAGAAGGCCACGCGACGGCACATGCAACTAGCTGGGGCAGCAGGATGCGGTGGCAGACGTCTTGTCAGCGACAAACAACAGCGACACACACGCGCAGCCGCGGGGGTGCGTGTTGCCTGCAGACAGACCAAACGCGCGGCTCGCGCGCACATGTACATCACGCACACATGCCACGCACAAGAGCCCCACATACACACAAACACACGCATGCACGCACATACAACAGCGCATGCAGACGCACACACACATGCGCGCAAAGACCCAGACACAAGCCCTGAAGCCGAACGGCACAGGCAAGGGCACATGCACTGGATGTCTAGAGTTCTTGTCTGGCCGTCAAACAGTCAGCAATGGTAAAACGGCTAGGCGCCTGTATTGCAGAGTGAAGCAGCCGGGGGAAAAAAAATTTTGGGGAGGTTCAGACGAAGATAAGCTGGCGTAGCCCGCTCAGCTCACAGTACTCGAGATAACCTCTCGGGATCAAGGTTCAGAGCTGCCCAGTGCCACGATGATCCCACATTGGCTGCGGTAGCGGATCTGACATGTAGCGAGGATTGGCTGAGTATGAAACCAGGTTGTGCAGTGGGGCACTGCCCAAGAAACTTTTTGATTGGCCCGCTCCAGGCTCTGCATTGGCCAGAGGGGCGGCAGAGGGGCGGTAAAGTCGGGAGCGGGCGTTGAGTTTACCAGGGTCACGATGGGACAAGCTGAGGGGATGAGAACAGCACATGCACCCGCACCTGCTCCCGCCGGATCTGCTCCCGGAACCACAGCCGCTTGTTCTCGAAATCCACGTAGCGGGGGTACTTCATCAACAGAGCAAGGGACGTCCCCAGCAGCGAAATGTTGCTGGACACCAGCACGTTCAGCAACCGGCGGTTCTTCTCGATGAACTGCATCGACACGGTGCTGTCCTTGCCGCCCGATACCGGGCTGGAAGGCTCAGCGGTAGCCGCTGGGCCCCCGGATTCGTCGTTTGCCTTGGCCGCCTCAGGCTGCTGGGGCTCGGCGGTGGGGTTAGTGGGCTCGGGGTCCGCAAAGGATGGGGGGTCGTTGGCCAGGTCGGAATGGATGGAATGGAACATGAAGAAGGACTCCACAAGGGGCAGCACGATGGGCGGGAACGTCACGCTGCTGGCCGCCTTGGGGTCCTTGAACGCCTCCAGCTGGGTGTTCATGCGCAGCAGGTAGCCGTTGATGGCGTGCCACAGGGGATCCAGCGTGGTGGCCTTGCCCCTCGCCGCCACTGCCGCCTGGGGGTGAGGGCGGGTGTCGAGGGGACGCGTGGGGGTGGCGCAGGTGATGCAGCCGAGACGTAGCGCCCACGTGTGTCTTGCAGGGTCCACGTGTGTCATGCGTCGCCGTTCCTGCCCCTCTACCCTTCTCCACTGAGGCAAACCATCCATGGCCTGCTCGGCGCTGATGTCATTGCTCCGGGGGGGGGGGGGGGGCAAGGCCTTGGTGGTTGGCTCTGTTAGCCTGTGGCGGCGCCTGTTGGCCTCTCGCCTTTGAACCTTCTGCTATGACAAGCAGGCATCCGCACTACTGCCGGTATCCGCACTGCCGCGGGCTTCCACCTGCCCTTGGGTGGGAATCCAGAATGCAACTTCGGGGGCGTTTTCGCACAGCGCGGGCACAGCGCCAATTATTACGGTGATTATCCAGGTAACAACCCTGAAAACCACCCACCTGCGGAATCATGCACAATTAATTCCAATCTCAAAAATTCAAACATCTGATGCTTGCCATGGGTCCCAGGGACCTAAATTCTGCCCCCTATAGCCCCGTCCACTGCAGCAGCGATTCAATGACGTCCTTTCAATCTTCTGAACTTACCGAACTCCCAGTGGTGGAGAACAGCCAACTTTTCGCACAGTGTGCGCACAGTGCGTGCACAGCGCGCGCACAGCGCACGGTACGCCCCCCTTGGGTGGGAATCCAGAATGCAACTTCTGCCCATGGCGTCCTCCCCTGACGGCCTAATCAGTGCCCGGTATGCGTTCATCACGAAGACCCCAGGCTGGGAGGAGGAGGGGGGGGGGGGGGGGCGAGGGGGGTCAATAAATTGGTGAATCCGCCGGACAATCGGCCCGCCCGCCCAGAATACCCGGCCGGACACTCTGCCGAACATCCGCCCGGCCAACCCACTCGGCCAAATGTCCTGCCAGACATTCGGGCCACATGTCAGCGCTACAGACTGCACAGGCTACAGTCTTCAGGGCCCCGTTTTTCCGCGGCTGCCCCCTCCATCCCAAGTCCTTCGTATCCCAAGACCTTCTCCGCCCGACATGCCAGCAAAACTGATGGGGTTGCTATCAAAGCATTCCCCCTCTACGTGTCTTTCAGGCGAAACTGGGACGGGTGGAGACAGCGTGTTGTCATGAAAGCTGAGCAGGTGCGCCTGTTGGTAGTTCTGCATGTGCGCACCGGTTGGATTGTTCTTAAGGGGGTTGTCTTCATTGCCTCTGGAGAAAATGATTGTTGGTGGATGTTGTCTATGTTGTCACAATTGTCCTTCTGCTCACAGGTGCTGTTGCTGCGCCTTGACGCCCCCCCCCCCCCCCATATCAGCGTCCCACGACTCACAAAGGGGAAAGGAAACACAGCTCACATTTTGCACCATGCACATCATCATGGGGGGCAACCTGCAATGCCGTGTGCTGCAGCGCCACCAATCGGCATTTTGCGGCATATCACAGGGTTTGTGCACAAGCAGCTTACAGACAAAGCCAACCCTCTGGAATATTTCAGAGCCATTTCTCTTCACAAATCTCAGAAGATGACGTGTTAACTGTCATCATCAATGAAACAAACTTCGGAGCAGCTTCCCTTCATGAGGCTCAAACGATGATGTTGTTTTTTCATATCAGGCTGTGCTGAAAGACAATGCAGCACCATACCATAGTGAATGCTTATCTGTATTGCGTGACATATGCAAACCCTGAGCATCAGAACAAATGTTCCTCATGTGAATCAGTAGGCGAGACGCAAAGATTTCTTCACAGATCTGTTTTGCCACATCCCACGGCTTTGCTATGTGAGCTGGCGCAGGCAGCGTTTTAGGGTGCTCATCAAATATCATCCAGTAACACAGAGATCAAACAGACAATCCATCACACATTTGTTATGCACATGTATGTCGCACATGCGCAGTAAATATTAAGTGACTCCTTTGCCCTACGTTGGTTTTGCATGTGCATATCCCATAGGATTAAGATTGATGAAAGTGCTTGTCAAGTCTCAAATGACTAAAGCCAACCCTCTGGAATACTTCAGAGCAGTTTCTCTTCATGAATCTCAGACAAGATGACGTGATAACTGTCATCATTAATGACGCAAAATTCACTGTGTGTACCGTAACAGTTGCGGAGAAGCTGCCGCCAGATAATTGCCTGTTGAGCATGTTTCAGGACAATTTCCCTTCATGAGGCTCAGACAAGTGTCAGAAAACAACATCCTGAAATACCAAAAGGTGCCACATTACAAATGCCATAACAACCTCAATGGGGCACAACTCAGCTCTCATCGAGTATTAGTGAAATGTGCAGTCCCCTAAACATCAGAACAAATGTTCCTCATGTGAATCAGTAGGCGAGACGCAAAGATTTCTTCACAGATCTGTTTTGCCACATCCCACAGCTTTGCTATGTGAGCTGGCGCAGGCAGCGTTTTAGGGTGCTCATCAAATATCATCCAGTAACACAGAGATCAAACAGATAATCCATCACACATTTGTTATGCACATGTATGTCGCACATGCGCAGTAAATATTAAGTGACTCCTTTGCCCTACGTTGGTTTTGCATGTGCATATCCCATAGGATTAAGATTGATGAAAGTGCTTGTCAAGTCTCAAATGACTAAAGCCAACCCTCTGGAATACTTCAGAGCAATTTCTCTTCATAAATCTCAGAAGATGACGTGATAACTGTCATCATTAATGACGCAAAATTCACTGTGTGTACCGTAACAGTTGCGGAGAAGCTGCCACCAGATAATTGCCTGTTGAGCATGTTTCAGGACAATTTCCCTTCATGAGGCTCAGACAAGTGTCAGAAAACAACATCCTGAAATACCAAAAGGTGCCACATTACAAATGCCATAACAACCTCAATGGGGCACAACTCAGCTCTCATCGAGTATTAGTGAAATGTGCAGTCCCCTAAACATCAGAACAAATGTTCCTCATGTGAATCAGTAGGCGAGACGCAAAGATTTCTTCACAGATCTGTTTTGCCACATCCCACAGCTTTGCTATGTGAGCTGGCGCAGGCAGCGTTTTAGGGTGCTCATCAAATATCATCAAGTAACACAGAGATCAAACAGATTAATCACACATTTGTTGTGCACATGTATGTTGCACATGCGCAGTAAATATTAAGTGACTCCTTTGCCCTACGTTGGTTTTGCATGTGCATATCCCATAGGATTAAGATTGATGAAAGTGCTTGTCAAGTCTCAAATGACTAAAGCCAACCCTCTGGAATACTTCAGAGCAATTTCTCTTCATGAATCTCAGACAAGATGACGTGATAACTGTCATCATTAATGACGCAAAATTCACTGTGTGTACCGTAACAGTTGCGGAGAAGCTGCCGCCAGATAATTGCCTGTTGCGCATGTTTCAGGACAATTTCCCTTCATGAGGCTCAGACAAGTGTCAGAAAACAACATCCTGAAATACCAAAGGGTACCACATGACAAATCTCATAACAACCTCAATGGGGCACAACTCAGCTCTCATCGAGTATTAGTGAAATGTGCAGTCCCCTAAACATCAGAACAAATGTTCCTCATGTGAATCAGTAGGCGAGACGCAAAGATTTCTTCACAGATCTGTTTCGCCACATCCCACGGCTTTGCCATGTGAGCTGGCGCAGGCAGCGTTTTAGGGTGCTCATCAAATATCATCCAGTAACACAGAGATCAAACAGATAATCCATCACACATTTGTTATGCACATGTATGTCACACATGCGCAGCAAATATCAAGTGACTCCTTTGCCCTACGTTGGTTTTGCATGTGCATATCCCATAGGATTAAGATTGATGAAAGTGCTTGTCAAGTCTCAAATGACTAAAGCCAACCCTCTGGAATACTTCAGAGCAATTTCTCTTCATGAATCTCAGAAGATGACGTGATAACTGTCATCATTAATGACGCAAAATTCACTGTGTGTACCGTAACAGTTGCGGAGAAGCTGCCGCCAGATAATTGCCTGTTGAGCATGTTTCAGGACAATTTCCCTTCATGAGGCTCAGACAAGTGTCAGAAAACAACATCCTGATATACCAAAAGGTGCCACATTACAAATGCCATAACAACCTCAATGGGGCACAACTCAGCTCTCATCGAGTATTAGTGAAATGTGCAGTCCCCTAAACATCAGAACAAATGTTCCTCATGTGAATCAGTAGGCGAGACGCAAAGATTTCTTCACAGATCTAGTGTTGCCACATCCCATGGCTTTGCCATGCGAGCTGGCGCAGGCAGCGTTTTAGGGTGCTCATCAAATATCATCAAGTAACACAGAGATCAAACAGATTAATCACACATTTGTTGTGCACATGTATGTCGCACATGCGCAGTAAATATTAAGTGACTCCTTTGCCCTACGTTGGTTTTGCATGTGCATATCCCATAGGATTAAGATTGATGAAAGTGCTTGTCAAGTCTCAAATGACTAAAGCCAACCCTCTGGAATACTTCAGAGCAATTTCTCTTCATGAATCTCAGACAAGATGACGTGATAACTGTCATCATTAATGACGCAAAATTCACTGTGTGTACCGTAACAGTTGCGGAGAAGCTGCCGCCAGATAATTGCCTGTTGCGCATGTTTCAGGACAATTTCCCTTCATGAGGCTCAGACAAGTGTCAGAAAACAACATCCTGAAATACCAAAGGGTACCACATGACAAATCTCATAACAACCTCAATGGGGCACAACTCAGCTCTCATCGAGTATTAGTGAAATGTGCAGTCCCCTAAACATCAGAACAAATGTTCCTCATGTGAATCAGTAGGCGAGACGCAAAGATTTCTTCACAGATCTGTTTCGCCACATCCCACGGCTTTGCCATGTGAGCTGGCGCAGGCAGCGTTTTAGGGTGCTCATCAAATATCATCCAGTAACACAGAGATCAAACAGATAATCCATCACACATTTGTTATGCACATGTATGTCGCACATGCGCAGCAAATATCAAGTGACTCCTTTGCCCTACGTTGGTTTTGCATGTGCATATCCCATAGGATTAAGATTGATGAAAGTGCTTGTCAAGTCTCAAATGACTAAAGCCAACCCTCTGGAATACTTCAGAGCAGTTTCTCTTCATGAATCTCAGAAGATGACGTGATAACTGTCATCATTAATGACGCAAAATTCACTGTGTGTACCGTAACAGTTGCGGAGAAGCTGCCGCCAGATAATTGCCTGTTGAGCATGTTTCAGGACAATTTCCCTTCATGAGGCTCAGACAAGTGTCAGAAAACAACATCCTGAAATACCAAAAGGTGCCACATTACAAATGCCATAACAACCTCACTGGGGCACAACTCAGCTCTCATCGAGTATTAGTGAAATGTGCAGTCCCCTAAACATCAGAACAAATGTTCCTCATGTGAATCAGTAGGCGAGACGCAAAGATTTCTTCACAGATCTAGTGTTGCCACATCCCATGGCTTTGCCATGCGAGCTGGCGCAGGCAGCGTTTTAGGGTGCTCATCAAATATCATCAAGTAACACAGAGATCAAACAGATTAATCACACATTTGTTGTGCACATGTATGTCGCACATGCGCAGTAAATATTAAGTGACTCCTTTGCCCTACGTTGGTTTTGCATGTGCATATCCCATAGGATTAAGATTGATGAAAGTGCTTGTCAAGTCTCAAATGACTAAAGCCAACCCTCTGGAATACTTCAGAGCAATTTCTCTTCATGAATCTCAGACAAGATGACGTGATAACTGTCATCATTAATGACGCAAAATTCACTGTGTGTACCGTAACAGTTGCGGAGAAGCTGCCGCCAGATAATTGCCTGTTGCGCATGTTTCAGGACAATTTCCCTTCATGAGGCTCAGACAAGTGTCAGAAAACAACATCCTGAAATACCAAAAGGTACCACATGACAAATCTCATAACAACCTCAATGGGGCACAACTCAGCTCTCATCGAGTATTAGTGAAATGTGCAGTCCCCTAAACATCAGAACAAATGTTCCTCATGTGAATCAGTAGGCGAGACGCAAAGATTTCTTCACAGATCTAGTGTTGCCACATCCCACGGCTTTGCTATGTGAGCTGGCGCAGGCAGCGTTTTAGGGTGCTCATCAAATATCATCCAGTAACACAGAGATCAAACAGACAATCCATCACACATTTGTTGTGCACATGTATGTCGCACATGCGCAGTAAATATTAAGTGACACCTTTGCCCTACGTTGGTTTTGCATGTGCATATCCCATAGGATCAAGATTGATGAAAGTGCTTGTCAAGTCTCAAATGACTCTCTGGAATACTTCAGAGCAATTTCTCTTCATAAATCTCAGACCAGATGACGTGATAACTGTCATCATTAATGACGCAAAATTCACTGTGTGTACCGTAACAGTTGCGGAGAAGCTGCCACCAGATAATTGCCTGTTGCGCATGTTTCAGGACAATCTCCCTTCATGAGGCTCAGACAAGTGTCAGAAAACAACATCCTGAAATACCAAGAGGTGCCACATGACAAATCTCATAACAACCTCAATGGGGCACAACTCAGCTCTCATCGAGTATTAGTGAAATGTGCAGTCCCCTAAACATCAGAACAAATGTTCCTCATGTGAATCAGTAGGCGAGACGCAAAGATTTCTTCACAGATCTGTTTCGCCACATCCCACGGCTTTGCCGTGCGAGTTGGCGCAGGCAGCGTTTTAGGGTGCTCATCAAATATCATCAAGTAACACAGAGATCAAACAGATACGTTGGTTTTGCATGTGCATATCCCATAGGATTAAGATTGATGAAAGTGCTTGTCAAGTCTCAAATGACTAAAGCCAACCCTCTGGAATACTTCAGAGCAATTTCTCTTCATAAATCTCAGACAAGATGACGTGATAACTGTCATCATTAATGATGCAAAATTCACTGTGTGTACCGTAACAGTTGCGGAGAAGCTGCCGCCAGATAATTGCCTGTTGAGCATGTTTCAGGACAATCTCCCTTCATGAGGCTCAGACAAGTGTCAGAAAACAACATCCTGATATACCAAAAGGTGCCACATGACAAATGCCATAACAACCTCACTGGGGCACAACTCAGCTCTCGTCCAGTATTAGTGAAATGTGCAGTCCCCTAAACATCAGAACAAATGTTCCTCATGTGAATCAGTAGGCGAGACGCAAAGATTTCTTCACAGATCTGTTTCGCCACATCCCACGGCTTTGCCATGCGAGCTGGCGCAGGCAGCGTTTTAGGGTGCTCATCAAATATCATCAAGTAACACAGAGATCAAACAGATACGTTGGTTTTGCATGTGCATATCCCATAGGATTAAGATTGATGAAAGTGCTTGTCAAGTCTCAAATGACTAAAGCCAACCCTCTGGAATACTTCAGAGCAATTTCTCTTCATAAATCTCAGACAAGATGACGTGATAACTGTCATCATTAATGATGCAAAATTCACTGTGTGTACCGTAACAGTTGCGGAGAAGCTGCCGCCAGATAATTGCCTGTTGAGCATGTTTCAGGACAATTTCCCTTCATGAGGCTCAGACAAGTGTCAGAAAACAACATCCTGAAATACCAAAAGGTGCCACATTACAAATGCCATAACAACCTCACTGGGGCACAACTCAGCTCTCGTCGAGTATTAGTGAAATGTGCAGTCCCCTAAACATCAGAACAAATGTTCCTCATGTGAATCAGTAGGCGAGACGCAAAGATTTCTTCACAGATCTGTTTCGCCACATCCCACGGCTTTGCCATGTGAGCTGGCGCAGGCAGCGTTTTAGGGTGCTCATCAAATATCATCCAGTAACACAGAGATCAAACAGATTAATCACACATTTGTTGTGCACATGTATGTCGCACATGCGCAGTAAATATTAAGTGACTCCTTTGCCCTACGTTGGTTTTGCATGTGCATACCCCATAGGATTAAGATTGATGAAAGTGCTTGTCAAGTCTCAAATGACTAAAGCCAACCCTCTGGAATACTTCAGAGCAATTTCTCTTCATGAATCTCAGAAGATGACGTGATAACTGTCATCATTAATGACGCAAAATTCACTGTGTGTACCGTAACAGTTGCGGAGAAGCTGCCACCAGATAATTGCCTGTTGCGCATGTTTCAGGACAATTTCCCTTCATGAGGCTCAGACAAGTGTCAGAAAACAACATCCTGAAATACCAAAAGGTACCACATGACAAATGCCATAACAACCTCAATGGGGCACAACTCAGCTCTCATCGAGTATTAGTGAAATGTGCAGTCCCCTAAACATCAGAACAAATGTTCCTCATGTGAATCAGTAGGCGAGACGCAAAGATTTCTTCACAGATCTGTTTCGCCACATCCCACGGCTTTGCCGTGCGAGTTGGCGCAGGCAGCGTTTTAGGGTGCTCATCAAATATCATCAAGTAACACAGAGATCAAACAGATACGTTGGTTTTGCATGTGCATATCCCATAGGATTAAGATTGATGAAAGTGCTTGTCAAGTCTCAAATGACTAAAGCCAACCCTCTGGAATACTTCAGAGCAATTTCTCTTCATGAATCTCAGCCAAGATGACGTGATAACTGTCATCATTAATGACGCAAAATTCACTGTGTGTACCGTAACAGTTGCGGAGAAGCTGCCGCCAGATAATTGCCTGTTGCGCATGTTTCAGGACAATCTCCCTTCATGAGGCTCAGACAAGTGTCAGAAAACAACATCCTGAAATACCAAAAGGTACCACATGACAAATCTCATAACAACCTCAATGGGGCACAACTCAGCTTTCATCGAGTATTGGTGATATGTGCAGTCCCCTAAACATCAGAACAAATGTTCCTCATGTGAATCAGTAGGCGAGACGCAAAGATTTCTTCACAGATCTAGTGTTGCAGAGTGCACATCAAACATCCAGTGACAATCTTGTCCCACACTGGTTTTTACGCCTGCATATCCTAAGGCATCTCACAATGCATGTTAAAACATCTTGTCAAGTCACAATTGACAAGAGCACCCCCCTCTGGAATACTTCAGAGCACTTTATCTTCATGAATCTCATGACAAGATGGCGTGACAACTGTCAGGTTCAATGAAACAAATTTAGGAATAACTTCCCTTCACGAGGCTCAGATGATGACAAGGAACATGTCAACATCACTGAACACACAATACAACACAGAACAGCAATACAACTCCAATCGGATGCAAATTCAGCATGCGGTTATGGTTGAGACCTTTTGGCACAGATGACTACTCTGATGCTGACTCACCAAAACAGGCAATTTTCCAGTCATTGTGTGCAGAACTCAAGCGGATGTTCTGTCCCATTTGTTTTGCACATGCATATCCCGAAGGGCATACTGACGACAATGCTCGACTAACCCATACCCTGACCGAGGAAAATGCTTTTTCTCATCAAATCTCAAACGACAAAAGTAACCCCCTGCAATATTTCAGAGCAATTTCTGTTCTTTTTTTTGTTCCCGCGCTAGTGTGCAGCAGCCCCCAAAAAGATTTCAGAGTAGCTTCTCTTCATAAATCTCAGACAAACCTGACGTGATAACTGTCATCATCACTGAAAGCAGCTTGTGAACAACTGCCCCTTCATTAATGTACACAACTCAACTCACAGTGATACAACTCACAAGGAAGCATGACACAAATCACAATGAGGCAACGTCGATAGCATTCAGGTTTCACAAACCTGCCAATCCGCCTACCGAAACCCCATTGCATCCAGGGCAGTGCTTGTCAGTTTTGGTGCTGGTGGCATAGGCTGTGGGACCTCCACCCTTCTCCTGCCATGGCTTGGCAGTTGTGTGCATGTGTAGTGTATTGAAACACCAAAGAGAAACACAAAATCCTGTCCTCTGGAGCAACCTCTGGAACAAATCCGGAAATGGCGAGCATGCCGAGTCATTTGTTTTATTTTCTGCAAATTGTGCATGACCGCACCATTCTATCTTTCTCTGGTTGCCACGTAATTGGGAGTGCCCAGGGGTTAATGATTGATGTAAAAGAGAGGAACGGTATTAAATGCAGGAACATGCGAAACTGCAGTATTTTCATTTGTTTTGCTTGTGGCAATCCCAAAGCAGTTGAGATACTCATGGAAGATCACCAGTGGAGCTCCTTGCAGCCCTTTCTACTTTGGGTGCAGTGTTCACGGCTGTGAGTGTGTTTCAAAATTCAGAATAATTTCCCTTCATGAGGCTCAGACAAGTGTCAGAAAACAACATCGTCAAGGACCACATGGAGCGACACAGTCCATGATGGGGCGCACACTCTGCGGTGTCGCAGGCTGCATTGCACCAATCAGGGTTGTGCCTGCTTCTATACTGCGCAGTGGAGTATAGTATAAAGCGTCGTTCCTTTCATGTCCAGAAAGATTCAGTGCAACCAACCTGATTGATACACTTTCAAGTGGTCCTCAGCAATGGCCAATAATTTCCCTTCATGAGGCTCAGACAAGTGTCAGAAAACAACATCATCAAAAACCACATGGTGTCATCTGGAGTCACAACGCTGCCCGTGATGGGGCGCATGTTGTGTGGTGTTGCAAGCTGCAGCGCGCCAATCAGGGTTGTGCCTCTTTGTGGTTTACTGCACCTTATCGTGGAGTCTAGTATTAAGCATTGTCCAGAAAGATTTCGTGCCAACAACCTGATTGATACACTTTCAACTGGTTCTCAGCCATGGCCAGAAAGCGGCTGATTGGCCGATTGTGCATGGTTGAAATTTGAGAAAATTTCAGAGTGCTCATCAAAAATCAAGTGACAGGAGAGATTGCGCAGTTATTCCATCACGTATTTGTTCTGTGGATGCATATCTCATATCCTGAGGGCCCTTCAATGTAGGTACACAAAAATTAAAATCGGTTAACGACTGATTAACATTCGATCTCAGAATACTTCAGATCAATTCCATGAAAACCAGAGCTTGGGCCATCCGTTGCACTATGGCAGGTGTGCAGGAGCAAGCAGCTAGGAAACTTTGAAAAAGGCTCGCATGTCACAATGTTTCCTCACCAGATTCCTTTACATTTCAACGCACTGATCTCACCCTTCAGAACAACATCACTTCATGAGGCTCAGTAGGCAGACGAAAGGTTTCATCACTGACAACAGAAATGCAGTGCAACTTCAGACCATAACATGCAAGAATGCTCAGTTTCAGATGTGACATAGAACAGACATCCCCTTCACCCTCAGAATGTACTTACTTCATGAGGCTCAGTACAGGCAGACGTATGTCTCATCACAACATCACAACATATGTCATGACTGCTGAACCATGACAATCAAACCACAAAACACCCGCGTTACAGTCACCACATAGACAAATTTGAGAGACCTCATCAAATGATGAGATGCACAAGCAGTGCTGCAAAACTTCAGCGCTGTTGCACCTCCTATACGACTGAGGAGGCATGACACAGATGCACTGATCTCACCCTTCAGAACAACATCACTTCATGAGGCTCAGTAGGCAGACGAAAGGTTTCATCACTGACAACAGAAATGCAGTGCAACTTCAGGCCATAACATGCAAGAATGCTCAGTTTCAGATGTGACATAGAACAGACATCCCCTTCACCCTCAGAATATACTTACTTCATGAGGCTCAGTACAGGCAGACGTATGTCTCATCACAACATCACAACATATGTCACGATTGCTGAACCATGACAATCAAACCACAAAACACCCGCGTTACAGTCACCACATAGACAAATTTGAGAGACCTCATCAAATGTTCACATGCACAAGCAGTGCTGCAAAACTTCAGCGCTATTGCACCTCCTATACGACTGAGGAGGCATGACACAGATGCACTGATCTCACCCTTCAGAACAACATCACTTCATGAGGCTCAGTAGGCAGACGAAAGGTTTCATCACTGACAACAGAAATGCAATGCAACTTCAGACCATAACATGCAAGAATGCTCAGTTTCAGATGTGACATAGAACAGACATCCCCTTCACCCTCAGAATGTACTCACTTCATGAGGCTCAGTACAGGCAGACGTATATCTCATCACAACATCACAACATATGTCATGACTGCTGAACCATGACAATCAAACCACAAAACACCCGCGTTACAGTCACCACATAGACAAATTTGAGAGACCTCATCAAATGATGAGATGCACAAGCAGTGCTGCAAAACTTCAGCGCTGTTGCACCTCCTATACGACTGAGGAGGCATGACACAGATGCACTGATCTCACCCTTCAGAACAACATCACTTCATGAGGCTCAGTAGGCAGACGAAAGGTTTCATCACTGAAAACAGAAATGCAGTGCAACTTCAGGCCATAACATGCAAGAATGCTCAGTTTCAGATGTGACATAGAACAGACATCCCCTTCACCCTCAGAATATACTTACTTCATGAGGCTCAGTACAGGCAGACGTATATCTCATCACAACATCACAGCATATGTCACTATTGCTGAACCATGACAATCAAACCACAAAACACCCGCGTTACAGTCACCACATAGACAAATTTGAGAGACCTCATCAAATGATGAGATGCACAAGCAGTGCTGCAAAACTTCAGCGCTGTTGCACCTCCTATACGACTGAGGAGGCATGACACAGATGCACTGATCTCACCCTTCAGAACAACATCACTTCATGAGGCTCAGTAGGCAGACGAAAGGTTTCATCACTGACAACAGAAATGCAGTGCAACTTCAGACCATAACATGCAAGAATGCTCAGTTTCAGATGTGACATAGAACAGACATCCCCTTCACCCTCAGAATATACTTACTTCATGAGGCTCAGTACAGGCAGACGTATATCTCATCACAACATCACAGCATATGTCACGATTGCTGAACCATGACAATCAAACCACAAAACACCCGCGTTACAGTCACCACATAGACAAATTTGAGAGACCTCATCAAATGTTCACATGCACAAGCAGTGCTGCAAAACTTCAGCGCTATTGCACCTCCTATACGACTGAGGAGGCATGACACAGATGCACTGATCTCACCCTTCAGAACAACATCACTTCATGAGGCTCAGTAGGCAGACGAAAGGTTTCATCACTGACAACAGAAATGCAATGCAACTTCAGGCCATAACATGCAAGAATGCTCAGTTTCAGATGTGACATAGAACAGACATCCCCTTCACCCTCAGAATGTACTCACTTCATGAGGCTCAGTACAGGCAGACGTATGTCTCATCACAACATCACAACATATGTCATGACTGCTGAACCATGACAATCAAACCACAAAACACCCGCGTTACAGTCACCACATAGACAAATTTGAGAGACCTCATCAAATGTTCACATGCACAAGCAGTGCTGCAAAACTTCAGCGCTATTGCACCTCCTATACGACTGAGGAGGCATGACACAGATGCACTGATCTCACCCTTCAGAACAACATCACTTCATGAGGCTCAGTAGGCAGACGAAAGGTTTCATCACTGACAACAGAAATGCAGTGCAACTTCAGACCATAACATGCAAGAATGCTCAGTTTCAGATGTGACATAGAACAGACATCCCCTTCACCCTCAGAATGTACTCACTTCATGAGGCTCAGTACAGGCAGACGTATGTCTCATCACAACATCACAGCATATGTCATGACTGCTGAACCATGACAATCAAACCACAAAACACCCGCGTTACAGTCACCACATAGACAAATTTGAGAGACCTCATCAAATGTTCACATGCACAAGCAGTGCTGCAAAACTTCAGCGCTATTGCACCTCCTATACGACTGAGGAGGCATGACACAGATGCACTGATCTCACCCTTCAGAACAACATCACTTCATGAGGCTCAGTAGGCAGACGAAAGGTTTCATCACTGACAACAGAAATGCAATGCAACTTCAGACCATAACATGCAAGAATGCTCAGTTTCAGATGTGACATAGAACAGACATCCCCTTCACCCTCAGAATGTACTCACTTCATGAGGCTCAGTACAGGCAGACGTATATCTCATCACAACATCACAACATATGTCATGACTGCTGAACCATGACAATCAAACCACAAAACACCCGCGTTACAGTCACCACATAGACAAATTTGAGAGACCTCATCAAATGATGAGATGCACAAGCAGTGCTGCAAAACTTCAGCGCTGTTGCACCTCCTATACGACTGAGGAGGCATGACACAGATGCACTGATCTCACCCTTCAGAACAACATCACTTCATGAGGCTCAGTAGGCAGACGAAAGGTTTCATCACTGAAAACAGAAATGCAGTGCAACTTCAGGCCATAACATGCAAGAATGCTCAGTTTCAGATGTGACATAGAACAGACATCCCCTTCACCCTCAGAATATACTTACTTCATGAGGCTCAGTACAGGCAGACGTATATCTCATCACAACATCACAGCATATGTCACTATTGCTGAACCATGACAATCAAACCACAAAACACCCGCGTTACAGTCACCACATAGACAAATTTGAGAGACCTCATCAAATGTTCACATGCACAAGCAGTGCTGCAAAACTTCAGCGCTATTGCACCTCCTATACGACTGAGGAGGCATGACACAGATGCACTGATCTCACCCTTCAGAACAACATCACTTCATGAGGCTCAGTAGGCAGACGAAAGGTTTCATCACTGAAAACAGAAATGCAATGCAACTTCAGACCATAACATGCAAGAATGCTCAGTTTCAGATGTGACATAGAACAGACATCCCCTTCACCCTCAGAATGTACTTACTTCATGAGGCTCAGTACAGGCAGACGTATATCTCATCACAACATCACAACATATGTCATGACTGCTGAACCATGACAATCAAACCACAAAACACCCGCGTTACAGTCACCACATAGACAAATTTGAGAGACCTCATCAAATGATGAGATGCACAAGCAGTGCTGCAAAACTTCAGCGCTGTTGCACCTCCTATACGACTGAGGAGGCATGACACAGATGCACTGATCTCACCCTTCAGAACAACATCACTTCATGAGGCTCAGTAGGCAGACGAAAGGTTTCATCACTGAAAACAGAAATGCAGTGCAACTTCAGGCCATAACATGCAAGAATGCTCAGTTTCAGATGTGACATAGAACAGACATCCCCTTCACCCTCAGAATATACTTACTTCATGAGGCTCAGTACAGGCAGACGTATATCTCATCACAACATCACAGCATATGTCACGATTGCTGAACCATGACAATCAAACCACAAAACACCCTCGTTAGAGTCACCACATAGACAAATTTGAGAGACCTCATCAAATGTTCACATGCACAAGCAGTGCTGCAAAACTTCAGCGCTGTTGCACCTCCTATACGACTGAGGAGGCATGACACAGATGCACTGATCTCACCCTTCAGAACAACATCACTTCATGAGGCTCAGTAGGCAGACGAAAGGTTTCATCACTGACAACAGAAATGCAGTGCAACTTCAGGCCATAACATGCAAGAATGCTCAGTTTCAGATGTGACATAGAACAGACATCCCCTTCACCCTCAGAATATACTTACTTCATGAGGCTCAGTACAGGCAGACGTATGTCTCATCACAACATCACAACATATGTCATGACTGCTGAACCATGACAATCAAACCACAAAACACCCTCGTTAGAGTCACCACATAGACAAATTTGAGAGACCTCATCAAATGTTCACATGCACAAGCAGTGCTGCAAAACTTCAGCGCTATTGCACCTCCTATACGACTGAGGAGGCATGACACAGATGCACTGATCTCACCCTTCAGAACAACATCACTTCATGAGGCTCAGTAGGCAGACGAAAGGTTTCATCACTGACAACAGAAATGCAATGCAACTTCAGACCATAACATGCAAGAATGCTCAGTTTCAGATGTGACATAGAACAGACATCCCCTTCACCCTCAGAATATACTTACTTCATGAGGCTCAGTACAGGCAGACGTATGTCTCATCACAACATCACAACATATGTCATGACTGCTGAACCATGACAATCAAACCACAAAACACCCTCGTTAGAGTCACCACATAGACAAATTTGAGAGACCTCATCAAATGTTCACATGCACAAGCAGTGCTGCAAAACTTCAGCGCTGTTGCACCTCCTATACGACTGAGGAGGCATGACACAGATGCACTGATCTCACCCTTCAGAACAACATCACTTCATGAGGCTCAGTAGGCAGACGAAAGGTTTCATCACTGACAACAGAAATGCAGTGCAACTTCAGACCATAACATGCAAGAATGCTCAGTTTCAGATGTGACATAGAACAGACATCCCCTTCACCCTCAGAATATACTTACTTCATGAGGCTCAGTACAGGCAGACGTATGTCTCATCACAACATCACAACATATGTCATGACTGCTGAACCATGACAATCAAACCACAAAACACCCTCGTTAGAGTCACCACATAGACAAATTTGAGAGACCTCATCAAATGATGAGATGCACAAGCAGTGCTGCAAAACTTCAGCGCTATTGCACCTCCTATACGACTGAGGAGGCATGACACAGATGCACTGATCTCACCCTTCAGAACAACATCACTTCATGAGGCTCAGTAGGCAGACGAAAGGTTTCATCACTGACAACAGAAATGCAATGCAACTTCAGACCATAACATGCAAGAATGCTCAGTTTCAGATGTGACATAGAACAGACATCCCCTTCACCCTCAGAATATACTCACTTCATGAGGCTCAGTACAGGCAGACGTATATCTCATCACAACATCACAACATATGTCATGACTGCTGAACCATGACAATCAAACCACAAAACACCCGCGTTACAGTCACCACATAGACAAATTTGAGAGACCTCATCAAATGTTCACATGCACAAGCAGCGCTGCACATCTTGAGCGCTATTGCACCTCCTATACGGCTGAGGAGGCATGACACAGATGCACTGATTTCACCATTCAGAACAACATCACTTCATGGGGCTCAGAAGGCAGACGAAAGGTTTCATCACTGAAAACAGAAATCCAGTACATTCAGGAATGGTCAGTTTTCGGCCGCCAATCTTCTGCAGATATGACGTGGAATATCAAGCGACAGCAATCCTGCTCACCTTCAAAATCTTCTCGCTTCATGAAGCTCAGTACAGGCCGACGTATGTCTCACCACAACAACACGTGTCATAATTGCTGCAGCATGACAACCAATCCACATAAGCACATTAAGCGAGCGCTGGACAACCAGTCGCTGTTGACAGTGGGTAGACAGCTAAATGGGCTCGGGGAAAATTGAAAAGCCCCCCCCCCCCAGGGGGCTTGGAGCCCCTTTTGCAGACCCCCCCCCCTTGGAGGGCTCCAAAGGCAGGCGGCCAATGGAGCCCCTGGGCGGGAAGAAAATTGCTTTGCGGCGGGGGGGGGGGGGATGGCATGGAAGCCCATTTGCCCAACCCCACCCTCCCCCTCCTTGGTCGCCGTGCCGGGAGGGGGGTTTGGGCTGGGGCTGCCTTTCCTGCCGTGCCGGGGGGGGGGGGGGGGTCCGACCCCAACATACATGGCTCAAAATGATCCCCACGTCGCGCTGATCATTTTGACTACACATATGTGGGGGAAAATTTTTGAGTGAAAAAAATTTTCCGGGCCAAAATTTGTGTTCCGGCGCCTTTGGTGGCAACAACCGTCCTTACACAAAACAAAGGGCCCGGCACGGAAGCCCATTTCTGGACCCCCCCCCCCCCTTCGCCGGGCGCCCATGCCATCCCCCCCCCCCCCCCCCGAAAAGCAATTTTTGGGCCGCCCTGTTTGCGTTACCCCCCCTTTCCTGTGCTAACGGGTGATGGATGTACAGCCGTTCTGACACTTCCCTGGCCCTTCGAGCCCTTCTGAGGCACACATCGTGAGGAATCAACCTTGCGGCCCTTCGGAGCCCCTTTTCCCAACCCCCCCTTAAATTTTTGGGGGCTCCAACCCCCCGCCCCCCGGGGCCTTTCAATTTTCCACCAGCCATGCAGCCGGCAGTAACCCAGGAACTTGCATGGTAACTGTGCGCGTTTTTGTGCCGGGCTATGAGTGAATTTCCTTTATGTCATTCAGACAACGAATATGTCTTTTGTGAAATCCAGAAATCGGGTGTTCCTTTGCATTCTGACACATGCACAGTCGCAGTCGGTCAGGACTGCTCTGTTAAACATACGAGCCAAGCCACCCGTGCTGTTCCTGATAAGGCAAAATGCCTGGAAATGCTGCACACCAGCCAAATGCAGCACTCGGTGATCCGAAACCTGCTGGCCCTCCTGTGTTACATTCCCCATATCGGTGGTGGGCAAGGGCTTCCCTGAAGAGAAGGGAAAAAAAGAGGGTCCATAACGCCAACAGAAACGAGCATTCACGGGGACGCTCTCTGCTGCGTGGCCATGGGACCTTCTCTACTTCAAAGGTTGGCGGTTGGTGGTGGTTGGCAGTTTTCCCCTCGCCTTGGCGCCCTCAGCCCCCCTCCCCCTACTCCCAACGGTTTTGAAGGTTCGACCGATTGTGGGCAGCGGAACCCAGGCCAGCCCCTCCAGCCCCCACCTGGGGCGGTCCTTAACAGGAGGAAAAAAAAACTGTTCCGGAACATGGTTTTTTCAAAAACGACCGCGTGTAGCTCATATGTTCACCCATGGTTGGTGGCGATTGGCGGTTGGCGGCTGGTGGAGATTGCCGGTTGGCGGCGGTTGGCGGCAGTTGGCAGTTGGTGATGGGTGGTTGGTGGCAGTTGGCAGCAGTTGACCGTTGGCGGTTGGTCGCGGTTGACGGTTGGCGGCGGTTGGCGGTTGGCGGTTGGTGGCAGTTAGCGGTTGGTGGTCCCTTGGAGCGGTCCTTAACAAAAAAAAACACCCCACCGTGCCTATGACCCCCGTGACCCCTCAACGGAAGGGCTTTGACCAAGCGCGTTGAAAACGATTTTCTGTCTTTACAAAATTTACAAAAAAAAGTTAATCAATTGGTACCAGAAATGAAAGATTCTTCAACTGTATTCCCAAAGTTTTTTATAGTTCCAAAATTTACTGTTTGCATTTTAATGGGTCCTTGCAGGCAGCCCTGAGTCACTGGTGGCACAAATGACCTGTTTGCTGTTGGAGGTGACAGCGGCATAGGACTGGATCAGGCGGTGCAAGAGGATGCCCAGCTTGTTGTTCGGGGCCTCCGCAGGCCGGCCCTCACTGCGGAACGCCACGGCCTCGGCGTCCGTCGCCGCGGCACCCCCGACGGACACCTGGTTCACCTGGTCGTCTTCGCACTTCTGCAGGTGGTTCACCACGGCGGCCGCCACGCGCTGGGTGGACTGCAGCAGGTCGGCGAGGAGCGTGGTTTGAGTGTCGGGGGAGCAGAAGCTGCAGACGCTCCTCATGATGTTCACGGCGTGGTGCCGGGTGGACTCCGAGCAATCTTGCCATTCCAATACCTGGACCAACCCTGACAAGAGCTGCGGACTTGCGACAAACATTTCGGAATAACAGTCGGCCTTTGATGTCACGGGGGGGCTGCTGCTGCTGCTGCTGCTGCTGCTGCTGCTGCTGCTGCTGGCGCTGCCACTGCTGCTGCTGCTGCTTGCACTACCGCTGGTGGCGCTCGTGCTGGTGCTGCTGGGCATCGGGCTGCTGCCGCTGCTGCCGCTGCTGCTGCTGGGGCTCGCATTCGTGCTGTCGGCTGCATCTGTGCTCGTGTTGGCAGGGGCGGCGACGCTGTTCCCTGCACTACCGCTGTCGGCGGCGGCGCTTCCAGATGCCCCGCCATCAGATCCGGCGGTGGCATCCGCAGGCACTTGGCCGTCCGGCTTCCCCTCCGGCTTCCCCTCCTCCTCCGGCTTGCCCCCGTCCGTCTTCCCTTTCCCCGGCTTCCCTTGCGCCTCACCCTCCGGCTTCTCCTGTGCCTCCCTCGACTCGACCTCCACCGCCCGGGCCTTCTCCCTCACCACCACCTGACACATGTGCTGCACCACGAGGTCCAGGATCAAGGTCAACTGGACCAACAGCTCATTGTTCCGCACGAATGCATTGTCCTGCAGCAGCTTGAACAGATCGACCACAAAACACTCTTGACCCCCAACCCCCGGGTCAATCACCACCCCCTTCTCCCTTTCCTTCTCCTTCTCCTTCTCCTTCTCCTTCTCCTTCTCCTTCTCCTTCTCCTTCTCCTTCTCCTCCTTATCCTTGTCCTTGTCCTTGTCCTTATCCTTCTCACAATTCAACGCCTCTACCGCAGGCTGCGGGCTCGCCAGCAACTGGACGACCTCACTGGAGTTCTTCGCCAGGTACCCCAACGTGTCCAGGGCCCGGGACAGCGCGAGCGTGGGGATGATCCGCGACGTGCGCCGCGCCGGCAGGAGGGGCACGTACGGGGGCAGGCCGAACAGGCGGGAGATGAGGGCGTCGCGCTCCGCCTCCATCGGGTGGCTGGCGTGCGCGAACATGAGCATGAGCGTGCGGAGGAGCGTCAGGCAGGGCCGGCCGGACTTGCACATGTTCCCCAGCGTGCGCTGCAGCATCATCTTGGAGGAGAACTTGGCGAGGTACATCAGCCGCACGAAGGTGTGCAGCGTGTCCTCCGGGATGAGGTTGACCAGGGCCTTGGGCTTGGCCGGGGCGTCCGGCTTCACGAGGTGGTCGCCCCGGCCCGCCCCGGAGGACAGGGCGCCGAAGATGGTGTCCGGCTCCAGCAACCCGCCCGTGTGCCGCACGGCCGACTGAGAGAGACACGGCAGACGGCGTGTGGGAGGACACTTGTGGGGCGTACATGGACCGCGGAGTGCGCATGTGGGCTGAAGGGTATGTAGGTGGGATGAGAGGTACACATGTGGGGGATGGGCTGGGTGTCTTTTGAGCAAGGGGTTTTGAAGGGCGGAGGGAGGGGGGGGGTTGGCCATGGACCCCCCTCCTCCCTGTGTGCAGCAAAATATATCACGGCAGTCTTTCCCCCCCTTTTTTGGCGGTTTTTTGTTGTGAAGGTGCCTTCTTGGTACAAATATCGAAAAAGATTCCTGGATGCTTCCTATCAACTCCTCCATGGCTCATTTTTCTTGGACTTCTTGTCAACTCCTGAATGGTTCCTATTTGGTCTGGATTGTTGCAGTCGAATCCTTGCATGCGTGCCATCCATTCCTTCATGCCTCTTGTTCATTTCCGGATGCTGCTGCTTGAGTCTTGAATGGTTCCTGCTATGAATTTCTGGATGTGTGTCAAATCCTGGATGGTTCCTATTTAAATTGCAGGCGTGCCATTAAGTCTCGGATCCTCCTTGCTTAGCCTTGGATGCCACCTGCCCATCCCTGGATACTGCTTGTGCATTGTACGCGGATGTGTACGTGTATGTGCATGCACCGTCATGGCTGCACATGTGTTGGCGCACGCGTACCTGCATGCAAGGGTGTGGGCATGCGTATGCGTAGGCGAATGCATATGCATTATTGGCATCCGGGAGTCTTCCACATGTGGGGCATCCCAAACATACCACGCGCGTGCGGTGCACCTGGGATCCGGGGTGGGGGCACGCAGCGCCCCTGGCACGTACACCCACTCTGACAGGCGCGGGACGTACCTGCAGAGGCCGGTGGTTCCGGAGGTGCCGCATGGCCCGCTCACGCTCGCGCTCGCGCATGGCATAGGCCTCCGCGGCCACCTCCAGGGGCAGCGTCTGCAGCACACTCTCGTCCGTGGTCATGAGGATCTCTTGCCGCAGGTCCGGGGGCAGCGTTGCCAGGAACGTGGCCGGATCCATCTCCGATGGCCCCTGGGGCCCTGGGGCCGCGGCGGAGGCGGCGGCCTCCCGCGCGCGCTGCGACTCCTGGATCTGCCGCTCCTGGTTCAGGACCTCCTGGCGGATGTCCTCGGGCAGGGCCTGCAGGAAGGCGGACGATATTGTGGAGCCTGTGGTGGGGTCTGGAGCCTGGCTCATGAGGGACGTCATGTGCTGCGCAAGGACCTGAGACATGGGGATGGGGATGTGGAGGGGGTGCGTGGAGTGGGGGGGGGGGGGTTGAGGCATGGAGGTGGGGATGTGGATGGGGCAAGAGGACGAGGGAAGGGGAAATTGTATGTGGGATGGGACAGGGGGGGGGGTCATGGGGGGCACTGAGGCTCAGACGCTGACACCAACACCCTCCCCCGTAACCTTTTGAGCCTGTGGAGGAGGAGGGGGGGTGTCCTTGAGGGGGCCAGGGGGGGTGGGGGGGCGTCAGGCTGGGGTCCCGGGTACCCCACCATCTCTGCCTCAAAATGATCCCCTTGTCGCACTGATTATGAAGCCTGCCATGGCAGTGGATGGACCCCCAGGGGGTGTTGATTGCTGCGATTGCGAGCAGTGGGACGGGCATTTCACTCTCACCCACAACAACAGCCCCCCAAACCCAACCCACACACTCTGCCCCCCGCCTGACGTTGAAGAACCGGGTCAACCACGAGACATGCCACTGCACACCAGCCGCACCGCGCAGCACTCAACGCCGCTGCACGCCGCTGCAGGCAGAATGGGGGACAAATGGGGCAAAATGCGGGCAGCATTCAAAACTTTTTGGTTTGTGCGGAAAAATGGGGACAGCATTTTCCCCCGTGTTCCCCCATTTTCCTTTGGGGACCTGAGGGGGAACCTGAGCGGCCGCCCGGGCGGGAGGTTCATGGGCCTGATGAAGGCTGGTGGATACTGTGCCAAGCGACCGGCCCCCGGGCCGTGTCTGTTGTCAGGCATGGAATGTGTGTGTGGGGGGGGGGGGGGGGGTGGGGGGGGGCTGGTGCAGGTTTGTGGGGGGCGTGGAGTGTTTGTCCTTCGCAGGCGCGGCATTTGGCCCCCACCTCCCCTTTGGGGAGGAACAGCGTCGACCATTTCCCCCGCCCAACACCTGAACAAGTGCAGACTTCCCAAAGCACCCCCGGCCCCAATTCCCGAGTCTTTCTGGCAACCCCATGGCAGCCCCCCATCCAAGCCTTTTTTGTGATACGGCGGGAGGGGGGGGGGGTGACATCTTGGAGGAGGCAGGCACTTCTTCAGGGCAGGCACCGCTAGGGTACTGACCAGATCTGGCAACCCATTGCTCAGGGGCAACATGAAAATTTTGCTTACAAATATTTTCCCCAAAAAATCCCAACCCACTCTTGGTCTACCCCCATCGGGGGGGGGGGGGGGGTGATTCCACTGAGGGCACCCAGAATTTCCAAAAAGGCAGGCAGGCACCCCCCCCCCCCTGGGGGAGGGTATCCAAGCCACTAAAAAAAGGCTTGCCCCCATCAGGGGCACTCAGGCTCAGACCCGACACCTGTGCTACACACGGAGGGGCACTGCGCGTGCACCCTCCACCCCCACCCCAGCAGACGGCCAACGTTCCCGCAGCTCCAAAGCGCCCCGCATCCCCGTCCCCAGTCCGCCCACCACCACAACCCACGCGCAAGCGACGGAGGACCTCGGACCGCAGCTCCGACGGCAGCGCTGCCAAAAACGTGGGGTCCAGCGTGTCCTCGGCGGCCTCCGCCGGCGCAGCCGCCTCGCCACTCGGGGCCGGGGCCGGGGCGGGGGCCGGGGCCGGGGGGTCCGCCGGCGGCGGCGCCGGATCCGCGCTCGCGGGGGCTTCAGCCGCCGGGGCCGGCGCCGCGGCGGCGGCCGCGCCGTCCGGAGGCACAATGGCGGACATCAGCGCGTTCATGAGGACGGAGGTGAGGTCGCCGTCGTTGGCCGTCGGCGCAGGCTCGTCCCCGGCGGCCGCCCCCTCGGGCCCGGCCGCCGCACTGGCCTCGGCCGCGGGCTCAACGGAGTCCGCCGCCGCCGGCTCCTCAGCCGCCGCCGGGGGCGCCGCGGCCTCGTCAGCGGAGGGCTGCGGTGCAGGCGGCTCCGCGGTCCCGGCGGCAGCCGCGGGCTCGGCCGCCGGGGCCGCTTCCGCTTCGGCCGCGGGCGGCGTCGCGGAGCGCGGGATCGGCGACACGGGCACCGGGGGGTCGGCCACGGCCGCCTCGGCCTGCGGGGCCGCGGGGGGCGCCGGGTCGGCGACGTCGGCCACGCTGTCGGGGGAGTGCTGCTGCAGGAACGTGGACAGGGCCGCCCCGAGCTGCGGGCCGCTGGGCCGGATCTCGGGCGGAGGCGCGTGCGGCTCCGCGGTCACGAGGTAGTGCGCGGCGCGGCTGCCGCGGATCAGCGACCCGAAGTTGAAGGCGAAGGCCGGGTCCGCGCGCACGGGGGCCAGGCGCCCGGGCGCGGCCTGGTCCTGCAGCGACACCGGGTGGTACGCGGGCGGGGCGGCGGCGTCGGGGCTGGTGCCGTCGCGTGCGCCGCGGAGCGGGCCGCCGCGGAGCGGCCGGGCGGTGAGGGAGATGGGGAAGCGGCCGAGGCGGAGGTCCTGATAGAGAAGCGCGGGAGAGTGGGTGGGGGGAAGGGGGGGGGGGGGGGAGGATGCACAGCACTCCGCTGGGCAGAGGCGGGCGGCCCGAATCCAGGGATGTCTTGGAAGAGAGGGAGGGGGGGAGGGGGTAGGGGGCCCAAAAAATTGTGTACCAAAAAGGGCCAGGCCTGATCAGATCTTCCCAACGGTAAATTTCGTTTTTTCCCACGATGGCCCCTTTGGTCTGGGGGGGGGGAGGGGGGGGCACCCCCCCCCCTCCTCCTCCTACGGTGTACGGCCATTCTGATACTTCCCTGCCCGAATCCCAACGATTTTCCAGACCGGCAGACCCACCACCCCCTTTATGCCCCCGGCCCCAGGGCTTCTTTTGAGCAGGGGGGGGGGGAGGGGGGGAGGGGGTTTTGGACCCAAAACTTGGTGTACCAAAAATGGCCTGACCAGATTTTCCTGGTTGTAAATCTCGTTTTTTCCCACTATGGTCACTTTGGTCTGGGGAGGGGGGGAGGGGGTTTCGGGGGAGGCCCCCCCCCTTGGTTTTTAATTATTCTAAAGAAGCCCTGCCCGGCCCCCAGCCCCCCCCCCCCCCCCCCGCCCCGGAGTTGGGAAGGACGGCGCCGCAGGGGCAACCAAAATTCTTCTCACTAGGGGTGGGGGTTCGAATTCGCACGAATTCGCACGAATTCCAATTCGGTGCGAATTGGCTCAAATTCGCACAAATTCCAATTCGGTGCAAATTGGCTCAAATTCGCACAAATTCCAATTCGGTGCAAATTGGCTCAAATTCGCACAAATTCCAATTCGGTGCGAATTGGCTCAAATTCGCACAAATTCCAATTCGGTGCGAATTGGCTCAAATTCAAAGAAAAAATTTAGAAACTCTCATTATGAATCCATTGAAACCGAATTCGCCCGAATTCGCACGATTTCGAATTCGGTGCGAATTCGCTGGAATTCAAATTGAATTCGATGCGAATCTGCATCCCGACTTCTCACAGAGCACCGTGGGACGAAACCGGGGGCAGTCTCTGGGACCCCACCCCAACAACAACTGCCACCCCCTCCATTGTCATGGACCCCCCCCCCCCGGAGGAGGCTGCGATGGACTGATGACTGCCGATCACCGACGCGGGTCTGCTGCCCGCCCAGGAGAGCATGGCGCTGTGCATGCACCTGATCATACCCGCCAGGCCCCTGACCCGCCGGAAGTGGTGCCGGCATGCTGCAACGGACAGCGTCCAGCGCGGATGCACTCGCAGACAAACCACTTCTGTCACGGTTGTTGAAGAGCAGGCAGATGATGAGGGTTCGCACACGTGCAAGGCCAGTGGGTGCTAACTGAGGAGACACGCTTGGGCCAGACAAGCGGGGACCCGCGGGACTGATTTGGGGGACTGCCATTCTGCCGGTCTTGGTGCTGCCGTTGCTGTGGTTTCTCTGTCGCTTTCTCCGTCCGGCACATCACAACGGATTCTTAGAGGGCCTAAACGCTCGGGTTTTGGACACCCCCAATTGGAACCACCACGCTTTTATCCCCGGCCACAAAGGCTGAGCCAGTGGCGGTGCCCAGTGGTCACAGGGAGCCCTGGGGAGGACCCCAGCCACCCCCCGGGAGGGCACTGCGGTGTTGGGGTGTTGGGACACAGCCCCTCAACACCCTTCGCCCTCTTCCGCGCCGCCCGCCACAGCGCCCCTCCCAATGCCACCAGGCCCCCCCCCCACTGGACCTGCATCTGCGCGCTGAGCTGCACCAGCCCCCCGGCCATCGCCGAGATGTCCGCGTACTGCGCCAGCAGGTCCTCGAAGGTGCGCGACGGCGCGCCCCCCCCGAACAGGCCCTCCGCGCCCCCCATCAGCTGGTCGAGCTCGGCCCGCAGCTCCGAGAACTCCTCCGCGTGCTGCAGCAGCGAGTTGGGGATGTTCAGCGGGACCTCCAGCGCGGGGTCCTCGTCCCCTTCCGCCTCGTCCTCCTCGGTCTCCCCGTAGTCGTACTCCTCCGGCTCCTCCTCGTCGTACTCCTGAGGCAGCAGCGACGATGGAATCGGCGCCACCGCCCCCAACAACGACTGACACATCAACAACAACGACGGACGGCAGAGATGTGCTTATCCACGGGGTAGGGGGGGGCAGGGGGCGGGGGGCAGGGATGCATTAGGACGGAACGAACCTCAGAGGCGCCGAAGCAGTTGGACAGGCGGAGGAGGTTGCCAAAGCGGTTGGGGGCGGTTACTATCGGTTACAAATGCCATTGAATCTGGCACGTGGCGTCAGGGAGACAGTGGCTGGGCATAGGCCGGGCGCCCTGAACGGGGGGGGGGGACCTCCCCCCCTTCCAATGCATCCCTGGCGGGGCGGGGGGGGGGGGGGGATCTGGCCCATTTGACGCACACATACTTGTTTTTGCCCTCATACCCCCCACCCGGTCCCATGGGCCACACACTAAACACACCCTTGCAGCGATACCTGCAGCCGTGTTAAAACACGAGCAAAAATCACAACACCGGACGTACCCCGACGGGCAGCCAGGGCAACGACGACAGCACCACCGCTCAACAAAAAAGCACCTCCAAGAGCGGAACGACACGCCGCAACAGCGACACCACCACCACCACCACCAACCGACACAACAACGCCGACGACCGACGTCCGCGCTCACCCGCACGCGAGGCACCACCGCCACCGCCCCAGACAACCTCCTCATCGTCGCCGCCCTCCTCCTCCTCCCGGACGGCGTCTTCGAACGGGGCGAACGGGTGCTCCGCGGGGTCCTCGTCATCGCCGTCATCGCCGTCGTCGCCGTCGTCGTCCCCGTCGTCCCCGTCGTCGCCATCGTCCCCTCCGTCCACGTCGTCGTCCCCGTCCATCTCGTCGTCCTCCATCATGATCTCCGCCGGCGGCCCGTCGTCCATGGGCGCGTACATGTTGTCCGCCATCGCGTTGAGCTCCGTCATCTCCGGGGGCGGCAGCCCTGCGGCCTCCACGGCGCCGGAGGCACTGGGGTACGGCATGCTCATCAGCGGCGTGTCCAGAGTCTCCGGCTGCCACTCATCGACTTCCTTGTTCAGCCCCAGGTCGTTGATCTTGCTGAACAGCTCTAAGCACTTGACCAGCGATGTCGACACCTACAAATCGGGGGGTGGGATGGGGGTTGTGGACTGGGATGGGATGTGAATGGGCCATACGCAGGTCAACAAAGCGCTCCACACATGCACGTCCTGGTATGCATATGCAGCAATGTCCGGCAGTTCCACTGAGAACATCACTGTGATACATGGGGGGCGTTTTCGCACAGCGCGGGCACAGCGTGGGCACAGCGCGGGCACAGCGCCAATCATTACGGTGATTATCCAGGTAACAACCCTGAAAACCACCCACCTACGGAATCATGCACAATCAATTCCAATCTCAAAAATTCAAACATCTGATGCTTGCCATGGGTCCCAGGGACCTAAATTCTGCCCCCTATAGCCCCGTCCACTGCAGCAGCCATTCAATGACATCCTTCCAATCTTCTGAACTTACCGAACTCCCGGTGGTGGAGAACGGCCAACTTTTCGCACAGCGCGCGCACAGCGCACGGCACGCCCCCCAAGAAACCCCAATGGACGTTGCTGCTCCCCAGCAGGACTTCGCGCGACATCCGCCATCATCAGGCTAACGAGTGATATGGGGGAGTATCTGCGCCCCGCAGGCCACTGTTACGGCAGGTTACCTGGAATGGGTTTGCTGTTACCCCATCACAAAATGCCACCTAAGCAGAGCAAATCCTTTGGGTACAAAACCTGTGTAAACATCCCTCCGTCTTGCCCAAGCCGTCGCCTCCCAAGGTTCTGATGCATAAGATGGCCCCTTGGGAGTAACCACCACCCGAGTTTGAGGTCTACTTGCTGGATTGGCGACTTTCCCTACCCTTGTCCAAATAGCGCAGGGAAAGTATGGCACTTCCGGCCGAGCCACCAGTTAATCTACGGCTGCTTGGCCGGGGTAGACGGCAAAATCTCCGCGCCGCATCAAGTGCTCCCCTGTAGTCCGAGCGAGTGGAACACCCGGGCGCTGCTCACATTGCAGCCTTCTGCCCTTGGGGGTCCACTCCCCCGCCAGGGGCGAGACCCAAAAAGGGTGAGCTACGCAAAGGTGTGGGTGGAACCTTTGGCAGAAGTACTTGTTTAACACAGCCGCCTCCCAAGAGCCACTGGACTGCAACCGTCTCAGGCTGTGCTACTGACCCGAGTAATCCTTCCTCTCCCATGTAAAGAGGAGTAGGGCCCAAAACGCTGGACTTTTCGCAGTGTAGAAAAATCTTCCGCAAATCCCTCCGGTCGCGCAGCCAGGCCAGCCGGGCATTCCGGGCCCTAAGTTCCATTTCTAGGCCAGGAAAAATCGAACTTTCTGCGGGGGGTTCGACTTTTCTAGGCCTAGAAAAGTCGAACTTCGTCCTTTCTACAACAAAAAGTACGGTGCACAAAGGGTACCATTTCCCCTGTTCCACGATACCCCCCCCAATTGCGTGCCGCAGGGATTAGCACCCTCCAAGGCCTGGCTGTGACCTCTGGTAGTCTCTCCCTCCCTGTGAAGAGGCCTGAGCTGCACACAGGGGGATCGGGCGTCATCAAGGGTACCTCAGACGCGTCCGGGTGGTTGAGGTCCAGCTTCTGCAGACTGACACACAGGGCCTTGACAACGCCGCTCTTCACCATCCGCTTGGCCATCTGCTCGGAGTACGGCTTCTTGACGTCGTTGACCCCGCGCTTCTGCGCCATCGGGGAGAGCAGGCTCCACAGCAGCTCCGCGATGGCGTGGGTGGTCCCGATGGACTGGCCGTCTTCCGTCAAAACCTACATCACCACCGCAGCGCGAGTGCCACACCCCGCGTCCTTACCCTCCACCTCGCGTTGGCAGGACCTCCCCCCTTTCTTCACCATGCGTACAAAGGGGGTGGGGGGAGACCTAATTGATTTGAGACTTTAATCAATTTGAGAGGATTGAATTGTAGAAAAACAGACATGCAGTGCAGCAAGACTGCAGATTGAGGTAATGCACTCCACAGTCAGGCATAAGTGCATCTGTATTCTCTATGCCAAACCTGATTAAACCTCAGGACACATTCTGTGTCAGAGACAGAAAAACAGGAATATCATGTCTGACTACGTCTAGTCAGACAATCACTACCAGTCAGGGGGGGGATGTATTAGAAGGGGGGCAGGGGGGGGGTCTGAAGGGGGGGGGGGGGGGTGGCTGGGTCCCCCTTATGGTCCCTGCCGAAGGCGGGCCGAAAATATTACACGTTCACGCTACACGTTCACGGGCACACGCAGTTCCATCATGAAACAGCCCTCTTCAGCCATTTCCGCCTTGCATCACCTCCTCCCCTTCCCGTGCCCCTTGCCCCTTGGGTATGATGCCAGGGGGAAGGGGTCGACCTGAAAAAACGTTGATTCCAAAGCATCATTGGCCTCCTCTCTCCTCGCGTCAAGAGCCCAGACACACAGTGCACAGCAGCATTTACATTGTGGAGCCTTGGCTCCTTTTAAGAGAGGAGGGTCCAGCCGCCCGCCCGCCCCCCCGCGAAGGAACGCCGAGGTATTGTACGCCCCCCCCCCCCCCCGCGGTGCTGAGTTCTTAGAGGTGCTGAAGGCGGGGAAGAAAACTTTTGGCCTAACTAATGGGTGCCAGAGAAAACTTTTGATCGGCCGAAGGCCCGGATGAACGTCTGACCCAAGCACTTAAGAGGAGGTGGGGGGTGGGGGTGGGGGGGTCCAGGGAGGGTGGGACCCCCCCCAGGGAGGCATTGGAGTGGGGGAGGTTACCCCCCCCCCCCCTCCAGGGCGCCCGGCCTATCCCCAGCCACTGTCTCCCTGACGCCAAGTGCCAGCTTCATGGCATTTGTAACCGACAGCAACCGCCCCCAACCGCTTTGGCAACCTCCTCCAACCGCCTGTCCAACCGCTTCTGGGGCTGCCTCCCCCCCCCCCTTCCAGCGGTGCTGAGTTGTTCAAAGAAGAACCGCCCTCCCCTCGCGCAGACAAGTTCCATCACCCCAGCCGACACCTGGATCAGATCGGCAGTCAGCTTTGTGGCGTGCCGAACCATCAGCGAGACCAGGAAGTGGGAGGTCAGGTCGGAGATGGCCTTGGCGTTCTTCGAGAGGGCCTTCTGCGCGGCCCGAGGGGAAGGGCAGCATCGTGCGGATCATCACGTTGAGGAGCGTCGAGCCCCCCGTCTCCGGCACGAACTTCATCACGTGCCCGGCGCACGCGGAGTACTGCGCCGTCAGGTCCGACAGGAGGTGCAGGATGGAGGACAGGTTGAGGGCCTTGCCCTCCCCTGCGGGTGGCGAGGGACGCAGAGCTGTGGGGCAGCACGCACCTCGTCTCAGGCCTGTTTTGCAGCGCACTCCTACCTCTGACCCCCCCCCCTGTGTGACATTCCGTCTGGTTGTTGCTCCTTTACGGGGTCCTGGACGGTCACCCGCTCTTCCCTTCGCATGTTGCGTCGGGTCGCTGCGTTCTGTCGGCCGCTGCGGCCAGTGCTCTTGCTGGTGTCGTTTCCGCGTTCGCGGAGCCCAGTAGTTGGCGTGTTGGGACTGTGCTGAATGTGGCATGATGTGCCGTTCACGTGTCAGCGGCGCCCAATAGTTGGCGTATTGAGGATGTGCTGGTTGTTGGCGGGGTCGTTTGACTGTTTTTGCTGTCCACACACCTCTGTCCACAGGCCGTCCATCGCCTGCCTCGCTGTGTTTCTGTGCGGCCCAGGTGCCCTGCGAGAGCACCCCTAACGTCCCAAACTTGACGGAAACAACAACTACTTCTGCTCTGCCAAGGGGTGGTATTTATAGAGGGCAAATTAGGACATGGCTCCAAAAATGTTGAAGCAACACCAACCGTTGCTCGGACAAGGGCGTTGTTCTCGCCCTTGGGGGGGGGGGGGCGCGCACGCGACACTACGTCACTCCCTGACTGCGTCACTACGTTGCGTCAGTGCTACGCACTCCAGCCGGTGGTAAATTCCCACGTGCCTCTGTGCGTAGTAAGGCCCGGGGGAGGAAGGGCGTGGATGCCGTGCACACAGCCTTCGGGCACTGCGCACACGTCGTCGACACGTGTTCGACGTGTGAGACATTTGGGCGAGAGGCCGCAGACCTCCTTCCGAAAAGCGTCCACCACTTCACTGAGGGTGGGGGGACCGCAGCTCCCCGAAAACAAGGGCCCGCGGCCCATTGCAACTCCGGGGGAGGGGGACCCTGTGAGCCTCTCTCAGGGCTTCTTTTGAGCAGGGGGGGGGGAGGGGGGGAGGGGGTTTTGGACCCAAAACTTGGTGTACCAAAAATGGCCCGACCAGATTTTCCCTATTGTAAATTTCGTTTTTTCCCGCGATGGTCACTTTGGTCTGGGGAGGGGGGGAGGGGGGTTTGGGGGGAGGGGTCCCCTCCCCTTGGTTTTTAATTATTCTAAAGAAGCCCTGGCCTCTCTCCCAGCCCCCCTCCTCCCCCTCTGATGATCCGGGCCCCCCACCAGCACCGCAGGACGTCTGAAATCACTGAAACACGTGATTTCACACATGAATTTGGCAAATCCGGTTCACCACCCGTTTTTTTTTTGGTACTGGAGTCCGGCCCTTCGAGCCTGTTTTCCAGACCCCCCCCCCCCCCCCCGTGTGGCATTCCGTCTGGTGGTTGTTTCTTTACGGGGCCCTGGACAGTCGCTGCGGCCGGGGCTCCCGCTGGTGTCGTTTCCGCGTTCGCAGAGCCCAGTCGTTGGTGTTCCCGGGCTGTGCTGAATGTGGCGGGTGCCGTTTGCGCGTCAGCGCAGCCTCCCCTAATTCACACCGGCTCGAAAGGGCCCCCTCCCCCGGAGTTGCAATGGCCCGCGGGCCAAGGAGGAGCAACGCATGCGTGTCAGCCATCATTCAGCAGGGGAGGACCAGTACACTGGGGGTGCAGGCCCGTGCAGGGCTCCCCACGGTGATCGGTGTGTTTGGGCACCCCCCCCCCCTGCCTCGCAAAACGACGTCATAGCGTCCTGCGAACCTGCAGTGGGCTACAGGGACCAGTGCCATTCGGCCTCTCCTCTTGCGGTGATGACGACTCGGTGGTCGGGGGGCGGTAACCAGTGGTTGGAACAGCGTGGCAAAGGAAATGGAAACCGTGCCGCCTGCGAGCGCGCCCGCGACCACCTCCGAGAGCCGAGAGTGGCAGTGCATGGGACGGTCACATGCCCTGCAGCCATGCCGCATCCCGGGCAAACCAACACGCGTACCTGGCGCATCCTCCTTGGCACCGCGCCACTCGTGGTACTGCTGCATGAAGTTGCGGAGGAGCAGCCCCATGATCTCGTCCACCGGCTTGCCGTTCTTGCGGCCCGGCTTCGAGACCTTGACGTACTGCGCCTTGCACGGGGCCGCGCGCGGCGCCACGAAGTACTCGCAGTGCGGCGACCCGGGCTTCTTGCGGGAGAACAGCACGCACACGTTCATGAACGCGTTCAGGAACAGGGACCCGTCGCCCTTCCGGCGCACGCCCTCGATCTCCTTCAGGAAGGCGTCCAGCTGCACCACCGCCTGCTTGCCCTCGGGCACGCGCGACTCCTCCTTGGCCTTGTCTTTGCCGGCCTCCTTGGCAGCCTCCGGCTCCCGGCCTTCTTTCGGGGCATCGTCCTCTTTCTTGGCGTCGGCATCCCCGCCGCTTCCCTCGGCCGCCGCATCCCCCTCCCCGGCGGGGGCGGCCGCGTCCTTGTCCTCCTGCATGGGCTTGCTCTCCTCCGCGGCCTGATCCTGCATGACAGGGACGAACACCACCCCATCCTGCAGGTTCCCCTTCTGGGCCTCGGTGATCGTCTTGCTCAGGCTCTTGCGCATGTGGCTTTCCATGTTCGTTTGGACGCTGTACGGGTCGTCGATGATGTTGCGCATGATGGTGGCCAGCGCGGTGGTCAGCCCGGAGTAGCTCACGGAGGCCGGCAGGCTGAAGAGGGTGCTGAGGAAGCACGTGTCCAGCAGCTGCAGCGCGAGGGCGTGTGAGTGGCGCGTCACGTGGGCCACCAGATTCAGGACCAGATCCAACGTGTTGGAGTCGAGGGAGCACTTGTTGATCAGCTTTGCCACGGCGTCTAACAGCTGCGAGCTCTGAGCACGAAGACACAACAGGTTCGTGGGGTGGGACATCAAATCCGACAGAAAATGGGGGGGGGGGGGGGGCAGGACAAGGCGGGGAGGGGAACTGCGCCCATAGTCCCGTCCCTGAATTGTGAAGGGAAATGTGCATCGAACGCGGGGGTCGATGGAGGTCCAATGTGCTGTGTGCCCCTGGGGCAGCAACACGGCAGATGGAGGGATCCGAACTTGCAGATGGCACGGCAACACGGCAGATGGCAGACTTGCCCTCGCATCCGGCGGCCATTGGATTGCCGGAGGCTAGCCTCGACTTTGTTTGGGACTGCTGCCGGCAGTCAACCGCCAACCGCTGGCAGCCGATGGCCAACCGCTGGTGATCAGGCCCCCAACCGCCGATGGTTGATTCCCAGCCGCTGATGGGCATTGGTTGCAAGGCTCTCTCCCGGGCTTAACAAGGGTGCCCTTGCCAAGAAGCCCGCTGCCCTCATCCAAAGGTCCACCTATGCTTCTGGGACAGTGGTGTTTGCGCTGCCGGAGGCTGCCGCATGCGAGGGCACCTCCCTGCCAGAGGCTGCCGGATGCAAACAAAATCCTTGCCGGAGTCCAGCCTCAAGGCGGGAAGAAAATTGCTTTGCAGGGGGGGGGATGGCATGGAAGCCCATTTACCCAACCCCACCCTCCCCCTCCTTGGTCGCCGTGCCGGGAGGGGGGTGTGGGCTGGGGCTGCCCTACCTGCCGTGCCGGGGGGGGGGGGGGTCCGACCCCAACATACATGGCTCAAAATGATCCCCGCGTCGCGCTGATCATTTTGACTACACATAAGTGGGGGAACATTTTTTCGTGAAAAAAATTTTTCCGGGCCAAAATTTGTGTTCTGGCGCCTTTGGCGGCAACATCCGTCCTTACACAAAACAAAGGGCCTGGCACAGAAGCCCATTTCTGGAACCCCCCCCCCCCCTCCTTCGCCGGGCGCCCATGCCATCCCCCCCCCGCAAAGCAATTTTCGGGACGCCCAACTCTGGTCCCCAGAGACAACGAAAAGCCAAGCCCGTCCCTTCACGAATGCACTGAGCACACCTGCTCACTGGAAAGGAAGAAAGCCGCGGAATCCTCGGGCACCAGCGTGGCCTTCCACGACTCATCCACCACCGGCGGTTCCGGGGCGGCCACCCCTGAGGAGGAGGCCGCAGGATCCGCCGCCGGCGCGCCGTCCTGCGCCGCATCGCCTCCCCCGGCCTCCTTGTCCTTCGGCTGCTTCCCCGCTTCCGCGCTGTCCCCCCTTCTTCTTGCGTCCAACAGTGAACATGTCGAACAGGGAGAAGCACAGGCCCAGGACCTCAATGAGGAACGTGCGACGCTCCGAGGCCTCGCTGGACGCGAGCTCCGGCGCCGCCGCCACGGACGCCAGCACCTCCAGCAGGTCCGAGACCAGAGTGGACGACTTGAGGAGGTCCTGGTGGGTGGCGGCGTTGGTGGACTGCGACAGCAGGTACCACAGCTGCTTCAACGTGGCCTTCAGCAGAGGGGACGCCTTGCTGGCTTCCTCCTGCAAAAGTTGCGTTGCGTTGGAGATGCCAGTCCACTGACTGCGTGCCAGTCTACACGAGTTCCCCCCGCAGTACAACTAGTGTCCAGCGCTGTCTGTGTGTGTGGGGGGGGGGGGGGGGTTAGCACAAGGCCTTGGTATCTGATTGTTTGCCTTTGGCAGCGCCTATTGGCCTCTCACCACTGCTCATTCTGACCCTCTGTGGGTCCGAACGTGTTTTGGTTGTGTCGACGGAGCCCCTGGATGACTTGCCCTGTTTGGCTACTCCAGGGTCGGCTGTCCACGGGACAGGCTGTTGCCCGCGCCGTTGACCAGGTGCATCCAGATGCACACTCCGAGTCCATGCCGGGTTTGCCGGCTCCAGCACTGACTTGTGCGCGCCGGTGTGTGCATCTACGGGATAATGTTCCTGACAGGGGCTTTCACCAACCACAATGATTCTTTCCCTTTTGTCCTTTCCTTCTACTCCGTCTGCGCTCTACACCGCGCGCGCGTGTGTGCGTATGTGCGGGGGCGAGGGGGGGGGGGGGGGGCACAAAGGCTGAGTGGGGATGCCGGTTGGTACTTCCGGGTGTGCGTACTGGTTCGCCTTTTTCAGGAGGGAATCCTCCGGGCGTGGATGGGTGGGTTCGTTGTCCACCAGGTTTTTTTTTGGGGGGGGGGGTTCAAAAATCTGCGACAGGTGAGGAGCCCGCTCGGCTGCCCCTAACAACCGGGAATTATTATTACTATTTGAGAGTGGGACAGTGGGACAGCTACTCACAAGTGGGGGGGGGGGGGTCCACGGCTGGTGTGGTATCAAAAAGTACAACAGGTGCCCGGGAAAGAAGGGGGCTCGTTGGAGCTCCCTCCCCCCTCATGAAGGACACTTGCCGGTGCTCTGGAGCTCCAATGAGGTCTCGGGTCCATTCCAAATTGGCTGTCTGGTCAAATGCTTGTGGCAGGAAATCGGAGTCCCACTTCAACTCGCGTGGGAGTTGGCGCAGTACCAGTGGTATTGGCTTGCTTACGTGTCCGTGTGTGTGTGTGTGTGTGTGTGCGTGTGTGTGTGTGTGTGTGTGTGTGATCTGTACTTTTTACGAGGTTGATGGCTATTAATGTCCTGGCCGCTCTTGCGACGGGGGGGTTAGGGGTTAGCGGGTTAGAGCCTGCCTGAAGCCTGCCCTATCCCTCCCCTGGCCCCCCGGTGTGTCGCGGCGCGGCGGAAGGACGCCGTCCTGAGGCTATGTGCCCTCCTCGGAGGCCCTCCCGTGGCCCTGACCTGGGCCCTGTGTGCCGCCCCGGGGCGACGCCGCCGTCCGCTGCCCTGCTGGGCCTCCCCCCTCCCCCCTGATCATGGGGGCTGGCACGACCGCCGACCCTCCGGAGGGCAAGACGCCCGCTTGTTGCTGCAGCTGCAGCCCCCCCCTCTGGACCGGCAGACACCGTTGTCCCCCCCCCAACACCCTGGGATGCCCTTCGTGGTGGCGGCTGCAGCAATGCCGCACCCCCCTGTGCCCTTTGCATGACTTGCACGCTGGGGCCCTGTGCTCATCGCACAAGGTCTGCATGGGGCGCCGCGGCTGCCCCACCCTTTTGCCCCCCGCCCGCTGCGCCCTCTTCTGTGGGGGGGAAGGGGGAAGGGACTCTGCCTGCTGTCCTGTGACTGCCCCTGGGGGGGGTTCCTGCTCCGCCCGTGTAGCGGATGTCGCCGCCGCCGCCCCCCCGGAGCCGTCCCCTGGGGGATGGCAGTCAATCGACATCTCCTGTCCCCCCCCTGAGGGGTCCCCCACCGCCGCCTCCGCCCCCGGCGCGCCGCCCCCCGAAAGACTAGGTTGGGGTTCGACCGAAGCCCCCTGATCCTGCCCCCCCCCTTGGGGGGGGTTCGCGGCCCCCGGGGGGGGGTCGGCGCCCTCCCCTTTGGCTGATGACCCCGCCCGAGCCGCCGTCAGCCGGCGTGAGATGTCCCCGAAAATGTCCGCCAACCCCCGGGAGGGGAGGGAGGGGGGGTGGGGACGCGGCTGAACCCCCCCCACTCGTGCGTGTCCGCCCGGGCGTCCGGCTGGCGCGCGTGGCGCTTGGACTCCGCGTGCCCCCCCGTGCCCGGTGGCTCCCGTTGGGAGGGGCGGGGAGAGCGGGAAGGGCCTCCTGAGCTCTCCCTGCTGGTTTAACATACCGGAGCCGCTTAAGCTGTGTGCCCCCCCCCTGGAGACGCTTGGGGGGGGGGGGCGGGAACTCCTCCTGGCGTCGCGCGTGCTCGTGCTCCGGGCGTGCTCGTCGCGTCTCGCGCTCTGGCGAGGATGATTGCGGGCGGGGTCGTTTGCGAGCGCTGGGCGAGCCCCGTGCGGCCTGGGACGCCGCCACGGGGCCGGCCCCGGCCGGCCGCGCGGGCTGCAGCCACGCCCGCAATGCTCGCGCCGCCACGCGTGCTTGTGCCGCGTCCATGCGGTGCCCTTCGTGCGCCCGCTGGCAGCAGTGCTCGGCGCCCCGCTGCACGCAGGCGGCACAGGGCGGGGCCCGGTGTCGCGCACACAGGGCCACCTGCGGCGGCGGTGCTACGCGGTCCGCGTCCCCGCCTCCGGCCCCGCGCCGGTCGCGCTGCACCCGCCGGCGCGGCAAGCGTTGAAAGGGCCGCAGGGGCTGCTGTCCTGGTCCTGCCGGGGGGAGGTAATCCAAGAGGAACACGTCCTGCCGCCCCGCTCCCGGCCGCGCCAGGCGCCGCGCCCACAGCGCTCGGCAGTGTGCCTCCAGCTGGCGCATCTGGAACAGCATGGCTTCCGGGCGCGCGAACAGTGGGCGCGCCGACCGCCCCACACACCTGAAGCCCCCCAGCGGCAGCAGGGACTTCGCCATCCATACCTCCTTGCCCTGCATGAGGTCCCCTGCCTGTAGATGTGGCTGCAATGCATCCAGGGCCATCTTCGGCACTTGGCCCCTGGTGCGTAGCGGCAGGGTAACCCCCCGCAGCCGGTGGTCGCTGGGGGCCGGGAGGGCCCGTTCCGCGTGTGCCTCGAAGTCCAGGGCCAGCTCCACGTATGTCACATGGCCCTGCCCTGGTAGCCACCGCAGCTGGCCTGCCCACTGCAGGAGCGCCACCGCGAAGGATGCCTCCCATGGCCATCCCGGCGGCGGGCCGGCGCGCAACGCCAGCGGCGCCGCTGGTGGCGCCGGGCGATGTGGGCCCGCGCCCAGTTGCCCCCATGGGTAGCCCCGGCGCGCATCGGGAGGGCGTCTGCGCGCGATCGCAAAGACCGAGGGGCCCGCGCCCGCGTCTCGGCGTGCCGCGACTTCCGCTCCCATGCGCGCCGATAGCACCGCCAGATACATGCCATAGAGACGGTACATGAGCCGCCCCGCCTGCTCCACCCCCTCTGGCTGGACCAATGCCGCCGGCAACAGGCCCGTCGCGCGCAGGCACACCGGCCACGCCTGCGGGAGGGCCAGTGCCGGTAGCGGCGCTGCCTCGGCCTGCACCAGCGGGAGCCAGGCGGCCCGTTGCGCTTGCCACTGCGGGCAGTCCCACAGGAGGTGGACCTCCGTCTCCGGTGGGCCCCCGCAGTAGGGGCAGGCTGCTAAATCCGAAATTTGATGCTTCTGGACCCGCGCCCCGGTCCATGTCGCCCCGGCTTGCAGTGCTCGCAGCAGTGAGCGCTCCGTCTCCGAGCCGGCCACCGTCATGCCCTGGGAGCAGGCGGGCCTGCATACCTCCGCCCCCAGCCCCCCAAAGGTGGCTGGTCTGCGCCGTTCCAGCGCCGCCAACGCGGTGTATCGCTGCGACTCCCGCACCCGGTGGCATACTTCGCCCCAGTCCCCCACGACCAAGTGTAGCTGTTCGCGCTGCCCTGGCACGCGCCACACCCACCAGCCGTGCACCGCCTCCCAGCGCAGCTGCCGGACCGACTGCAAGGCCCTGCCCACTGGTCCCGTGTCCGGCGGGCGGTCCGTTTCCTCCA
The DNA here is from genome assembly GCA_964036045.1 of Eutreptiella sp. 'Long Island Sound 2002'. Taxonomy (NCBI): domain Eukaryota; phylum Euglenozoa; class Euglenophyceae; order Eutreptiales; family Eutreptiaceae; genus Eutreptiella; species Eutreptiella sp. 'Long Island Sound 2002'. The sequence goes on from OZ038381.1 coordinate 4,550,028, forward strand.
ATATTGCCTGGACTAGCACTTGCCCGGCCCCTGGCGTGCGTGCCTGGCGGGCTAGCCATAGTACTCTCGAGTACTGGAGGCGCCACATGGGGGAGACCCGGTGCCCCGGCACCAAGACCGCCCATAGCACCTCCTTTGCCCGCGAGGTGCGTGTGGGTCCCCACAGTGCGCGGACCGCGGCCAACTCCAGTCGCGCCACGTCCCGGGAGCCGACATCTGCCAGCTCCACCCCGTACATCGCCTTGGCGAGGGCCAGCGTCCCAATGGCTACTTCCCGCATGCGGAACGTAGGCAGGCACCCCACCCGCCGCAAAATGGTGGTCCCGCGCGCGAACCGCTCCTGGAGCACCGGTCCGGTGCCCTTCTCTGGATCCAGGCGCACTCCGATCCCGAGCTGCTTAAACTCCCGTGCCAGCGGGACCGGCACCCCGTGCAGGGTGACCGGCTGCGCCTGCTGGTCGCTCATCCGCCATGAGCTAGACTTCGCGGCGTTGGCGCTCTGCCCGGTGTCCGCCAGCCAAACGGCCGTGCGGTCCACGACCGCCTGCGAGTCGGGGACCCCTGGCGCGCCGGGCCGGGGCTCGAGCGTGATGGCCTGGGTGTCGTCCGCATATCCCAGGGGGCATAAGTCCGCGCGCCCCGGGCCCTGCGTCCGCAGGCGCGGTGAAGGCAGCGGCTGCCCCGGGGCTGCCCGTGGCTGTTCGAGCAGCGGCGGGAGTGCGGCGGTCGCCACCACGACGTGGCGTCGCATTGTGTCAATTTCCATCTTCCACACCGTGGTGAGGATATTGATCAAAATGACGCTGAGCGGGCACCCCTGCAGGATGCCGTTGGTGGCTTGCCACCACGCCCCCAGCGCCCCTGCCAGGCGGAACGCCCGCCGTAGCTGCCGATACATGGCCGCCAGGGCGCGCAGCACCCCGTCGTCCATGCCCAACTCGCGGGCGATCCGCAGCACCACCGCTTGCGGGATGAGGTCAAAGCACTTGACATAATCTAGGCTCAGCCCCTCCAGCCGCCATCCCTTGAGCCGGGCCAGCTCTAGGAGGGCCTGCGTGACCGTGGCCGCATCTACGGCCCCCCGCGCCAGGCGGAACCCGAAGGCCCGCGGATGGACCCAGGACCCCTGCCACCGCATTACTTCCCACAGACGGGTCCCCGCCCACAGTCTGTAGACCATGGACAGGACCGTCAGCGGGCGCGTGCCCAATGGCCCCTCCTCCCCTGGCTTGGGGACGAGGGAGGTGTATCCCTGGGCCAATAAGGTGGGCCACCGGCCCACCTCCTCAATCAGCGTGAGGAGCTGGGCCAGCCAATTCAGCACCCTGTCCGGGAGCGCCCGCAGGTCCTGCAGGCTCCACCCGTCCAGGCCCATGGCCGATGGGCGCATGGCCATGAGGCGGCGCCTGAGGTACGGCCCTGTCAGCTGCTTGGCCAACATGGGTACGCGATACAGCAGGTGCCCGTACTTCGCCACGAAGGCATCTGGGCAGGGCTCCGGCCCTTCCGCGTACTTGCGGTTGATGGGCCCCCACGCCGCGCGGACCAGCTCGTCCATCTCCTGGACGTTGGCCGTGGGGGTTCCATCCGGCCGCGCAATAAACACCACCGGCGGTGAGAACCCCTCCTCCTTGAGCCATCGGTACACTGCACCTGGCTTGGTTCCCCACTCGGCCTGCAGCCAGGATCGCCACGCCTGCACTCGCTCCCGGTCCTCCCGCTGCACCTGTGTGGCCGCCAGCCTCTTGAGCTGCTCTATGCACTCGTCCAGTGCTGCCGCGGACGGCACGGGCGCCCCGGCGTTGGCTACCGCCTGCGGCGTCAGCGGAAATCGGGCCAGTTCCGGCATCTGCAACTCGTGCAACCGCTGCACTCGCCGGCGCAGCGCGCACCAGGAGTGGGACGTGCTCTCCCCCCTCCCCCGCACCCTGTCGGCCGGCCGTTGTGGGGGGAGCGCTTGCCGCCGCAACGAGCGCGCCGCCCCCTGCGCGGCATGTATGCGGGCCAGTACCGACGTCTTCGGCCCTCCGCCTGCCCGCATCTGCTTGGGGCATTGCCGCACCTCGCGGATCAAGGCCGCCGTGCCCCGCCCCCGTGGCAGGGCCATCGGCGCCACCGGCAGTGGGTGCGCCTGGTCGACGTCCTCGGGCTGCAGGGTGGGCACCGACAGCGCCAGGAGGGACTCCTCTGCCGCCCACGTCCAGTAGGACCACAACGCGTCCACCTCCTGCAACGCTAGCAACCGGTCCCAGTCCGGTTGCAGCGGCGCCGTCAGCCGCTCCTCCAGCTCCATCCGCAAGACTGATTCCCTCTTGGGCACCTCCACTGGCCGGGGGCGCACCGCTCGGACCAAGCGCTGCGCGGCCCGCTCCATGGCCAAGGTGAACACCACCGGGAGGTGTCCCGGGATACCCGTGCCGGGCAGCGCCGCGACGTCCGTGACCATGGCCGCCACGCGCGGGTCTGCAAGGACCCCGTCTATGCGGGTGCCCGGGTGCACCCCCTGCCTGTGGTAGGAGCACTGCAGGGGACGCCCTGTGCCTGTGGCAAAGGCGGCGTCCACGTCCACGAGCCGCTGCGTCAGCAGGTGCCCCAGGACCACTGGCGGCAATGCCCCCAGCTCCCCCAGGGGGAAATTGAAATCCCCCCCGACGACGAACGGGGCATTCCCCAGCCTTGCCGCGTACTGGAGTACGGAGTCCCACAGCCCCGCATTGAGCTCCGGGTCGCCCGGCACTCCATATACACAGAGCACATGCAGCACGGTGCTGCCCGTTCGCACGGCGACGCGCACATGCAGGAACCTCGCTGACAGCCACAGGTCCCACGCCAACGGGTCCGCCTGCCTGGTTTTCGGCAGCTTTGCCGCCTCCGCCGCGTGCCCGTCGCGCACGAGCACCGCGACGCCCCCCTCCGGAACGTCCCAGATCCCCCGTCCCCGCGTCTCCAGGGGCGCCCCCCAGAACACAACCCACCCCCGCTGGCGCAGCGCCCCCCGGAGCACCCGCTGCCCTGACGCAGACAGCTTGGTCTCCTGGACCAAAATGACGTCCACGTCCCACGACGTCACCTCATCCATGTGTAGACGCAGCGACGTCGTGTTGACGATGGCCGTCCGCAGCGGCCCCGGGTGGGGGTGGACGTCGCCGCTCAGCAGCGTTTTCAGCCCCGCGGCGTCACGCGCACGGTATACCCTGTCCGCCCCACACCCCCCTGTGCAGGTCGGGGGGGCAGATTGCTTCCGTATCCGGCGTCTCTACCAGCCCCTGTGGAACAGGGGTTGGTGGGGAGGGCGGGGATGGCGTTTTGGGCCTCCGCCGCTTAGGGGCGGGAGGCGTTGGGGGTTGGTGTGGAGACCTCAAAGAGGCTTGACTTGTCTGTGAAGGCCCAACTCGTGGGCGTTTATATGAACGCTTCGGCTGTTGAGAGGAGCAACGCTTCCTGGATGGCTGGACTGGGGTGCACACTTTGTGATGCCCCCTTGCACAACAGTGCCTTACCCCCCGTTGTGTGCGTGCGCAAATGCGCAATTGTGTGTGTGTGTGTGTGTGTGTGTATGTGGGGTTTCACCATTTTTACCAGGTCTCCCGGTTGAGCCTGTATGGCCACACTGGCGTCCTCGGGTCGGGTCGCTCCCCATTGGTGAGGCCCACGGTGCAGGCCAGGGGTGCGTCCCTGTGTTGCCCCTCAACCAGTGCGATATGCACTTAGGCCAGAACCTGGCTCGCTGCCCCAGGGCCACCCTGGAAGTGGGGGGTGGCTCCGTGGCTTCCGCCGGGCCAGCTCCGTGGTATTAGTTCAACAAGCCCGTCATCGCCATGTTGCCCCGAGTGTTGTGTGCATGTGCCAACACGCCGATTCCAATCATGCTCAATTGAAAAATTGCAAAGGCCACTGATCAGCCGAATCACTGCTCAAAAAGGGGGGGGAGGTGTCAAATTTTTCGAGTTTTGCCCCCCCCCCCCCCACCCCCAAAAGCGGTACCCGGCGAGAGGCCGCAATTGGTCAGGTGTGGACCCGCCACTGTCGCTCCAGCCGCGCCTGCCCCACGGCCTTCATTGCTCTCTCAGTTCATCACGGCCAGAGGGAGGGGGGGATGAGTCGAAATCGGACAACTCATTGGGGGATCATTTTGTCTCCCGAAATGCTGACTTGACAAAGGGTTAAACATCCAATTTCATACATTTCAGTCTGCACTGCCAAAAGGGGTGGGGGGGGGGGGGATAACGGCTGAGAGGTATGTCTGTTGGTGCTTCCGGCACAAAAAGGGGGGGGGGGTATATGGCGCTCGCTTGATCTAATAACCCTCTTTGAGATGATGTTTCGATTTGCAGCGCAGGCTGTCAAGAGTGTGCACTGGGCAAAGAAATAAATCGCACTGGGGTGGGGCGCACCACAAAAGTGCAGCGGAATGGAGGGGGAGGGAGGTCCCCATGAAAAGCTGGTGGGTGGGGACCGGGGCGTGGTCTTTAGCGGGAAATCCCCTCCTGGACAGCCCTAGGGGGCGCACCGTGCGAGTTTCGGCTGTTTTGCACCACTGGTAGCCATGGGTCCCAGGGTCCTGAATTCTGCATCCCCGATGCTGTGTTGAATGGATCATGCATGCTTCTGTAGGGGGGTGGTTTTCAGGGGTGTTCCTGGGATAAACACCGTAATAATTGGCGTTGTGCCCGCGCTGTGCCGGCGCTGTGCGAAAACGCCCCCCTTGTACTGCCACGGCCCAGGGCAGGAGCACCACCTTCACCCGGGCGCACAGCCGCTGCAGAATCCCTTCGCGGGCGGCCTCCCGGTGAATGCAGAGCAGGTTCAGGATGTCCGCGCAGCCGTGCTCGAACTTGACGGCCCGCACCACGAGGTCCATGCACCAGTCCTGCAGCTCGTCCACCAGCGCCTCCCGCGGGTCATTGCTGGGGGCGTCCTCCTTCTTCTCCTCCTCGTTCCCCTCCAGGGACATCTGGATCGCCTTCTGCAGCTCGTCCTCCACGTCCGGCTCGTCGTCGCCGTGGACGATGATCCAATCGATGGCCACGGCCGTGTTGTTGCTGCCGATGGCCCGCAGGGCCTTCAGCACCTTCGGCCGGGGGAAGCCCATGTCGGTCAGTTGGCTGATGGCTTCCTCGGACGGCTCGAACTTCGGTTTGGCGTTTGCCGCCGCGCGTGCCTCGGCCTTGGGGGTCTCCTGCCGAGGAGGGGAGGGAGGGGAGGGAGGGGAGGGAGGGAGGGAGGGAGGGACGGAGTAAGGCAGGGGGTAGGGGGTGGGAATGGATTGGATTGGGCTGAATGGGGAGGGCGGGAGGGAGGGAGGGCGTCGGCGGGAGAGGGACATGAAGGCGGGGGATACTACGCACTGCGTGTGTCCTGCCCAATGCACCGCGCAACATCGGGAAAAGCTGTCCTTCGTCGTACAATGGAATGTGGCGTGTGCACCGAGCGACAGCAGCCCCCCGGTGAAGGCGGGGCCGGAGACGGGCAGAGAAGGGGAGGGAGAGGCGGTTGGGTCCACCGGCTGCCGGGACAGAGGAGGGAGGGGGGAAGGGGGCGACGGGGACCTTGCTCTTGAAAAAGTCGTTGGCGATGTGCGCCACCGCCTCCAAGATCTTATTTACAATTTCATCGTTCAACATGTGGAAGTCTGGACACTTCCACACGTCCTGGATGGCCTCGCACGCCGTGTTCTGGACGGTCTTGGCGAACGCCGCCGGGTCGAACCCGCCGTTGCTCTGGTCGACGAACATGGACGATGACATGGGGGAGTTCACAATGATTTCGGTGCTGACCAGCCTCAGCAGCAGCCGGCACACGGAGAGCAGCGCCTTCTCGAACACGGACGGCTCCTTGTCGCCTTCGGGTTGGCTTGTCTCGGGCTGGCTGGTCTTGTTAGCCTCATGCACCTTCTCCTGCAGGACCTGAGGCACCACAAATTGGAGCTGGAAGCAAAATCATACTGGGAAGGGGACAGGCCTTTGCTTGATGGGGGGGGGGGGTCAGGGCGGGAGCCTCGTGGATGGCGCTGGGTCCTACTCAATTGCCCGGGCGGGGCTCCTTCCTACTGAGCTGACCAGCATGTGGGGCTGGATCCTACTGAGACCCCCTCACCAGGGCAGGGGGTCACCCCCAGCCCCCGCCCCCACTAAGCAGAGGCCTGGAAGGGGGAAAGTGTTCCAGGAGACAGAAGGGGAAAAATTCGCCACCTCCAAGAATCCTGAGGCTTGCTGTTATTTACTGGTGGGCTCTGCATGGCTCCTCATACTTCCTGGTGGGTTTTGAAAGTGGATGGCCATCCACTTTCAAAACCCAAGGCAGCAAGGCATTCCAATGCATTCCAGTCACACAACCCCTTCTGGGGGCCCACGGTGCATGATCACTGCCCTCCGCACTTCTTTTGAGCGGGGGGGGGGGGGGGAGGGGGGGTGGGGGTTTTGAGGGGGGGGGAGGGGGGGGGGGGTTGGCCAGCGCACCCCCCCCCCTTGTCTTTGCACACCAAAACAGTTCCCATGTCTTGCAGGGTGGTCCTGCAGTACCTCTTTTCCTTGACGTTTGTGGCCACCCTCCGAGCATGGCGCCACATCCGGTCAACATCCCCGAATGTACTGTCACTTTTTTGCCCAACCAACTCTGCAAATGCCAACTCTGTCAACGTATCACGCAAGATGTTACACCACACAACGAACTCAAAGCTGGTGAAATGCTTCAGGGCTGCCTTTGCTGCAGGAACATCTTTCAAAACATTGAAAATGGCACGAAGATGGCCTGTGCCTTGCTCTCCTGGACTCCCTGGTGCCAAGGCGTCCTCTCGGCCCCCCACACCCGGCCAAAGAACCCCTTGGCCTCCCTTGGCACCAGACCTGCAGACAGCGTCGTTTAACTGACAGGAGAGAAAAGATTAAAAAAAAGAGAAACAAAAGTTCCGAAGTGACGCAGTCTCAGGCCCCCAATGCTCTGTTTAACGGAGGGTGGGAAGAGTCGAGAGCAAGGAGAGGGGGGTAGACAGCAGATTTGGTCCCCCACGATGAAGGGGGGGACCCCCAGTAAGTATGCACTGTCACGAACCACAAAACTGAACTTTTGCAGAATTGGAATGGGGGGGGGGGAGGGGGTTTTGCACCTCCTCCCCCCCCCTCCCCTTGGTATTTAATTATTCTAAAGAAGCCCTGCCGCACCCCCTGTGTGACATTCCGTCGGGTTGTTCCTTTACGGGGCCCTGGACAGTCACCCGTTCTTCCCTCCGCATGTTGCGTCGGGTCGCTGCTCTCCACTCTCCACTCTCCACTCTCCACTCCCACTCTCCAGTCCACAGTCCCCTTATCCCAGACGGATGAGTCCTTCCGGTTCTCCATGACATGATACGGTTGTGCGTTGGCCCATGTGACATCCGCCCTCCGTGGGAGGCCCATGTGACATCCGCCCCCCGTGGCAGGCCCATGTGACATCCGCCCCCCGTGGCAGGCCCATGTGACATCCGCCCCCCGTGGCAGGCCCATGTGACATCCGCCCCCCGTGGGAACCCCTTGTGACATCCGCCCCCCCTGGGAGGGCCATCTGACATCCGCCCCCCGTGGGGGGCCCGTGTGACATCCGCCCCCCGTGGGGGACCCATGTGACATGCGCCCCTGTGGGGGGGGCTCCTGCACTCATACTTGTTTCGCACTCCACCACCAAGGCTGCGCCTTGCGGCAACGACACCAGGACACTTCTGTGTCCCGAGAACGCAACCCGATTCTTCTGCAACCCAATCAAGAAGCAAATTGCAGCCCCGACATCGTTGGCAACAGGTCCGAGTGTCAAGGGTGTTGGTACGCAACTGCCTGATTCCGTGGCCTTTGGGGTGTTCCCCGCTCCCCATCACCCCCGATTTGCGGCTCTAGGCTCCAAGCCGCACATGCATTGCTGTCATGGTTCTCATCAAGCCCCGCAGGCCTGCGCGTTCCCCTCCGTCCCCCTCCCAGGCGCACACACAACCCTCCACTCCATCCGCAGAACCCACAACCCCCCCACACCGCCTCGCGCACCGATGCCGCCCCCGAACGCCCCCCACGAAGGCGTCGGGGGCCTCTTCCCCCCATCTGCCACGGCCCTCCTCAGGCACCTTCTTGGTCACGTTGCGGAACAGCGTCAGCAGGGCCTCCAGCCCCTTCTCCTTGCAGAAGTCTCGCAGGACCAGCGTGTTGCACGTCTTGCGCCGCTCATCGAACAAGAAGAAATGGATGCCCTGATTGAAGCTGAGGATCGAGTCCAGGTAAATGTATTCCTTGGACTGGCCCTCCAGCGGGGCCTCCATGTCCGAGTTGTCGATGAAGTCCCGCAGGTACACCGTGCACAGCCGGGCCAGGTCGCCGCTGATCTCCTTCGCTTGTCGCGTGGGGGCCTCCGACCCGTACCCGTCCCGGCGCCCAACGGATAGGGCCTTGCACAAGTTCTCGGTCAGCGCGCGGAAACTGAACGAGAAGATCCGCAGCGCGTCCTCCCGCTTCTCCTCCGGCGTCTGCGGCGCCGGCGATGCCGGGGACGCGGGCGCACTCGACGCGGCAGACTCCGCCGGGGCCGCCTCTGGGGCCCCTGCCGCCGGTGCTGCTGCGCTGGACGGTTCTCCCGCCGGGGCATCAGCTCCGGCCGCAGCGGCTGCCGCTGCTGGCTCCGTGGCTTGATCGGAGGCGCCGGCGCTCGTCTCGGTCTGCGGGTTGGCATCAGACCCGGAGGTGTCCATGTTGTCGGCGGCGGTTGCGGTGTCCGCTGGGGCTGCGGTGTCAGAGGACTGGGCACCGGCACCGTCCGGCGCAGGCGCAGCATCGGCGGGGCTGGCGGGGGGTGTGGGGCGCTTCGCTTTCGCAGCTTCCGCCGCCTTCGCCAGCTTCTCCTCGTGCTGCTTTGCTGCGATGTGGCGCCGCACGACACTGCGATGGAGAGAGAGCGGGGGAATGACAACAATACAGTAGCAGTGCAGATTGGCTGCTTGACGGGGCCCTCGACGCGGTCACTGTGTGGCGTCGTTCAACAATTGAGGGAGGGTCTGCCCGGCACGCCCGGGGGCAGGAGCGGAAGCGTTGCGGCTCCGTCTGGAGTCTTGGCCCCGCAGATCGCGACTTCCGCACCGTCCGATTCGCGGGTTTTAGTTGAGGATTGCGCCCGGTGGGCGCGTTGGGCGGCCGTTATCGCACGCCAGACAGCCCCTCACTGTCGCTGCATTTCTGTCCTCTGTACGGGTCAAGGGGCCGTAGAGCACGGGACCGTGGCAGACCCGGCCATTGCCTACGGACCGGAGGGGGATTGGGGGGGGGGGGGGTCATTTGGGGCCTAATCTGACTTGCGCCAAAGGCGCCAGAAAAAAATTCTATTGCCTTCGGCAAGTCCACCTCGCAGAGAATCTACCGCGAGCAACACACACCCAAAATAGGGTGGAAACTACATAAATACCGGCTAAAACATGCTTTACATACCTTGGATGATCATTTTAGGTGATCACGGTATCAAAAAACAAGTTTCGAAAACTTCGATTTTTGAGCTGCCCAGGGTGACAAACTGCATCAGGAGGTTGTGTACCAATCCCTTGGGAGACCCCCCCCCCCTTGGACCTAATACCCAAATCGGGTGAAAAACACGTAAATACGGCCTAAAACATGCTTTCCATACCTTGGATGG